>JAIFZK010000001.1:15057500-15630000 GCA_027481765.1 Tenualosa thibaudeaui | reverse complement strand
AGGCTTCCCAGGCTAAGCCTGTCTAAGTCTCTCAAAGTGGCTGATGTTGTCTCTTTCTCCAGATGATTGTTTCTCATGTGCCTCTCATTCAGTCAGAATTTTGCAAAATGAAAGTCCCTCCACAGTGTATGTGTTACACAGTGTTAATTTGACATTCGGTACATATTGAGATAGCAAGAGAAAGAAAGCAAAAATCAAAGAGTCAAGAGAGGACTGAAAAGTATGGCTGATGGGAATCTGATGAAAGACATCCATGATGGCTCCCACAATTCAAAGGACAGCACTTTGAATTAAAGGCTTAGAGACAGGAGAGAGGATTTTTTACAGACAAGGCATTCTCCACGTGAAAAAAAAATGCACTAATAAAGAAGTTGCCAAAGGTTAAAGAGAAAAAGTTCCACTTTTCTGTAGCCTGTTGCCCAGGTAATAAGTTGAGATGCGGAATGCTAATGAGGTGTGATCTCTTGAAGCAGGGAGCTCACACAAATATGCACACACACAGCCTTAATACACACACACACACACACACAAACACACACACCCACACACACACACACACATGCACAGTAAAAAGACACCTTCTCTAGGGCGCCCTTGCAATTTTACTGTTCATAAAGTGTAGGAAGGGAGATTAAAGACTTCAAATAAATCTTTGATAAAGGTTTTTAACCGCCTGCTGGAGCCATGGAAAACAGATCAAACAGAATACAGGGTCCTTCCTCATGCAACCACCCCCCACCCGTTTGCTCTCCTCCAAACTCAGTTGTCTGTCCTCTCTTCTCTCATACTCATTGTGCTTTAGGGCAATGGGTACTTTTTAACAAAGCCATGTTGGTGGCCCTACATATTACTCTTTTTATTCACTATTCTTGCTCTCTGGTATTTGTTTGCAATATAATGTAAAACAGGATTTTGACAAGAAGTGAGGGCATCTTTTTTTATTCCAAAGAGATTTATATTTTCTCATACTGACCAGCAGATAATATATCCCAATTATAATATGGCTTCTTGCCAAAATGAGAAAAGAAACATCATATAATATATTCTTTTAATAGTGTTGTCAATGTTAACATGTTAGCGGTAACAACTAATGTAACAATTTTAACAAGTTATTTTTTTAATGCAAATTAATCATGCAGAAGCATACGTCACACTACCCGCCAGCACCCTTTTCATTTACACACATTGTGAGTGTGATTGTATCTTGTTGTATTGTAGCTGATATGAAAAAATATAGAAGATTATTCAAATTTAGAATGAACACAAATAGTTTCACAGTCTATCAAGACAGAAGCTTGGCTCAGTTGGCATCAACCTAGACAAAGATGTTGGAGATCTGGGTCCAAGCCTTTCAGTATTCTAAGTGAAGTATCGGCTACATAGTCCTTGATTCAGATTAGGGGGCTGCAAAACATACTACAAATCGGTAAGAAACATCTTATAAGTGTATTAGTTATTATTTTACTGTTTACTAAAATTGGTTTATTAAGCATTTACAGTATGTTTGTAAGTTACTACTTTTAAAGACATACATCAGACTATCAGATCTCTAAACATCAATACGTTGTGCAGCAACCATAAAGCAGACAATAAGAGCAGTCATCACAAACTGTGTGTTCTTATTATTCTGCAAACACATTAATGGTTACATATCAGACCTGTATTTACAGAGGTGCATAAACATACATTAACCTACAAACAAAAAAAAAACCTCACTAACAGATAATTAAAAGCCTAACAAAAAAGACGACAGAGCTCAAATCTCAAAATCACAATTTCACTCCTTTGCACAACACACACACACCTCACCCTATTCCCACATGGCCCTGTGGCTGCCCCCCTGCCAAGCACATGTGAGACTTCTGCCCCTACCCCCTGACTTGATGTCTTAATTAGTTTAATTAAGCGACTAATTGGAGGGGTGGAGAGGGTGGGGCCAGGGCCAGGGGTGTTGTAGGGGAGTGTGTGTGTGTGTCTGTGTGTAGGTGTGTGTCTGGGGTTTCACCTTTTTTTGTACAGTAGATAACTTCAGGGTTTCACATCTGATATCTCTTGTGTCACTCAGGATGACAGCACAGAGGTGAAAAAAAAAACAAGGAAGAAACACACACACACACACACACACACACACACACACACACACACGGCAGTGAAGATTCCAGAAATTCCATAAAAAGCAGCTCAAACATTTCTGGGGATTAAGGGAGCTTTCATTATGACATTTGCTCCTTCATCAGCCCCTGAGCCACCTGTCACCCTACCATCATTGTCTGTCTCGTCTTCCTCTTTCTCTTTCTCTGTCTGACTCATCCTGTGCAAGCCGTGGCCATCAAATACAAACATGAAAATGACAGACAGGTGTGGCAAACTGATGAGAGAGCTTCAGCTGTGGACTCATGGTAATCTTTCCTTGTCATGTGTGAGGAACAATCATCTTTCACTTAATCTCTTCACTTCACTTCTCTTCTCAACTTCTCTGCACTTCTCTTCCCTTCTTCTAAACTTCTAGTAACAACTGAAGAGTTAACCCATGAGAGTGACTTTGGCTCTCATGTATGAGAAGTCATTGAGGTCACATGCTGCAGAGGCAGTTAAAATAAACATGAGCTTTATTGCTACACAACTACGAGCATCTCTCCTTCACCCATCACTTCTACATTTCCTTATTGAATGGCACAATGTTCATATATTGGAAAATAATGCACATTCGAGAGACCAGTAGTGTCATGATCCTGCTCCCTGGGACCTTGGCTACCCGCTGGACTAACACTGCACTGCAGCCTCTGTGTTTGTTTTTTTGTCTCACATGTGCTTCTGTCCCGTTCACCTGCCCCGCCCCTTTCTCCTCCTGTGTTCAATGTTCTTGTTTCCGGTAATGATTGTCAGCTGCTCCCTGTTTGTCCTAATGCTCCCGTGTTCTATTTAAACCTCAGTCTTTCCCTTGTTCCCTGTCTGATTGTCTGATCTTGTCCCTCGTGTTGTAAGTTCTGACTACTGACCTACCAAGTCTGTTTCTGTACGTGTTTCCTTGAACATCCTGCTCCTTGTTTGTCCTGAGCTTTTTGTACCTTGCCTGTGTCAGTGGATATTTTTGGATTTTGGAATTTTCTCCCAGTTATATGGACATTTGATCTTTGTGACATTCCCCTGCCTGTTTAATCCTTGATGAACTTTAAGTCCTGCCGATCTTTTGTGCATTTGTTCCCGGAACTCTGTTTTGGATTACCTTTGTTTGAGTACCTATGAACTTCTGAGCTTTGTCCCCTTTTTGTTTTCCTTGTATCCTTGTAAATAAACCACCTCTATTTTTGATCTGCATTTGTGTCCGATTCAGTACGTTACAAGTAGGGCATTATTCTCTGATATACGAATGCTATGGAGGTCATTATCTGGCTTATAACACTGTTGCCATGTCTGTGCTATGTTTTGATAACTAAAACAGACTTGTTTGCAGAACTACTTCTTTCCACCACATATTTTTTTTTCAATTTTATACATAGATTTGGTTCAAAAGATATGCATGTCCTGTGTGGAAAGCAAGATTTTTTTCCCTACGCAAAGTGTGTTTATATTGGACACCTGGCTTTGTAACACTAATTGAAAAAGATTTGACACTGCATTGTTTATGGCCTTTCAAAGTTTATACCACAAGTACCCAGAACTGCTGGGGATAATGCAGCCTCAAGTTGCAGTCAGCTGTGCTAGTTTTCTTGTCTGGCCTCCCTTGGGAGCCCTGTAGCACAAATATAGCACAACACCTGGTTGCATTATGTACACACACACACAGACGCACACATGTATGTGTATGCACACGTACACACACACACACACACACACACATATATGCTCTCTCACACACATGCACACACATATATACACACACACACACACACCAATATCTACACAATTAAAAGCGTATCAACATGTACACAAATACAAGCTCACCGATACTTGCAACACACACATGACATCTGCTATCTTGGAAGAGGTGATAATCTAAATGACTTTGATATGCTTTTAGGGGCATTTTTTTAGGTTAACATGAGGAGAGAATCTATAAAAAATGAAAAATACATATCACTTTCAGATGGCAGAAAAAAAGATTACTCCAAAGCTGCATTTTTTACTCTAGACACTGTCTCTGGGAAAATGTTTCTTTTCCCCACATTTCCCCGCTTAGCAGCCTGCCCTCTGTGATTTTTAGCCAGATGGCATCAGCAGGATGCTCTTGGGTAAAATACATGTGATACAGAGCTGCTAGGCTCTGTGGGAGCTCCCCTATTAGTGCTAACCATATTGGTTCTTAACAGGGAATCATACTGTTCTTCCCAGTGAACCCATTTGGAGAAATAATGGGATTCCACTCACAGCTAACACAAGTAGGTTATCCTTGAGGGAAATTGTGGAGAAAAAAAAATGCCGGTAAAGATATCCGAGAAATCCAAAACTTTCTGAAAAATTTTCTGACCTGGAATAGAGACCTTATTCTACCACATAGATATTGCCTAGAGCAATGTTTGACATTTGTAGACATCCAATTCAAACATTTTCTCTCTTACTTTTTTTTTATTTCCGCCTGCGTGAAGTCAAAAAAATTTAACAAGCAAATGCATTTTAAAAAAAGAAAAAAAAAAAACCCATACTGCTGGTGAATAGAGCTTTAATAAAAAATGGCTGACATTTTGAAAAGTGAGAAATCTCACATTGGTTAGGTGTGGACACATCTTCTATGTGCTGGTGCTTCTCACCTCACTAGCTGTGTAGGAACACAGCAAGGTGGGAGAGGAGAGAAGAGGAGAGGGGAGGAGAGAGGAAGAGTCCTGCTGTCTGGAACAGATGTAATGCTCCATTCCCATGGTAAACCATCAATCACTGTCGTAACCTGGCAATAACCTGCCACCTCACCGCACACAGCTGCAGCTACTGGCATGATCACGAGGTGAGGAACTTTACAGCGCTCAGGCATGTACTGACAGTCAGAGAGATAGACACACAGACACACACACACACAAACACAAACTCACAGACAAGCAGGCAGACAGACACACACACACACACTATATAAAGACTCATGCACATTCACACAACCACCGACACACACACACACACACATACACAGTAAGACACACAAAAAAGATTTTCTAAATTGCTCTGTGTGTGTGTGTGTGTGTGTGTTTAAGAGAGCACCTTGGTAGAATGATTTAGTCGATTAACTAACTCAGCCTGAGGGGTCAGCCACTTAAGTTCTTCACATTTATGATATTCCACACATATATGTACCCACACCCACCCACACTCCCCCTCCACACACACAGGTGTGACGATAGGTGATAAAAGATCATTTATAGAAGCTGTTTTCCTCACATTGGTGTTCCTGTTAATCAGCATTATGCCATGCCATATTTGTGCATTGCGCTTCCCTTGGCTTGCCATCTTGACAGATTAACTGTCTTAGAGCAAATGTCCAGTGATTGAACCAGACCAGCTCCCAGTGATAACGAGGCATGACGAGGCATGGCGGCCACTGACCATCCCTGCAGTGGTGGTGGGTTGCCATGCATCATACCTTAGTTATGCTGCTATAGCCTAGTGCTGCCACAAAAGCTTCACAACTCTCTCTCTCAATATTTGTATGCCCAAATTACACATTTGCTCTCTGATGTGTGAGCCTGGCCTAACTCACTTTCTTCCTCTGTCCATGATTATCTCTGCCTCATTTCGGCAGACTCCTCTCACCCTCCCCTCCTGAGTGGACTACAACCAACACTAAGGGAGGCTCATGTCAGGACTCTCCATCATAGAGGCCTTTCCTGGACGCCCATGCTAGGCCCGACTCCCCTTACTTAAGGCTTTGTGATTTACCCCCCCTCACAATGGCACTGTCAAACGGACCCTTACTGTTACCCCCATGACCCATCTCACTCCTTTGAGTTTGACACTATGTCTGGCCGCTACTACACTGTCCAGCCATAATTCCTGATAACCACCTATAGACTGACTACCATGTAATGAAAAGTGGGAAAACACTCTATTATGAACTATTATAAACCTTAGCTAAAACCATAGGCAACTTGTAGTCTGTCGTGGTTACTACTGATTGTAATTTTTCTGCATAACCCCTGGCAGTTGGGTAAGCCCCTTGAGTCATGGATCTGCCCAAGGTTTCTTCCTAGATTAACTGAACATAAGGGAGTTTTTCCTTGCCCCTGTTGCTCTTGGGTGCTCCTTCTGTGAAGCGCCACGAGACAATACTATTGTAAAAGGTGCTGTATAAATAAAATTTTATTGAATTGAATTTAATTGATAACTACATGGGACTTGAGAACAAATGTGGAAATAAATGTGGGATATCAGGATTGTGTTGACCTACACACGCACACACACACACACACAAACAAACACTGTAATGAGGTGACTGTGTGGATTAATGGCAGCCCAAGTAAAAAAACACAATGTTAGGTAGCAAGCACAGTAACCTGTGATGTCTCTAGAACTGATGTAGATAGTATTGCTAGAATAGATTGGCTAGAACACCAATTTGTGGACATTGTTAACCATAAACGAGATGATACAGTAAGCAACATCTTTCAACAAGCAAACATCTAATTGGCCATCCTTCAGTCACAGGTCTTAAGATTATGGCCCATCTTAAGCATTATCTTGTTCATTTGTTGCACGCAGGTCTTGCTTATGATACCTCTTCTGTCAAGCCCTAACCTTAAAGGTCAGATTATCTAATCACCTCAGCTCATTAGCTCAGTTACTGTCTCTAACCTACCCTGACCTAGTTAAAGGTCAGCTAGGTTAGGGCTACCAATCCAATTCATGATTAAAGAAGCTAGCCTGCATGATTCTATAGATCCACACTGTCTTGAATGCAGCCACACAGAACCATTCCATTAACTTTCATTGCATTTAACGTGGAACCAGGTAAGCTACATCATACATACATTTCTAATTTAATTAAATAAATTTTTAATTTATCTACATCAGACACAATGTGGTATCTAGTTGGCTAGTTTACAACACAGAGCATATATGTTCCATAAAAATGTCTTTCGTCTCAAGGTTGTTATAACCAGGTTATTTCTGAACATTTTAATCTAAGAAGCCTCCACTCACAACCTTCAAAATGAGGTACTATTCCGTCTTGTTTTCAGGGTAATTAGATAGCAGTTTGTAATGTTCCACCTTAGCAACACTGTAATTGTACTGCTACAAAGGGAAATGTAGAAGAACAAACCAGTCGGTGTTGATGTTTGAAACTAGTCTTGATGTTTTACTTCATTTTAACTGTGATTTAATGTGTAAATGTGTTTTAGTGCCGTCAGCTTTAAAAGACTTTGGGCCTTATTAGATCAGTGTTGGCATTGGCTATATGACGACGGATTTTAAAACATTCCAGATGTTGTCATTGCCATTAAAAGTTTTAGAGAAAATCATGTTTAAATACTGATTCCAACATCACTGTTATTTGGCCAACATGTTAGTGACCAACATAGAACACATGGAAACATTTTACACACGGAAATCCCAAAAGGAATCTGTCATATTCTGTCAACGTTCTATCAGGTCATCACTTCAAGCCATCTTCTCACCTCTGAAAGCTGGGAGAGAGCAATTTAATATTTCTTTTCCTCACAGCACTCTCTGTATCTCCACATCATATAATAGTTCATCCTCATCTTCACTCTGTATCTCCCCATCATATAATAGCTCATCCTCATCTTCCCTTTCTGTCTGTATCTAAAAGGAAAAAAATAAATGCAAAAGATGTACTACGGTATCAGAACCTGCCAATGACAGATTGTTCTTTACTTTAAAAAAAGGAAAAAACATGTCTGAATTTAATTAGCTCTGTGTGCTCTATGTAGTTTTCAGATCATTTGAAAAGTGTCCAGGTCAGCCCGGACCACAGACTCCCTGCCTTCCCTTCATTTGAGCTAATGGACTACGTGGAGGACGTGTCACCCTCCAAGCACTTTGCTGTCACTTCCAACAGCCGCAGCCGTGATGTTACTTCCTCCCAGTGAGGACTCGGCCAGCGGAAAGAAGAAACGTCTAAAGGACAGCCACTGTGATCATCTTCTCAGTTCTAATCTTCTTAATCTCAAATTATACTTTTATGTGTGTAGACACTCTCTCCTCAGTATCTGATTAGTTTTTATATAAGGTTTTTTATTCTATTTTCACAGGTTACTGTCATTTTAATGATTGTATTACTAGTTTTCTTGTTGGAAACATGATTTGCTTTTGTGCGTTATGCAAGGCTGACAATTAAATATGAATTTCATTTTCCTTATTTGCCTTTCTGTAAGGACCTTAGCTGAAGCATAGTGGAAAGGCGAATCCCAGTGTTGCTCGTAAGTCCTGAGCCTTTAAAACGCTGAACTGGCATGAATGGACTACATAATCGTCTGATACAAGCAGTTATACCAGAGATGGTAAATGCAGAGCAAGAGGCACAAACCTTAAGTGACACTCACTTATGCAGACTGGAGCTATTCACGCTTGCTCCCATTGTAACATATTATGTTGCTCTGTCTTGGTCAGTATTCAATGATCTTTGGTTATTCCTTTGAGGGTTCAGGGTAGTGGGTTAGGGTTTTGGCTGTAATTCAGCCAAACTGAAAAATCATCTCTTCTGTAATTCCAGTGGCTTGTATCTCATGTGTTGTTACTCTTGGTTAAAGTGGGCAGCCCATCACATGTAGGGTCATAGTTATTTATTTATTTGTTTGTTTCTCCATCACTAAACTAGAGTGTGTGCCAGGTTTCCCAGTCTGATCTTATGTGCCTCTCTGCACATCAAATATCTGGCACAGACACTGACTATGACCATATGGTCTACTGCTGCATAGACACAATAGTCTAAACACACACACACACACACACACAGAGACACATACAGAGATGTGCATACACACACACACAAACGCCCTCTCTGTCTTTTAGAGGGAGACACCCACACATACACACACGCACCCCTACACTCATCTCTCTCACACACACACGCATATAGACACACACACACACACTCACACAAAACTCAATCTCTTACTCACCAAGTCTCAGAGGTGCACTTCATCCATAATTTGTTTAGCTTTGAGAAATAACACAAACCCAGGCAGCCAGGCTGCCAATCCAGCTGTCCAGCTGTTTTTCTGCATGCATCTGTTTTCCAAGAACTGGACCGGACGGTGACGTGCCTCTGCCGCTCCCTGGCTCCTCCGCACACATCTCCATCTTCATCTCAATGCCTCCATCTCACAAACTGACACCACTGGATCCACTACCCTCACTCACTCGTGTTCACTCACCACACTTATTCCATCTATCTCATATGCCAGAGTTCAGACACTGTGGATGTCTTGGTCTGATGAGTGTTGTGCCTTCAGGCCATGAGGGGTTTAAAGTGAGAACTAAGAGTAAAGCCAAAGTTAACTTGTAGAACATGCACTGCCAATGCAATAAAGTCCATGTAGTTTAATGAAGGAAAAGCCAACTGAGTGCTATCAAGTGTAAAATATGGTACAGTAAGTGTTTGCAATTGTTTACAGTAAATTGTGTAACTGAAATCTGATGCAATGATATCATGAATTGAACCTAATTCGCCAGATTGTCACTTGGTCATGTTGTCACGTTACTGCTGATCTAACACATTCTGGATCACTGTAATATTTTTCTACCTTGTGTTAGTGGCCTGTATGTGTCTGTGTGTGTGTGTGTGTGTGTGTCAGTGTGAGGACTGTGAGGACATCCAGCTTATGTGTTAAAAGAAGTTATGCAGGGAAATTTAATCTTCATGGCAAGCTCAGTTTTTGAAGAGTTGTCTTTGCTTTTGAGATTTTCAAAGTTAATTACACTTCTGAAAGTGTGGACACACAGGCGTGCGCACACACACACACACACACACACACACATAGACACACAACACACACAGAGACACACATATGTTATATTATTATTTTGTCTGAAGGCACATCTTTTGTGGCTGGTGAATCTCATCCCCGTCCCCAGTGTCCATTATGTATGCATGGGTGACTCTGCATCTGAAAATATCTGAACCTGAAAGCATGTTATGACACCGTTATTATGTAAATGAAAAATCAATTCTTATGTAAATTATAAGGGTGATTTATTATTCTGCTTTATTCACATGCTGCCCACACCTTTGAGTTGTGTGAGAAGCATCAACAAAAAGAGTCCAGCTACAGGCCACTCACTGTTTAAAGAGCTGCACTAACGTATTATGTAAACAGATACTAGTAATTGTGTGTGTGTGTGTGTGTGTGTGTGTGTGTGTGTGTTGAGCTGTGCCATTGCAGTATAATGTAAATAGACATGCTACTAATACATGCTATATAGCCTGTGATCATCTTCTGGGCTATAACGACAATGCCCTTAGGTGGTTTGTTCTATAGAATAGAATAAAAAGCCTTTATTGTCATTATACACAGTATAATGAGATTTAAAGCAACTCCTTAAAAGTGCACACAGCGCAAAGTATAAATGTCCTATGTAAAAACTATTACAAATTATAAATAAGTCCTTTACAAAAACTACTGTACAAAACTACTATAAAAAAGAAGAAAAACACCTATGTAAAGCCACTGAGTACCCAGACAGACAATAAGACAAATATGACAGACATGAGTACAAACTGGCAAGCAGCATACAGTGTGTTGAGGTAGGGTACTGGTTTAGGTAATGTACGGGAATGCACATGGGGGATGGTGTGTCTCAGCGGTTCCCCTGGTTTCACTACAGACACTCACCCACATAAAAAACAGCCCTCAGTGCGTATGTGAGTTCAGAATGGTGACGGCTTTGGGATAGAAACTGTCCCTGAATCTATTTGTTCTGACTGTTCTGACCAGAAGAGGTCTGCAGAGATGTGGAACCCCGAGGAATTTGAAGGACTCCACTCGCTCCACACATTCGCCATTGATGTACAGGGGGGCAGTGTGTTTATGTGTGTGTGTGTGTGTGTAAGTTACTGTGTATCTGTGTGAATGTCTGTGAGAGGGAGAGAGTGTTTGTGAATCAGGTGAATAAGCCATCAGCTGTACCCAATAGACAGGCTACACCCTTTAATCAATCCATTAAGTGTAGGCCTGGATACTCCCATACAAGTTGCACAAGCATACAATGATCATATGCAGTATGCATATTTGCAAAACGAAAACACCCAATGCATAGAAACATCCCATCTCCAAAAATGAGAAAAAAAGAAAGGAAAAGACAACAGGAAAAAAGAGAAGAAAGGAAATAGAACACACAAGACATAATTAATCTACAATTTAAATTATTACAATATAAGAAAAGACTACAACAAATTATAAAAAAATTTAACATCGAAATTCTCATTCAAACCGTGAGGAGACAATGGATTCAGGAAAGATATCCAGAATGTTTCACGTAGAAGTTTCTTATTGTGATCGCCTCCCCTAGGTGATTGGTTTACTTTCTCCACACCAATATACCTCAAAACACTGACTGCATGACCAGCACGTTTGAAATGTGGAGCAACTGGGCTGCGCTCAGCACTAGTCAAAATGCTGCTCCTATGCTCACTGATCCTTGTACGTAAAGGTCGTGATGTTTTTCCAATGTAAGTAAATTCACAGGGACTACGAATAAAATAAACAACATGCGTGGTGCTACAGGTCATAGCGTCATTCCTACCTGTGCGTGGGTGACTAAAGTGCTTACATTTGTTCATATACATACATTGAGCGCAGTTGCTACATTTATAATTGCCATCTGGCATAAGTGGAAGAATGGTCACGCGTTTACTAGGCTATCCCTCACGTTTGCTGGGCGTTGTGTCTAACTGGGAAAACTTTCTTGAGCGCAAAGTCTGACTCAATGATATGCCAGAGCTTATAGATGGTATTTCTGAATTCGGATGAGAGTACTTGATGCAACAGTGGAGAGAGCTGCTTTGGTTTTTTTTTTATTTTATTCTTAACATTAAGCTTCAGACAATCGTCCTGGGAAATATGGTTGATACGTTCTTTAGCCACGTCTACCCACTTCTCTTTATAGCCTCTACTGAGGAAACATTTTTTTTCACCATTTCCAGATTAATTCTTCCACACTTTACAACCTGGTATCCTAGGTGGCATGAAACTAAATATTTTAATTTTTATAATCTTTTTTATAGTTTGTGTATATGTGTGTGTCTGCCGATCATGTGTATGTGCATGGTGATCATGTCTATGTCTTTTTATGGATGCTACGGGATGCTTGAATTTCCTGCAGGATAAAAAAGTATTAGCTTATCTTTTCTTAGCTTATCTGATATACTACTAGAATGACCAGTGATCTGCTGCTGATCTATGAGTGAGGACAGTGTCCTGAAATTGCTTCTTCTGTGTGTGTGTGCGTGTGTGTGTGTGTGTGTGTGTGTGTATGTGTCTGTTTACAGAGCTGTGCCTCATGTGTATGTTTGTCAAGACTTTGGAATTGATCACTTCCCGTTCAAGTCACAAAAGCACTCCAGATTCAGACCTCCATCTGAAGTGTGATGAGTGGTGTGTGTGTGTGTGTGTGTTTGTGTGGCTACAATGCATGTGCGAGTGCATGATTTTCAGACATGCTCGAACATGTGACCTGAGCTCACCACCTCCTCAATCTCATGTTCTGGCACCTCCAGGGTCTCTGTGGCCAAAGGGGTCATTCGGCAGGTTCTCTCCCAGCAGATGCAGTCCAGCTCTGGGGAGATGAAAGTCCAAGCTCTCCCTCCCTTCCTGCTCTCCTTTCCCTCTGTATCCCAGCACCGCCTCCACTCCTCCGGTCCTAGAGAGATTATCAGGCAGCAGAGAGCAGAAGGGGGAGCCGTGCTGGCCGTGACTGTGAATGCTAATGTGGCATAGCATCACTGCTGCCTGCCCAGGCACTGGGTGCTCAAAGACAGGGAAAGAAGAGGGTGGTAGAGGTGGGAGAGTGTGTGTCTCCGCAGTGTCTGTGTGCTAGTTTTTTTTTTAGTGCTAGTATTGTGTGTATGTTTGTCCAGTGTGTGTAGTGACTGTGTGCTGCTAGAGTGTGTATGTGTGTGTGTGTGTGTGGTGTCTTTGTTCTAATTAGGTAGTATGTGTGTGTGTGTGTGTGTGTGTGTGTGTGTGTGTGTGTGTGTGTTGGAGGGGTGCATGGATTGCAGTGTGGTAGGCATAATTACAGCAACTTTTCCTCTCCTCCTCCCTCTAATTCTGTATTCATCCTTTCCTTCTTTCCCTCTCCTGCTCTCTGTTTCTCACTCTCTCCCCTCTTTCACTTTGGACTACAGTGACTGGCTGCCATCCAGCAGCACATGAGGAAACAAAATAATTATGCTCTGTTGTGAAGCTGCGGGCTCTTGCCTCCTCGGATGAAAATGGAGCAGAGGTATCACAGCATCAAGCTGAGCTCCTCCATTCAGCACTAGGGGATGGTCACAGGATAGCCAGGATTTTAAATGATTATGCGTGTGTGTGCATGTGTATGTGTGTGTGAGAGAGAGAGAGAGAGAGACGGTTCTCACATGTGTAACGGATGCAAGCTAGCCTACCTGTGCATGCAGAATGTTAGTAAAAATTCCCAGTAAAAAGTGTCCCAGTAAGCATCCCAGTAAGCTGTGTGTGTGCAGCTCAGCGTCTGTGTGAGAGAGAGAAAATGCTTGTGTATGTGTATTTGTGTGTGCATATCTCTCACTCCCTTTGTCTAGGTGTGTGTGCTCGTATGTGTTCTCTATGTATTTGTTTAGGTGTGTCTGTGTGTGTCTCATGTGTGTATGTAGGTATGTTTAGGTGTGTATGTGTGCATCTCTCCCTTTTTCGGGGTGTGTGTGTGTGTGTATGTGAGGGAGAGAGAAAGAGAGTGCTTGTGTGTGTATGTCAGAGTATTTGTGTATACGTCTCTCGTGCTCCCTCTGTCTAGGTGTGTGCGTATGTGTGTGTGTGTGTGAGAGAGAGAGACAGGGAAAGAGACAGTGTGTGTGTGTGTGTGTGTGTGCACCTCTTTTGGTGTATGTGTGTGTATGCTCTTTCCTTCCATTCCCTCATTACTGGTGCCTTCATCATGTCAGTATCAGACAGCCCAAAATGCTGTGAAACTTCAGAGGCGTCCAAATGAGACCCCAGCCAGAGCTCCCCTCTCTCTGCAGGAGCCATGGAGCTGAGCAGGGCTTCCAGCAAGTGCATATTACCCTCCCAGCCAAGACACATACAGGCGTGAACACACACACACACACCAACATACACACGCATGTAAAAACACACACATACAGTACATGCAAGAACTCAAACACATATACATACACACTTGTGTACAAGCACACATGCATACATACAAGAAAACACACATACACACACGCACATACACACATTATCTTTCTCTCTCTCCATCACGTACACACACACACCCACACACTCGTTCACACAACACTATCTGAGCCCTGTGTGATATCCCAGCATCCTGCTGGGAGTGAGGAATTAGGTCAGTTGTGCTTGGGGCATGCAGATTTGCTTACTGAACATAAAGTCAAAGAGTTGAAACAAAACAGGCAAGAAGGAGAGAAAGTTTCCCTGGTGTGGACGGACAGAGTTTCACATGCTTTACACACCATATATTTCATGGGACAAAACTGGAAGTGGATCTGAGCCTCTCAGTCAAGTGAGTGTGCTTACTTATATGTATTTCTCATTGTGTCTGACCCCCTAAAAGTGTGTGTGGTGTGTGTGTGTGTGTGTTTTAACGTCATTGAAAAATAGCACCATAAACCTCTGAAACAGGATTGTACAATTTGGTTCTACAAATGTTAAAATTGAATAGGAGTTTAGAGTTTAGAATGCTGGTAAACAATAGCGTTCCTCCACCTGGAAGTATCTTATCGCAAGCCCTATGTGTATGTCAGTTAGCAGAAGATTGTAGCTAAGCTATTAACTAAAAAGTTAAACAGATGATTGTAACTTAGCTATTATCTAACAAATAGCAACAACCTCTAAGACATATATCTCAGTTAACAAGAACATGATTGCAAAATGTTTTTTATCTTGGTGAAATTGACATTGTAAAGAGATAAATTCTGATACATTTAGTGGCTGAATGTATTCAGATGCTATTCAGTCCCATTGGAGAATATGCTGCTCTTGCCACCCAAGTGGCACATTTGCTAAGTTGCCAAGCCCAGCTGAAATGTCCTATTTGAAGAACTCATGAAGAACTCATTTTCACTTCCAGTGTGATATGAACTTTGTGTATTGAAACATCACAACGAGTCTGAACTTTTGTCGGATAGCCCACCTCTGCTCGCCCCCAGCATTCTGAAATACAGTGTATTTAGCCGATGCTCCTAACAGGCTTAGAAAGCAAGTCCTAAAGGTATTGCATTGCCCATGCAAAGATTTTAAATTTTTTATATTTTTACACAACAATGGTTAAAGTAGCTCCACTTTCATTGGTAGAATTCTGAGGGCCCTGACATTTAAAATGATGTGCTGAGAACTTTGTAAGTGTACAGATAGTTTATTAAAAAGACTTCTTAAACAGATAGTACCTTGACTTCTCCAGTAGGAGGATCCGATTGCTGTGATATGGATACACTGGCAAGATAAGTCTATAATATATTCTTTTTTACATTTAGTTGAAGATTCTCACTAAGCCTACCTGCTACCATGGCCTTCTTGATCTGGACTGTTAATGAGACTTGCCCACACTGATAAGAGACTTCACTTGGGACATTAAGACTGTTCGTAACTTTGCTGTGTGTCCATCTGCTGTGCCTCTGAACTGTCAAGCATCTAATGAAACATGGCTTAGTAGCCTAGCTTAGCCTATGCCAAACAGAGCTTGGATAACAGCTCTGCTGCTAGCTGACAACTTGAAAACTAGACAGCTTTCAGCCAGCCTGAAAAACTTTTAAAACTGATGAAGATGGAGGCAATATAGCAACATAATTTTAATCTGTTCTATACTGCTTTGTCACAACAGACTGGGAAATGTTTAGGCCAGAGGGAAAGAAACTAGAGACAAAACAAGGAGACAAAACTAGAATGAAAACAGCAAGCCAATCTGTCCCGGGGCATCAGGAAAGCAAAACAGGAATACACACACAAGACAAACTGCCATTTTAAAGATAGCGCAGACTATCAGACTATAAACCCTTGCCACAGACCTGCAACAGCAACATTTCCACTCAACAACTTCAACAGCTTCTTTGCACGGTTTGAAGCACAAAACAGAAGACTCCACCACCTCCCCATGATCAGGCTCTGTGCCTGTCTGTTGCCACCCTGAAGAGGACACTCTCCATCATCAACACCCGCAACCTACAGAACCAATCAGTTTGTGGACGACAACTCTGGTCGGTCTCATCACCAAGAACTATGAGACCCACTACAGGAAGGAGGTCGACCTCCTGACTACATGGTGCGGAGACAACAAACTTTTGCTGAATGTCAGCAAGACCAAGGGATTGTTGTTGCCTTCTGGAGAGGTCACACCCTACACCCACCACTGACCATCAATGGTGCTGCTGTGGAGTCAGCAGCACCAAATTCTTGAGGGTGCACATAAGTGAAGACCTCTCCAGGACCATCAACACCTCATCACTGGCGAAGAAAGTACCACCTCGCGAGCAACAGCCTCCTCACCCATCATGTGCACTTTTTACAGGGGCGCCACTGAGAGCATCCTCACCAGCTTCATCTCTGTGCAGGGTGGGAGCTGCACTGACTACAAAAAACTTGCAGTGCATCCCTACTCCCCTCTCTGCACATGCAACACCTGCCTTGCTCAAAAGCTCAAAAAGCGACCATGATTATGAGCGACACCAGCCATCCCGCACACAATCTCTTCAGTCTCCTGCCCTTTGGGAGGAGATATAGAAGCATCCATGCCTGATCCACTAGACTAGCAAACAGCTTTATCCACCAGGCTGTCAGAAAACTAAACTCTCTCCCTTTTCTCCTACCTCCTCCTCTCTGCCCCAAAAACTCTGGGTACATCTTTTGCACTATTACAACACACCTTTTGCACAACTACATTTTTACACTTCTATTTAAACATATTTTTGAAAAACTCTTGACTCTGAAGTTGCTGCTGTTTTTGTATATAGCATTTCTGTACACTATCACATCTTTTTGCACAATTACATTTTTGCACAGCATTCTGCGCAACACATCATGCAGAAATTCTTGCTGCTTGTGACATGCATGCATGTGTTTTTTTTGTCTTGTGATATTGTTGCTTGTTAGGAAATGTCTTTTTCTCTGCAGTCTACTGTTTAATGTTAGGAAAATGTCCTTATCTGTTGTACATCTCTTCAACTGAAAGCAGTGTGAGAAATCCTTGCAAATACATCTAATGCAAATCCTTACGCAAGGGAAAACACACTGTTATGTTTATTAGGATGGTTTGAAAATAAAAAAAAATTGCATTAGATTGCAAAAGAAAGAAATCTTCATTATTTTTTTCATGATTTTGCTGTCTAGTGCAGGCAGATCTCCATTTTGACAGTCTCCTCCACCTCCCTTCCCTCTACTGAGGAGGCCAGCCATAGTCCAACCTTAAAAACAAACAAAAACAACACCAACAACACACAAAATACTAATAATCACCCAGTGTTTTCAGGCCAAGGCGATTGCTGGTACCGGCACGGATATCCCCCCTGTGTCGACGAGCGGACATCGGTGGCACGGCTAATTATTGTAATCGTCTGGTTGATGGGGTGTCCTCGGCCGGTGGCCCAGTCCGCCATGCACAAGCTAATCCTATCAGAGCCCCATACCCTCTCCAAGCCTCTGCCTTCCTTTTATTACCAACACACACACACACACACACACACACACACACATACACACATAGTGGGCTGGCTGGCTTATATTCTCCATGGCGGAGGGCTCTTGAAGCCATCATTCAGACTATATCCCACTCTCCCCCTCAATCTTACTGGAAAGCAGTGACACAGATACAAATTTAATAGAAATTGCTTATTATGTAGCTGGTTGGCATGGTCAATTTCAATGAGCTGGATTATCTTGAACCATAATAACTTGACACATTTGACATTTGAATAATGCTCCTCTCTCTGTCTTCCACTCTTTCGCCATCTCTGTTGTAAAGACACAACCCTGAAACACTGACCCAAACACCAAATGAATTAATTAAAACTAGATACATTAATTAGCCTACTGGCATTGCCATTCCAGAGTGCTGGAGATCCCCAGCAGTAATTATTTGCATATCTACAACCCTCTCACTTTGTTTCGCTCCAACTTCAAGTCTTGACTCTCTTGATATTTTGAAAATAATACACTACTAAAGATAACCACGTTTTAGACCTGGCAGATATGGCAAATGTATGAAAGACAGAAGCAATACTGTAGGTTATTATGTCAGACCATGCATATTCACCTTCCCTCCACACTCTGTCACGTCTGTGTGTGTGTGTGTGTTTGTGTGTACTAGGGCCACATGCAGTGTTTGGAACCAAGGCGCTGAAAAGCCACCACAGATTGCAATCCTAATCCATAAACACACACACACACACACACACCATCTTAAAATTGTTGGCCTATCATAGCCTCATTTGCCAGGAAACACTTTCCCTTTCTTAGCTTAACAGTTTAGTTTCGTGAAACCTACACACATATACAGATGCCACTAATTCAGATCACAAGGTTTAAGAGTTTGTACCCCCTACCAAGATGAGGGATGCGTTTTGTGTTTATTAAAACATGTGAATGGAATTTGCTACCACCACAGCATGCGAATATATGCCAGAGTAGCTTGTATGCAGCGTGTGTGCCCCTTGTTGCCTTTTTCTGTGTTTGCTTTTGCAAAGGAAAGCTTCTGGATAAGGATGCGGGGTTGGGGTAATGTTCTGTTGTCCTACAGAAAATTACGCTGCACTGCAACAGAAAATGGGCTTCTCAGGGGAGGCTGAGAACAAGGCAGCTACGTGACGGAGGAAATTAGCTTAATTAAACGCGAACATCTCCAGCTCAGGGGCTAAATTATGCCAATTTATCAGGTGGCCAATTACAAATATTTGGCACTCCGGCGAGGGGGGAAAATGGAAACAGCAGCAAAAGTCAGCGCCCCAGGGATAGTTTTTTTTTTTTTGTTTGTTGTTTTTTGCTCTTGTTTGAGACTCAACACTTGCCTCCACATTCCTATACAGGCACTGTCATCATGAATAATAATATAACAACATTATAACAGCCAACTGTGTCTCACATCAAACTCCCTCCTTCCTAGAACTTAGTTGTGGAACGCAAATAAAGCCTGATACGATGGTGCATAATATATGAATGGCGTGGGCATTAATTACAATGGAAAGCGAAGGGAATCAAAAGCCTTTTTTGAAGTCTTGGTTCCTGCTTGATGTTGCTTAACCTCTCAAAGCCTGCTCTCTGTTCTTCGTCCAGTCTGAAAACAACACCTTTGTGTGTGTGTGTGTGTTGGGGGAGGATTACATTGTATGCCCTTTCTTAGTGTGTCTGGAAAAACATGTTTTTCTATGGGACTGAGTAGCCTTTTTTTTTTTTTTTTTTTTTTACTGTTTGCTGGATGTGTGTGTGTGTGTGTAAGGTACTCTATATCTGTATTTGAAAGTATCAGTGTGAGAGTGTGTTTGTGTGTGTAAGGATGCTTGTGTGTGTGTGTGTGCATGTGTTGTATGTGTTTAATTTTTGTCCTCATTTTTCCACACATAAGCACACACACAGGCACACACACACACACAGGCACATACACACACACACATACACATACACAGCTCCATCTCAGTGATGCCACTGACCTTTCCTGCCAGAGTTGTGGAGAGTGAGTAGAGGACCAGTTTCCCCAAGCAGAGCAGAGCAGAGCTCCAGCACTCCAGTCGGTTCTAGACAACAAGACAACCAGCCAAGCAGTCTCTCTTCCCTGAGCCCTGGGCCCCTGAGGCCCTAACTGGATTGAATCATCTCCAGTTGCCCCTGAGTGGGACACTGGCTCAGGAGTCTGCCACGGTCACTCACCCTCACCCACTCACCCACCCTCTTCCTCCTCCTTTTCCTCTTCCCGTCAAAGCCTGCCAGACAGCTGGCCGATACAGCACAGCATAAAGCCAGAGGCTACCTGCTTCAATTCCAGCTACATCACCAGCTCAGACCTGCCAGCCCTGAAGAATTTTTTTGAGTAGCACCTCGCTGACTGAAAACAGCAGCCTAAAATCACAACCAAATAGGCTACTAGCATGTAACTGATTTTGGAACTCTTTGGAAGGACCTCGGCTTACAGAGGCACAGTGGATGTACCTCATAAGAGTTAGAATTTCACATGGAAAGGTCAATATTGATGTCTGGTCTCTAGTGCCAAGTACCTTATAAAGTCATTACGGAGTTATCAAGACATGTTTGTTAACTATATTCTACTCTCCGAGTGTGCTCTTCATCCATCGTCAGGCTATGAAAAGGGGCACTTTACGCAGATGGTTAAGATTAGTACTAACTAATAGTACACAAGACTGATGCTTATGCGCTCTCTCCCCCTCGCTTCTGCCACTTGTTCTGACTGCTTCACCCACCTGCAAATGAAATTAGCGCAATCATGTTTATATTACTCATGGGTGGGATCAAAATACGGAAGACTCCCAGACCTTCTGGGATGACATGGGATGCCTGTTTACACAGGAACAAAAAGTCTGCAGCCTTAAATGACTGGTAAACACGAGCTAGCTAGCAAATACACTGCACTGTTAACAAACAATACGACCAATTAAGCCATCACCTCTGTTTTCCATATCCCTCCCAGACAGGTTTTTTTGCGTTTTGCGCTTGCTTACATCAAGCTATGTTTGGAGCAGTGATTGGATCTGGAAATGTCTCAAACGCCATTTAAAGTTTATGGCGGTAGGCTCATAGGCTAAATGGAATAAATAAGATATAGAATAAAATAGATAGATAAGATAGATAATATTTGAGGTAGTGGTGTAGTTTATGGGGTTCAGTGGTTGCATTAGGTAGTTTGCATGTTTGCTCCTACAAATAAAGTTCCATTCCAATTACTGTAGAAGTGAGTTGTACAGTGGTCATGTTAATCAGCAGTCATGCAGGCAACTCCTGTTCAAGTCTCAATGTGCACTATGCCTTTTATTTATGTCAAATAAAAGTGTCTGCTAAACACCAGTTAATTTTACTTAATCTTTGTGGTCAGTAAGCTACTATAATGCATAACGAATAACATCTGTCCATTAGTGCACCAGAGCAGCCTAGCTCTCAACAGCTGTTCTAATTAATATTTTATTTAATACTTGCATTGACGAAAAATAATGTGTAACAAATTTTCCTCCTCCTCCTCAGCTTTGTGTTGTGTGTGAAAGAATGGACGTACCAACCAACATTAATTTAGCTGGTTTACAATTATGCATTTAGCAGATGCTTTTATCCAAAGCGACTTACATTTGTCAACTATGAGTTACATCAGGTCCAGTCTCCCCTAGAGCAACGTAGGGTTAAGTGAGTGCTTTTCCCAGTGACACAGCAGTGGCAGCCAGGTTGCTGATGAAAATGGGAACAAAAGAGAAAAAAAAAAACGGTAAAAGAAAAGAAAACAGAAATCAGGCATGGAGCAAGCCAGGCATGTACAGCTCCACAGTGAGATGTGATATGCTGGGGAGTAACCTAAGCACATGCAAGATTGCTGATTTGGATATGGGTAAGGCTTGATGTCAAGCCTCGCCTTCCTGCGGGGTGCAACGAGATGTTCTTGGAGGAGACAGGAGAGTGGGGAGGGGTCAGGGACTTGAGAGGGTCCGCGCAGCTGCTGCCACTGTGCTTCTGTTTGATCGTTTTTTGCACAGGAGGGCCAAGGAGAGCGAATACTGCGCTTTGATTGCTCTGAACTCAATTTTATGAACTCTTTTCAGCAGGCCAGATGGTCAATCTTGCACTCTGTAGCAGCACTTGAGCCCGTATAAAAATTCTGGTTAATTTTATATTTGGCAAATTTATCAGTTTTGCGTGCTTTTTTAAGAGGCAATGCATTTTTTGATCTTAAAATGAGTAGTTGCTACATAAAATGTGTTTAGGTTGACAGGTCTGCCAACTAGAGCTCTGAGAGAGAGAGAGAGAGAGAGAGAGAGAGAGAGAGAAAGCACCTTGTGTACTCAATACTCAATGACATGGAGCAAAATATTACACAACATTATAATCTAATGGAGAGAGAGTTAGGAGACTGATAGAGAAAGAGAGCACCTTTTGTACTCAGTGATGTTAACATTATACTGAAAAAGAGATAGAAGGAGATAGACAGATGGATAGAGAGAGAGCTTTTGTACCTTGATCATACAATGCACAGCTTGACTCAAAAGACTGAGCAATATTATACAATGTTATGGTCATACTAATAGGAAAAGAGAGAGAAAAAGAAGCTAGTGAAACAGAGAGGAGGAAGGGTTAGGAAGACAGATACAAAGGCAATAGAAAAAAGAGAGGGACAGAGAGAAAGAAGGAGAGAGTGGACCAATGCCCAAATAGATGCCAATGGAGCCCAAAGGTTAGTGAGGGTGAGGTGGATATGTTTGGCACAGATGGCCCCAAAACAAAGCCAGACGGTAAGAGGACGTGGAGAGGAGCACAGGAGGCCTGCAGGCAGAATAGAAAGATACAGTTGGGAGCAGGAGAGGGAGAGAGCCAGAGACAAAGAGGGAGTGGGGGATGAGGAGGAAAAAAAGGTAGAGAGATGAGGAAGTGGCACAGTGAGGACATAGTGCAGAGCAGAAAGGGCGAATGAGTAACTAAAGGACTAAAGGAGAAAAAGAGTGAGTGGTGAGGGGACAGGGAGATGGAGAAAGAAAGAAAAGAAAGAAAGAGGAGGAGAGAGAGAGAGGAAAATGTAATGAGGGCTGATGGCACTTCTAATCCCCCAGTTGCCCTAATAGAGCTGGTTGCCCGGGCACCCGGTCCTCTTCATTGTAGAGAAGCCTTCACATACACATATGTGTGCGGTTACACACACAAAAACACACACATACACACACACACACACACACACACACACACACACACACACACACACACACACACACACACACACACACACACACACACACACACACACAAACACACACACACAAACACACACATCTCCACATGACACTGTGGGTATTACCCAATCATCTGCAGGGGACCCACTCAGCAGCTGTCCTGCTTGCCTGCCTGCCTGCCACAAATTTACATGAGTCCCTATGAACCATTCTTTCTTTCTCTGTCTCTCTGTGCCTGCTGTCATGAGCATGGTTGAACACACACATACACATACACATACACGTGCACACACACACACACACACACACACACGCTACATCCATCAGGGGCATGGACAGCCTCCTATCTGCGAAAACAAAAATGGGGTCCATGCTTTGCCAGTCAAGCAGAGATGGCACTTCCTGAATGGGCCTCCTTAGAGTGATTAAGTAGGAGAGGAGCAGTGGCATAGAGGACTTCTTCTTCCTCAAACCCCCGAGACAATGAGTGTGACTGGCATTATAAAATGAAGAGCAGGATAAGTGTGTGTCTGTGATGGGAGGTTTACTAGGCTAACAAGACATCACTGAGAGTGTTCTGTGAAGTCGTTTTTTTCCTTTTCTTTTTTTTCTTGTTCTTTCTATCCCCTTGTCATGAGCTGGCTAGTTTAGCCCTGTAAGTTTAACTGGACCATCAGAGACACAACCTTAGGGGCTTGGGGGCCTGATACCTTTCAGCCCCATATGTGTGAATGTATATATCACATCACTGACTCCTCAGAACGGACCACCTCCTCGCCCCAGGGCAAAAATAGCAAGTCAGTGTCAGTGACCATCTGAAGTTGTATGTTCTCTTCTTGTTTACCTTGAAAAAAAAAGAAGAAAAATATATCTTCAGTACAGCTTCTATGTTCAGTCATGTCACACATGAGCGAAAGGTCTTAAATATCTCCCACTTGAGTGCAAACCGTTCTTGCCTGCCTGCCTGTGAAGTGAAGTGGTGTGCTTCTATCTACCTTCAAAGTCACCACTGGGGTCTGACGGCTGCTCCATATGTTTAATTACCGACTGCAATGGATGCATGAAAGCATGCATGTGAAGGCACACACCTGCAAACAGCTGTGACGACAGTGGTGGTGGACGGGAGGTGTGGGGGGGTGGATGATGAAAGGATCAGTTAGAGAGGAAAAGAAAGACATGAAGTGAGAAGTAGATATAAAGGGAAAGAGAGAGAAGTTGGTGGTGATAGATGGATAGATGGAGACATGAAGAGGAGAGGAGGAGAGGGGGGAGCTGAGTTGGTTGACTAGAGGCACAGAAAGGAGTAGAGAGCAGAGGTTGAGGGGATGATCGAGGAGTAGTGTTAGTGGTGGGAAGGGGCTTGGGGTGTGTATCTGTGGGGGTGGGGGCTGGCGGGAGGTCAGTGTGGCCCTGGAAAGGAGCATCACGGAAGAGTCTAATGGGAGTGAGTCAAGGTCAATTAGGAACAAGCTGATACAGCCGAGAGATCTTGCTCTCCCTGGCTGTCACGCAAGGGAGGGGGTTGTGTGTGTGTGTGTGTGTGTGCGTGTTCGCCATCTGAGAGAGAGAAAGTAAGCGAGAGAGAGACCCATAGTCACCCATTGCTGCCAGGGCTTTTCAAACTTCAGATCTCACGGGTAACACCTCTCGCTTTCTTTTATTCCTTTCTCCTTTCTTTTTATTTCCTTAGGCTCCCTCTCATGATTTTTTGTGTAACTCATGGGGAGAGCTACCTGATTCTCACTCCAGTGAGCTCGCAAAGCAAAGCCAAGGTTACTCAGCCCGATTCATTAATGGTCTGTTAGTATTGACCTCCCACAAAAGCACCGGAGACCAGTGTGTGTGCGCGGCAGGGAGGATTTGGTGTTTGTTTTGATATGTGTATTTTATATATGTGTTTTTTTTTTCTTTGACCTCCCACTAAAGACCACTGTGTGTGTGTGTGTGGTGGTACTGGTGAGGGCCTTGTGTTTTGATTTTGATTTTTTTTTTGTTTGTTTTGCCCGACGTAATCTCCTGTGTTTACAATGTACTTCCACAGCACAATTAACATAATCAGTGTTGTGCAGAGGTGCAAGCTACTGTCCTCTCTTAGCCTCGTGGAATGATGAAAAGAGTCAAATGGGCCTTTTGTTCTTCTCTCTCTCTCTCTCTCTCTCTGTCTCTGTCTCTCCCTCTCTTCTCCTGTGAAAAACACACATCTTTATGCATTGCCGTGGACCACATTTGCACTTTGCAAAACAAACAAAATGGGGACGTCATAAACACAATCCTGCCAGAGCACACAACGCGACGTTGGTGTTTGTAAACACATGGAAATCCACTGAGATGCTGTTTGCACAGTAAACAAGCTAACAAGCAGAAAACTCGCAAGGGGCCTTCTGTACGGAAGATTCCTCAGAGTCAGCTGTATTTTGGACGCTGTTGTAATTGGTACGCAGGCAATCACCATGAAACATGCATGACGCTAGAGATGAGCTTACGGTCAGGACCTGTGAATACACACACAGACACACACACACACTCAGCACACAGCATTGCTATAACTAGGCAATGGCATGGCCCAGGATTTTACTAATTATCTGGTTTGTGCCAGCACACTTCAACTCGAGCCAAAAAAAAGAAGTCATTAATAAAAGAGAAGGTGATCTCCCAACCTTTGTTGAGTTTAAATCTCCTCAGATAGGGGTCATTTCATTAAGTCTGTGTGTGTGTAGGTGTGAATTTGTATAGGCGTGAGTGTGTGTGAGAGGGAGAAACAAAGGGGGGTAAAATGAAAGAGCATGTGTATATCTACTTGAACAGACAATTCATCCCTCCTCTGCTACAGAAATTAAGTGATTCTATTTTTTTATCCACAAGCAAAACAGAAACCAAACTAATTGCCTCGGCTGTGACTCAATCGGTGCCAGACTCAAGCCCTGTGCACTCAGTGCTGCCAGGTTGGGATGACTGGTGCCTTGCATCATTTTCCCCATCTCTCACTGTCATTGCACAAACCATCCTCTCTACCCTTCATCTCCTACAACAGAGATTTTCCATCTTTCTTTTTTATTCTCTCTCTCTCTCTCTGTGTCTGTCTGTCTCCCTCTCTCACTCTTCCTCACTCTCTTTTGCTCTCCAGAAAGTACAAACACATCCTCACCTGTGTCATCTGAGTGGGCGCTTGCTTCTCTCACATTGCCGTGGGCCGAGAGCGAGGACGGTTGTGTGGAATGTAACGAGCCTCCTTGTGATCTTGTTTTCAATTAAGCCATCCAGTGGAGCGCATCCTCAGCAGCTGTAGCGTGCCCCACCCCTCAGATTAAATGGAAGCTTCTTTTGAAGTGCCATGTTAGAACGTCCATTACATTCGGAACACTCTGAGATATACGCGTTCTTATAAATATGCAGCAGATTCCAGCTTTAATAGGTTCAGCTGACTGGTGTGTCATAAATGATCCCATATGCCCCCAAAAATCTCATCCCACCTACAACGGCCCGCTCCATCAATGACTTGTCAACATAATGATGCTAATTACATTGATTACAGAAGTCTCTGCTTAAGGTTAATTGTACTTTGTGACAATTTGATTATGTTATTGGTGGACCATGATTTCTGAAACCAGAGTTTTTTTTTCTCTCTTACACAATGGAATTGTTTTGGCAGCAATTATTATGTTAAATTAATAACAATTGGTGTCCTTTTTTACTCATTTGGCAGCACAGTACTCTGCACACTACCTCTGCAACAAATCACACATAACAAAAGCATTCAAATGTCTACACGAATACCATATTCCGTCAGTTTTCATTCTAACTACAATGCCCATACAAACCATGTCTGTAGATGTAGATTACTCATCTGTAGATGTACAGCCTAATAACATGTCTGCAATTAAAAAAAGAGATGATAATCTGTATTTGGAAAAATCGCCCCAATCAAGCATTAGATCTTTTTTATAATAGCTACCATTCATTAAAAAATATTTAAGCGTGATTACTTTTATTCAACTTAATTTTTCAAGATCAGCTAGGATTAATTTAGTGACAGAGAGATGAACATCATCTTGTGGAATGATTGATCACCTTATGAAAGTTGCAACTGCATATTCTCAAAACAGATGTCTACATGACATTCCTCTCTATCACTCTTTTCCTTCAGCTGGAATACTAAAAGAATTCTGAGACTCTGAGATCACCCTTATAGGAGAAATACAATACAATAATCCTGCGTGATTGCGTAACTGCATAATTGTTTTTATTTTCATGTGCATGCAGGTGAGATCGGGATCATTGGGGTGGGGGGTGTTACGTTAATGCACATATATGGTATCCTAGATCTAGTTTCAATAATCTTTTATATAATTAGCTAATGTTAGCCTCCAAGACGTTATTAAGTGGTGACACTTCAATGGATGGGAATCACTACATTCATAGCTGTGGCGGTGAAGCATTCTGAGTTTTAAAAATGCATTAAGGTGTCAAAACTTAAAATTTTCAGAGATTTTACCAAAGTAAAGTCAATTTCCACTGAAGCCATAATTCTGAGAGTTTTTTTTTTTAATCGTGGTCAAGTGAGATTGCGTTAACGCACAAGTAATGTGCTAACTTTGACAACCATAGTAAAAAGTATTTTTTGTGTTAACAAACCGTTTACCACTGCTGACTGTACTTGTGAATTCCACTACTTACTGACCTAATTTCTGGTTACGTAAATGATAAAATCTACAAGCTAAACCCCTCACCAACCCATTCTGAGCTGAATTCCCATAGAGCAGACGACCTTGTAGATGGTCAGCTGTAGCAGGTCTTTGTACTGTAAGCATCTGCTAACTATTTCAATGTAAATGAACCATTCTAATACATGTAATAAGACATTAACTAATTCTAGAGAGTAGTCTACTCTCCCTAGAAACTGCAAGGTGCTGTGATGGTTGAGCACATGATTAGCAGTGCATGTGCTCATTTAGAAATGTGCTAATAGTAGTTTCCTCAAAAGCCACTGACGGATCTCCTGCAAAATATCTTCAGCCAGCCTAATCTGCTTTCTGGATTTAAATCCATATCTCGACCCAAAATGCCATTCAATGGGTCAAGAAAGGTTAACTTGTGTGAAAACAAAATTCTCTGTTGCCGCCTCTGTGCCTTCACAGTAAAATAGGGTATATTTTTTTAGAGTCAATATAGCTTTAGGCTTTTTCTTCTCTGTAATGGACAACAAGGACAGATGGGAGAAGGCATTTATTTGAAGGCAAAATTGCTGGGTTTGTCAAGGTCGCCGATGGGTGTAAATCAGTGACATACACACGGTGCAGCAAGGACCTTGACGAGGACCAGTCGTTTAAATGAAATGGGGAGTGGGCAGTGCAGACAGAGATCTAGAGGAGAGAAAATGAATATTCATAAGGTCGTAGCTTCAGGGTCCTGGCTAATTGGCTGCTTGAGACACATGACTGTGTTGGCCCAGGTTGTTACCACAGACATACAGGAAAGCTCAAAAACTCAAACATTACTACTGTTTGGCCTTGGTACTTGCTTTGCAAATGATGTTCCATGTTTGAACTGGAAGCCCTTGGTTATTTTTTCTTCTTCTTTCTTTTTGGGGTTTTTTCAAATACTGTTGTGACTCACATTGACACTTTGTTACTTTTGATTTCCCAAGGCTTCATTAACAATGTCAATGCTGACGGATCAGGAGGTGATGAAACAGTGCCTATTATCGGCACGTCTCAAAGGGGAGTAATTGCTGTTCCCATCAAATGGCTTTTTGACTATGTCTGGTGATGAGAATTGTGACGGATCTACTAATGCACCATTTTGACATATTTGCTGAGCTCTGTTGATGCTGTGGAGATTTAACCGGCTATGTTTGGAAAGAAAGAAAGAGAGAGTGAGAGAGAGAGAGAAATGAAACAAAATAAAAATCATTACAGGGAAAGGTGCAAACCTGTTCTGCCGCTAAACAGTAGGCTGTCACTTTGTGTGCAGATTCACAATCTTTGCCATGGAAGACTGAATATTTATTAAACATCTCATCAATGATTCATTGGTTTGCATTTTTTCTTACACAGAGCCATCTGCCTGACTGTGTCAGAACGATTAAGAGGAAATACCCAGAATGCTTTGGGATGACATGATAGTTTAGCTATGAAATGATTGCCTGAGCCATATGTGTTTTGGGGTAATACCCTTATACAGTGGACAGTAAGCAATATCATTGTATTGATTATGCATGCAGACCTGTTGTGTATACTTATGGAATAATGAAGTAATGTGTTTGTGTGTGCGCACCCAGGGGCAGTGTATAAGGATTAATGAAATGTAGGTAATGCAATTTATGGCTTATCAAGTTAGCAGGCTTGAGCAGGAAACATGCTGTTTAAAAAGAGTGTTTACTGTAATGGTGTAGCGAGAACCGTGTTTGCACATTCACAAGAATCAAAGCTGCACAAAGCTGTAAGATTACCATCACATCCTCAACAATTAAGCATGCGTGCGTGTGTGTGTGTTTGTCTGTATATGTGCGCAAATGAGTGCATTTGCTTGTTTGCCCATACTTGATTATTGTATTTATTCAAATGTTAGGCATTCTGTGTGTTTCTTTGGATGTGTATGTGTGTGTGTTCCGAATTTACGTGCCACTGGATTAATCTGCATTACCTGTAAACCCTTCATTGGCCCTCTAATAATTTCATTTAAGTAGGCATCAAGGAACGGAAAAAAAAATCACAAGTATATTATTAGTGCTGGTTGTTATTCTTCCGTGTCACTGCTGATGGCTATGTGCAGATATTATGCTAATTATCACACTTTAGTGGATCAGGTTTCTAATTGTGATTGCTTTGAAGGAGGTCAAGTTTCTTGGCAACTCTGTTCAAAAGGAAAATGGAACATCAGGCCATGACTCCGAACTAGATCTTGAGTCACAGCTCTCTAAGATGTCACAGTAGGGGAATTAGCCTGAGGGCCGATTCTGTCTGTGTGTGTATGTGAGAGAGAGAGCGAGAAAGAGAGATATGCCATCTGTCTACGGATTTATACATGACTCAGTGAGTATTTTTGCTATTTGTTGCATGTATGTATACATGTCTGTCTAAGAGGACGCTCAATGCATGAATCATCTGTGCATCTGTGTATTTAGTTTTTCTGGTGGCTGTGTCTATGATCATGCCATACATAAGTGTTTAAAAGGCAGCCTGTCTATGAATGTGTACATGATTTGTGTGTGCATTTACTTTACACACTGGATATTCAATGTATATTCTGTAATTAGTAGCACAATTTGTATTGTGTGTGTGTGTGTGCGTGAGTGTATGCTATTAGTGTGTGTGTGCCTAAATGTTTGTATCTGTCTGTGCTTGTGACAGTGTATGACTCTCTGAGTGTGTGTATGTGTGTGCTGCAAAAATAAGGGGCACAGTGTTATTGTCTGTATTCCTAAATGTGTATGTGCTGGTGTATCACTCTCTCTGAGTGTGTGTGTGTGTGTGTGTGTGTGTGTGTGTGTGTGTGTATATGTATGTATGTGTGTGTACATATGTGTGTGCGTGTGATACATTATTAGAGTGGAGTTTGTCCCATCAGTTATCTAGGAGGAGCAATTAGTGCCCTCATCCTGTGGATGTTGACCTTTCTTTGAGCCAGAGTGGCAAAGGCCAGGCTGTAAGTGATAGCACTGTCTCACCACAGATAGAGGGCAGCCTTTTTGTGCCTGTGTAATTCACCTCTGGTGGCACTGGTGATTGCATTGACAGCAATAAAGCACGCATGTCTGTGTGTGTGTGTGTTATGTGCATATGTGTTTGTTTGTGAGTGTGGGCATTTTGTGTGTGTGTGTGTGTGTGCATGGTGGGTGTAAGGTCACGAGAGAGTGGATCATGGAGGAAAATTTCCTTTCCCTCCAATTTACATGCATTAATAGATTTCACCCTTCCACTATGACTCACGCCAGGCGGTTTTGACAAAACAAGCACACATTTCAAGCATCCAGACGAAAAGGTCCGGGCAATCAAATCCGTCCTTGCGACCAACTCTGACTGGTTAAAAGCACAATGCCTCACCCAGCTGTCAGACACAAATGTACATAGCTGGGACTCACAGATGGCTGTTAGATGGTGCTTGTCAAGCGTCCTTATTATCCATGTCAGTAGGGATTCATACTCACATTCAAACAGTTTACCAGTGAACACTGGGTGCTTTTTCTAGATGATGGTAACTTCGCAGAACAGTTATCTGAAAGATTGTTAAGTATCAGCATCAGATGTTTACTGCCAGCCATGACCAAAATTCACAATTAGGCGTAGCTCCGCCATATGGTAGATGTAATATATTGGAATGGGTTGTCTGAAAAAACGCATGTTTTATACATGAATGTTGCAGTTCAATATGCCTTAATGTATCCATAAAGAAGTATGTTTCCAATAATGGAAATGTGTATTTCGAAAACTGCTGACATTGGTAAATAAATGTTAATAATAAAACTCAAGACAGTCATTGTTTTTTTTTCTGTTAGTAAAGGTCATTCATAACTAAAGCTTCAGAAAAGGAAAAAGAAAATAGAAAAAAAAAAAACATTTGCAATTGCTGTTTATATTGTAAAAGCAATTCATCCTTATTGTGAATGCATTGCATACGCTCTCGCAATCATAGTGTGAGGACACTTATGAACTATTATAAATTTTTATATTACTTTTCTGTAATAGGGATTGTGTCCAGGGCCAGTGCTTTGCCTAGTTCTGCCCTAGGGGTGTAAATAAAGCAAACATTCCTGTCACATATCCGGTGTGGCGTGCCAGCCTCCGCAGCTGATGTGTGGATGTGTGTGTGTGTGAGAGAGTGTGTATATGTGTGTGTCTGCGCATGAGCCCATGCTCCATCAGCACTGGAGCCCGCGTGTCAAACTATCGATTAAACAATCAAGGGAAATTGAAATTCTCATTATTGTGGCGGTCGATTAGTCTGCCCGTGTCCTCTGGCTGTGGTGCGGTACGGTGCTGCGAAGCTGTAGTGGTGCCAGCGAGGGGCTAGCAGATCATTAAAGATGGCCTCCAGGGGAGGGCTGTAAGAGAAGGTGGGACGCAGGGAGAAAGAGAGAAAGAAAGAAAGAGAAAGATTACTATTACTAGTATCACGACTATTATTTGTTTTACTTTATGTATTATTATATTATAATTATTGTTTAATTATATAATGTCACACCTTCCTTTCTGACTGCCCTCCACTGAAAACCTCTCTCACCAGTCTGGAAGAACCAGAACAGCCCAAATAATTGGTATTTTTAGTTCCCCCACTTTTTTCAGAGTGGGAGGAGGTGGGTAGGGTGAGGTGGAGTTAAGGGTGGGGGGTTGAAGATGGAGAGTACTGGGGCAGAAACCTCATCTAACCCCTCATTTCAGCAGGGAAGAGTGTGGTCAGCAAAGGTAAGAACGAGAGATGGGAAAGGAGAGAGAGGGAGAGAGCAAATGAGGGGAAAGTGAGTGAGAGAGAGCGAACAAGTGGAAAATGAGTGAGTGAGAGAGAGAGATACATTATTAGATAGAAAAAGTGACCAGAGACAATGGAATAGAGAGGCCCAAAGAGAGAGAGAGAGAGAAAGGACAGTAGGGGTTATGAGGGGATCATAACGGTTGTGCAGGACACAGGAAGACAGGGAAAGGCCTGAGGACATGAGGGAATACTAGCTGATACTAGAAAGAGAGAGAGAGAGCGAGATGGAGAGAAAGAAAGAAGGGAGAGAAACAGAGGGCATGAGGATCTAAATAGCTGTGCTGGAATCAGCGATAGTGAGAGAGAGAGAGATACAGGGCATGAGAGGAGGGTAATTGCTGTGTTAGGCACAGGGAGAGACAGATAGAGAAAGAGAAAGATGAAGAGAGAGATACCGGGTATGAGATGAGTGTAATTGGAGAGAGAGAGAGAGAGAGAGAGAGAAAGAGAAATAGGGAAAGAGTGAGCCTTGGCAGCAGAAGAGACCACAGCCTATCCCAGTGGAGGTGGGGGGAGCAAAGTCATTTCTGGGCGGACGGCTTCAATTTAGTCTCCTCTCCCCGACACCTGACACCTCATGGAGGTCAAGGTTGGGTGGTGGGGTAGTGGTGGTTGAGTGTGTGTGTGTGTGTCTGTGTGTAGGGGATGATGGGCTAAGCTGAGCTGACAAATAAGGCCCCTGGTGCAGTATGTGTATGTGTGTGTGCATGCACGCGAGTGTGTGTGTGTGTGTGTGTGTGTGTGTGTGTGTGTGTGTGTGTGTGTGTGCGTGTGTGTGTGTGTGTGTGTGTGTGCAGTCAGCAGGGATAGAGACACATGACAAATTACCCCCACAACCACCACCACCACTACCATTTCCCAGCACACACACCTTACCCCCTCCGGAGGAGTGAGAGGCACGGGCTCGCCAGCGTCCAGTCAGCAAACTCAGATTGGCCCCCTGGACAGAGACGCCCATCATAAACGCTTGTGACATGTCTTGGCTCCTGACCACCACTCTAGTGCCAGTCTGTGTTTTCACTCCGCTCCAACTTTGTGCCACCATCAGACCAAGTCGACCTTCTTCCTCCCAAAGTAAATTTACGCAGCGCTTTTGAAATTGCTGAATCAGCACATCTGTTTTATTATGTCTTGACATTTATAAAATGATTAAGATCCCATTTAGATAGTAAATGCATAGTGTAATGCTCCAGTAATGACTACTTGGAGCACCTGGATACTTGCATAAAGAAACCTTTTACGGTGCAGATGTGGATTTTGTGTTTCTCTAATGGAGAGGTTTGCCATGTGCTTTGATGAACTATTGTGCAAATAAAACGAATCAGGTTCTCCTGTCTGAGTTCATAAACACATCATAAATGTTTCTGTCATAAACACGTAACTGGTGGTGTAGATGTGCCTGACCTTGGACAGCCACTCCTACACCAGATATAATTTTTCCCTCCACAAACCCCCAGGGCATGAATCAAACTTCCAGCTGAGCTGAGAATTTCTAAAAGGAAAATGTTTAGCTTGCAACTGTGCCTAAGAACACAAATGATATATTTATTCATTCAGGAGGTATGAGTTCTATTTGGTATATTGAGTGTACAAAATAAAAACCATATCAGAGAGCCCCTGGATCCTTGGTTGTATTTTTGTGCTACAGCCATAATTATGAACAGCATATTAGTCTATGTAAAGGTAACGTTTCTGATGTATTACACATGTAATGCCTTGCCTGGGGCTTGCTGGGAAAAAATGCTTTGCAGAAGTGCTATCTAGTTGCACTATCATACTGGTGATTAAATCAATTTATTCTCACGATTAATCGATAAACTGCACCTGCAAGCTACAGGTATCAGGATGGTACATCTAAGATGCACAGGAATATCTAGGAATGAAATGCTGTAATCTCCTCATATTGTGTACATTCTGTATGCGCTGAGGGCAAGGAAGAAGGTTATAGCAATGAGTATCTACTTCTGTTTAGTCTGCGTGTTTAAAAATAACTGTAACCAAAACTTCAAGTCTTGCATCTAGAGAGGCTCTTTGGAAATATAGCTTTAAGAAGGTCTTTAATCACCATATCTTGCAAGCAGGTCTCCTTCTTCCTTTGAACTGTCTGGGAAACACACCCAAACAAAGCAAGGACATGCATTTACAAGACAGCTCTTGGTGTTTTGTTTCACCACTAGGAAATACAAACTTAAGGAGAAAAAAACCCTCATCCTATCTAATCTCATCATAAAGTTTCTGTAAACAGAGCCAAAACAAAACTGGTGGAATGCACAATCTATTTCCATATAATTGCCACAAATGTTTGTGGAAAAGCATGAAATTTCCTTCCATATTCCCTGATGGCACAGGCCTTGAATTACTCACCCAATCTAAATAATCCATTTGATTGATGGAGCCTGTGGTTTAGAGGCAGAAACTTTTTTTTACAATAATCACTCACTTTGTTTCAGTCTGAAAAAAAAAATTATAAAAAACTTTCATTTTCTGTAGGTCAGAGTCATAACAGTAATGGTATTGCCACATGCATATCCATCAAATGAAAAAAAAGAAAGAACAAAAGCACAACCTATGACAACAGCACATCTTTGAAAGCCACAGGAGCCAAGGAGCCAGGAAAATTATGGGGGCTTGGGCAAAAAGAAAATGGGTTTATTGAAAGACGAGTCGCCGTAATTTTGAAACATGACTGCATCATTGCTAATATATGTTGTAATTCGAGAGATGTATGATCGTTGTGCTTTCGGTTTTGGGTCGACGCCCAAGCTATTGATCGCCTCTGATCCGAGTGAATTCAGCTGAGGCTACAGGAAACCTGCAGACCCCAGTCAGGCTTTAGTTTCAGTTTCCACTATATAAGACAGGCCTCCCTCTCAGCATCTATATATATATATATATATTTGTATGGTTAAGCTCGCTGACACAGGGGGCAGGCACCACAGAAAGACGCCTGTGGCTATGACTCAGAAATCAATCAGTCTAAGTCACTAAGCTCTCGAGATGGAAAAAGAGCCTCAAATAGAGTTCCTAGGGTAAGTATGCAATCTACAACAGAGGACAATAAAACAAAACAGTTGTCACATTTTCAATGGCATTACAGACAGACATACATAATGAAAGGCTTGACATTTGGTATTGCTGCTGTGGAGTGCAGTGGTGGTTGGTGTAAAAAAAAAAACTGGGTTGCACTTTATTTGATGCTGTCTATATAAGGGTGAAGTGAGCCAGTCATAAACATGTTATGCTACATATCATGACCTTTAATGACTCTTCAGTAATATTATTGAAGTGTTTGTCTTTAAGTGTCATTTGTTTTTTTCATTGTTATCAGTATTCATATTAGGTGTCATTCCATGCTCTTATATAGACACCTTCAGATAAAGTGTTACCAATAACTGTGGTTTGAGAATGATCCCTTTCATCTGTAATGGCATAATGTGAGACACCACATTTGCTTCACTAGTGACTGAGGTGTTACCAGAAAGAGGTTTCCTGGAGTGAAGCTCAGTGTAGCGAGTTTGCCAGTGTGAGGCATTCAATAAAACAAGCTCCTGGCTTTTCCCTCATCTACAGTGTAACACCCTGCCAATCTCTCTGTACACACACACACACACACACACACACACACACACACCCACACACACACACACACACTCTCTCTCTCTCACAGACCTGCGGCACGCAATGGAAAACTCTCTCACTTTATTTACTTCCTCTCTTTCCCAGTTCATCAGCTCTTGGCTGTGACGCCATTATGCTTCACAGCTCCAAGGGCTGTGTGTGTGTGTGTAAGTTCATGGGGAGGGGGAGTTTTGCAGGATGGCAATGACGTAACCAAACAAGTCATGTTTAATACAGTGTAAAAAAGTGGCCAGTCATGTTTAATGCAGTGTGGCTGGTGAAAATCATCAGGACGTCATCATTCTCTTCCCTTCCCTCTTTCTCTCTCCTTCCCTCCCACCCTATCTATCTTCAGGGCTTGACATTTGAAGCATAGGACTCCTTGCATGTAAAGCCATGCAGAGACTCTAGCATAACAGCTCTTTAGTAGGTGCTGACCTGGGCCCGGTAGGGATCATTAGCTTTGAGCAGGGCAGAAATAAATAGAAACACAGCATGTTGCTTTTGTTACACTTGTCACCCTTGACAATAGAAAGTGGACTTCCAGTGATTTTACAGCTTTAGCAAATCTTAGTGTGCACAGTCAAAAATGTCTTTGGCAGCAGGTCGGAAACAACACAATAGCTAAAATAACTTAGTGGTTAAGTGCTGTGGCCTGTGTTTTGTGACTGTTGGACTGAAGCCTTGAGAAACATGCTGTGTATGTTGTCCATGTTTATTTATGTCCATTTATGTTCTTATACTATCTTTCGCTGGGGAAGAACTATTATGAAAGTCTTTGCACCTTGTTTAAGCTCATTTGTCATATTTAAATGAGCTGTTAGCACATATGGGAAACGTTGTTCATGATATGGCTCATTAACATCACATTTTCATGACCAAAATGTGAGGATCTATACCTCTTTGCTGGCTGGCAGCATTTGTATTCACATATTGTTGTTGCTGTTTTTTCCCAAATATCTTTTGCCTGCTGCCTGATTTAATAATTTTCCATGAAATATTCATATAAATCATTCCTTTATGGACACTAACAAAAATGCACAGAATAGCTCAAAATGCAAGTTGTAAATGGCACTGATACTAGCAACAGTCTGTGCAAACCTCCTGCACTTTAAAGCTATTAAATGACTGATTTGTTTGTTGTTCTACCTGAAATTTCAAAACAGCCGATGTTTTAATTACACAGTTATCAAATAAGCACTAACTGAATTTCACTCTGAAATTAGCACCACCTGAAAGCTTTGAAAGTTAAGAAACATTATATTTCACAACACTTTTCTCGCTTTTTAATCATTCACAAACTTGGTCAACAGGCATAATTAATCCTAAATATGGGTGGATAGACAAGTAACTACAGATCAGCATAATACATGCATGGCAGGAAATGACCCCACACATTTGGGGTGGGGTGGAGGAAATGCAAAGTTCAGGTCCATTGCTCTGGAGCCACTGGTACCGGTGAGATCGCAATAGGGTTCCTAATGGCCTCTCTCCCCCGCAGGTCTACTATTACCATAGATGGGAATTGCACCATCAAACCAGTTGTTATAATAGATCAGAGTGGCTGGGGGCTGCATTTACAGAGACAGGGGAAAGCAACTATGATGAAAATCAAATAAAAGTGGAGGACAATCATGCCTATCAGAAATGGCTGGGGTTGTGAGGGGGTGGGGGGTGAGGGGGGTGGAGAGAAAGAATGAGCAACAGAAAAAGAAATGAATAGGTAGAAGAGATAGAAATACAGAAAGGTAAGAGATGGAGAGAAGAGGAAAGGAAAAGAAAGAGAAATGAGATTGTGGGAGTGTGAGAGAAACTACGAAGGAAAGAAAGAAAGAAAAGAAGAAGAAGAAGACATGCACACATAGATACAATAAAAGGGTAAAAGCAAGGGAGATGTAAAAGGAGAGAGATGAAGGGAGAAGCACTTTAAAAGTCGGGGGAATAGAGAAAGAGAGAGAAAGACCATATGAACTACAAAAATAAATATCGCAAAATAAGCACCTGGGTTTTACCATTAGACACATCATCACATAATCATCAGACCTTCATCTATATAACACTTTCCTACAAAAAGGCTGGCGTTATCTGTAACTTGAATCAAAAGCATATTTAACTCTGAGCCTAAATTACCCTTTAACAAAAGTCACTTGATTAATCGATTGGCCCTCCTTCTCCAATCTATCTTTCCGTATGGTCAGCTATGCTTGAGTGATTAAAGAGTTTACTCATACTCTTTTTCAACTCTTTTTTGCTGTAAAACAAAACAGAAAAAGTGGCTGGAGGGGGGGCGACATCCTGTATTAACTGTTACAAAAATCGTATCTGGTACACTACTAACTCTCGCAAAGGGTGGAAACATCAGACCTCAGCTATGCAACAAAGACTTTGGTGGCAATGCCACTGTATAGCAAACATCACTAACGGTCACTAGATTGTTCTAGAATGGGACTTTTATGTGACTTTTGACTGAGCAAAATATGCTTATCTGACATCCTCATAAAGGAGAGCAGTCTGTCAGTAGCATTTTTGCAGGCCAGGTAGGGGTGAAACACAGAGCAGAGCAGTGTGTCCCCATCCATTTTCTCAGACATATGGCCCAGAGAAGAGAGAACCAGCATCTTTCAGAGAGGTCACGCAAGTTTTTTTTTTTATTTTTGCAAAAGCAGAGAACAGTTCTCTCAGTAATAGAGGAAGAATAGAGAAAGAAAGAAAAAGAGGGAGAGGACGTAGAGGCACACAATGATGACTAACAAAGATGACAATTATCCTGAACATTTGCTGTGATTCCAGTGATTTCTCCTGCTGGCCATGAATTGGATTGCAGGTGTGGCAACAGCACTGGTGATTATCTGGCTTGTGATAATAGTAGTGATTGCCTGAACGGTGTCCAGTTTTCTGAGTAGAGAGAAAAGAGAGAGAGAGACAAATACATAAAGGCATGCTGTCTGCACCACTGGATGGCGGAAGCACAATGTGTGTGTGTGTGTATGTGTGTGTGCATGACTATATGGTATGTGTGACAGACAGAGTGAGAGTATGTGTTTAAAGGAGGTTAAGAGATTACATGAGATGTTAGCTTGTCATTTAAGACCATGAAATTGAGTGCGTTCCCCCATTTTCTGACATGCAGAGGGCTTTGCACAGCAGTGGGTGTGTGGATTAGGGCATGAAGTCTCTCCTTCTCTCTTCCTCTCTTTTTTCCTTTTTTCTTTCCTTCTTTCTTTCTTCTTTTACTCCCTTCCCACTCTTCCTGTGCATCCCTCTCTCTCTCTGTGCACTGCTCCCCCTTTCACACACATATGCTCACATCTCCTACTATTTCATAATGCAAAGCTTGTGCAAAAAGAGACATAATACAAGAAAGAGAGAGAGAGAATAGGAGGGTAGTAGCAAGACCGGTAAAGATAACGGAAAGAGAGGGAGAGAGAAAGAGAGAGGCAGTTTTGATGCAGTGCCATTGTTCATGATACATGGGTGCTTCCCCCTCTCTAGATAATGCAACATCAAACTGCTGTGTTGTGAAGCACCCATAAAGAGCCAAGGCTCTGATTCATGTCAACCATTTAGCATCCCCGTTTTTTACGTGGCCATTTAGTCCAGTGATTGTTTGGTGTGTGTGAGAGAGACAGAGAGAGAGAGAGAGAAAGCTCACAAAGATTAACACTGGGCAATTACCACTCAGATGGATGCTCTGGCATGTCTTCTAACATCGGGAAACAAAAGCCTGTGCCAGACACACACTCTTTGCCCGGTGCTTCTCCGCCACCAACATTGTTGTCAGAGCCTGTTCCAGAAGTTTCTAAATCACTGCTTGCCCTGTTTGCACGAAAGGAGCTCCTCAGTATCCTTTCCTCAGTCCTCACAAACAAAAAATAAAGAAATACACGCACACACACACACACACACACACACACACACACACACACACACACACATAAGCAGACACTTGGGCATTACTGTCCTCATAAACACATATTCAAGCACACATACACTCAGACACAAACACATCCGGGAAGAGTGGTCTCTCCATACTTATGGATTAGGGGTAAATTGTTCCAACGAGCAGCTCCATCTCTTTCACACTAATTAAAGTGATGTGAGCCAGTCTCTGTCGCATCAGCCTCAACTCCATCCCCATCGCAGAGCCCAGGATGCACCCACTGCCCTGACATACAGCACTGCCACTCTGATCAAAGTGATTGTTTGTTTCCGGCACCACCGCAAGCACTCAGCCACTGGCAAACTAGCCAAAGCAGCCATTTTCAGAACCGTGGCAGTGACTGCCAAACACATTTCATGCTTGAGGCCTTCTCTCTTTTTCTGTGGTGGTTCTTATAAAGTTGGAAATGCAGGATTCTTGCATATGAGCCTATACCTCACGAGTTCTAAACGGCCCATCTGTGACCATCATAGCCACCAAAATGGGCTCAGCGGCCTTGAGTGCTCAGTGTCTTCAAATGTTTGCTTTCCGCTGTCATTCATCTTTTTCTTCTCAACTTCCCAACAACATGTCAACATCACAGCATGCTCTCCTAAACACACACGTTCCACTTTTTCTCTCTGATATCGCAATGTGTCAGACACACGCACACACACACACACACACACACATATATGTGCACACTCTGTCTCTCTCTCTTCCCCTCTCTCAGGGAGGGAGTGGAGCATAAGATTGAATTGGCCAGCAGTGCTGGCATGGTGGTCTGGCCCGTTACTGATGTCGAACCAAATGAGGTTTGACAGGGAAAGCGTCAGCCACGGCCTCCGTCTCCTTATGCACTCCAATGGGCTCAGGACACTCTGCTGGAACCTGGTCGCAACTGGGCAACAGCGGGTGACTCTATGTTTATTCATTTGTCTCTGTGTTTGTTTGTTTACATTTTCGGTCCTGTTTGTGTGTGCGCCGGGGTTTTGGTGGATGAGTCCTTGTTGAAGAGTGGGGAAAACTTTATCAGAGTGCCTGTGTGTGTGTGTGTGTGTGTGTGTGTGTGTGTGTGTGTGTGTGTGTGTATGTGTGTCCATTTATTAGAGAGAGTATGTCACTATCAATTCAATCCACATCCTTTTCTATTATAATGCTTTCTTGCCCTTAGATGTATTTGTATGTAAGCATGGCATGCTGAATCACTAGCCAATGTTCCCATAGAGCCGTATATACTAGATTGTCATGGATATCAGTCAGTGCCCATATCTTTTGATCTGAGCTCAAAGACTTCATTAGACTGATGGAAGCCATATAATCTAATCACATGCAATACGTGTGTGTGTGTGAGAGAGAGTGTATGTGTGTGTGTGTGTGTGTGTGTGTCATCCACAATAACACTGTGAAATACCAAAATCCAATTCCCCTTGTCTTCTTTTTTTTGTTCCTGCTCCTGTTCATGCCCTTTTCTCTAAAGGAAACATGCTGGAAATGAGTGAAGCACGGCAAATACAAGAGTGGAACTAAAGACCGAGAGCGTAGTGCTCACTAAGAGAATAGACATCAAGAGAAGATAGGAGACAAAGAGGAAAAAAAAACATAAGACCAAGTACAAGTACAAGTGATACTGAAGAGCAATTCCAAGTGATACTGAAGATACTAAAAAGGTGAACACACACAGCTCTGTGACAACTAACCCAGTTCTGATCTAGCACTGAACTACCTGACACAATAGAATACACTGAAAAAGCATAATTTATTTTTTGCACTAATATTTGTAAGAGTCAGTGCAATATTAATACATGTACTATATGTAAAGATCCATTCCTATAAGTACCCCGTTATGTGTACACAAGGCCTGATAATGATACAATATGACATTTTCTGCTGGGAAAGGGAGGGTGTACAACCCATATTACAGTAAAGCTCCGTCACCATAGTCCCCCGAGGCAACATTGTACGCCCCCAGGCATAATGCTTAACCCAAATCCTTTAACTTTGCCCCCCCCCCCCACTACTCCCCCTGCTGGGCTGAGGAGCTGTGGCCACGCAAACAACCATACTCATCCCCCTGAGGGAACAAATAGGGTAATACACACACCTACAAACCACACCCTGTCACACTCCTTCAGAGCACACTTTCACAGACGCACACACACACACACACAGACACACACACTAGCATACACACACACACACATACACACACACACACACGCACACACACACACAAGCACAAGCACAAGCACAAGCACAAGCACATACACACACGCATACACAACACATGCACAAACACATAAACATAAAACAGGTTTGTGAATTCCTTCACTTGCTTTGTTTTTACACACACAACACACAAAGTACTAGCACATACACACACGCATACACACACACACACACACACACACACACACACACACACACACACACTCACACCTGGTTTACAATCAATTGCTAAGTGATGCTTTTCTCCAAAACTAATTTTAAGAAAAAGCTGAGAAGAATCAGGAGAATAACACTTTCTCCCTTGCTGAAAAAATAATAACTTAATCACGAAGAAGGCCTTCCTCAGGCCTCCAGATGATTTTCAGCTGATTACAATAATACACTTACCACCAATCAACCCCAACCACCATGTTCACATCTTGCACATAAACATGTACAAATACAAATTGGTTGAACAGCATGTTGGAGGTGAGAAAAAAACGCTAACAATTACTAGAATGCAATTGAGTTGATTGGATATGCTCCGACCTCTACAGTGTGTCAATGTAGTGCCTAGACATAGCGAGCCAACTGCTGCAAAATGGATCAGTGCTGAGTTGGAAGAATACTGTTACTGTCATAAATGACGATGAATTGAACTGGCCTCGTGGCAAGGTTAGTTAGCGGCCCACTGATGGTGATGATGATGATGATGATAGATGCCTGGGCACCCAGGGTTGGAAAACAAGGTTTGCAGGATGTTGAGGACCAGCACATTTTTTTTCTCCCCTCCCTTCTTTTTATTCCTTCTCTCTTTTTTTTGCTTTCTTTTTCTTTTCCTTTTTCCCCAAGATCAGAAATAGGCCAAGGCTGGAAAATTTATTCCACAGTCCAAATATTTACCCTAAATATAACATTATGTGTGATGGTGAGGAGTCAAAAGTTTCTTGCATATGATGTAAGAATTGTTTTGCTTCAGTTATAAATTATGAATCGTACTGTGAATGTGTGAAATCTAGCTTATAATATTATTAGTTTAAAACATAATATGACAAATCTTTTTAACCCATGAAAACAAATACTTTTTTGTTTTGGAATTATATGATTATTTGGTGGTGGTGTGTGTTTGTGTGTGTGTGTGTGTGCATGTGTGTTTGTGTCTGTGTCTGTGTGTGAATGATTAGGCTGGGCATTGTGCTCACTTTATATGTATCCATGATACATTTGTGCATGTGTACGTGCCTGTGTATGCAGTTGTGTGTGTGTGTGTGTGTGCGTGTGTGTGTGTGTGTGTGTGCGTGAGGTGTTTGGGATTGTTCACACTCAATCCCTTAAGATGCCTTTAAGCCATGTGGTGGTGAACGAATGAGAAAGGGGGTTGAGGGGTGGAGTATAGGGACATATTACAAGACTTTCACTAATCCCTTCAGAGCTGATTCATTCTCACATGAAACCCCTACCCAAACGCAGACCTTCGCAAGCCCACCTCACCTACTCCCAAACTGGAGACTCGTTGTGAGCCAAAGGCTGTTAACCCTTCACATGCCCCAGATCCCCACTTGACTCCTCATGTACATGTCAGCTCAGCTGTTACACTGTAAAAGGGGATCTAATGTGCTGCACCATTTTAAGCATCCCTTTAGGCACCCTTAAAAAACTATAAAATAGTAGTGTATCATGTGCCATCAGGGTTATGCTTAGTGTCAGCTTGTAGATTGACACACTCAACCTTTCAAATGTTCTCCGTTCAGTGGCTAGTACCTCCATAGTTCATGGCAAACAGCTAACTGTGGATAGTTGTACTAGGATACTTTTACAAAGTGCGAGTTTGTAAAGTGAACCAGCAAAGCACACTTTCACAGACGCACACACACACACACACACACACAGAGACACTGTGGATAGTTGTACTAGGATACTTTTACAAAGTGCGAGTTTGTAAAGTGAACCAGCAACAATATCTGTAGGTCAGTCAATCTTACATCAGTCTTTTGTAGAGTACTTGTCTATATTACTCTTTGTTTACTAATTGTACATGACTACATGTCCATTTGTTAAACGTACCTGGATAAATAAGATCTAACTCTGCCCCATTTAAAAGAAAAAAAGACTATCAGAAGAGAATGTTATATTTTTTTTATTTGTTCTTATTTTATTTTATCTATTTATTTATTTACTTTAATCTGACTACCCTCATTCTCACACAGTGACCTGCTATGTATCTCAGTGTAGCTACAACGCCCAGCTTCACTTATTTCTGAGATTTGGAACAAATCAAAAATTTCCCCCTGATGCAGTGGAAATGTGTTTAACACGTTTTGTTTCAAATTATGACATACCTTGCTCTATCTCATCGCTGCTAATATCATCTGAATCATTGGTCTGATACCTTGTCTGTCCAGTGTATGCAGAGGCATTTTGATCTTCGTCCACTCAAGTGGGAGGTGACAGGAAAATATCAGACTGAGCTGCCTAGCAAATCAGTATGTGAGAACCAGACTAGAGAGACAGGAAACAAGTAGGACAGACAAGGAGGAGTCAGGAAATGTAACCCTGGTACACAGTATGAATGCCTTAGCCAACTGTTCCAATCTATTTTAGGTAATTTAACTTGGACTTAATTGGGCGTGGACAATAGGCTATTTCTAAGGAGTCTGAATTAAGAAGTATGAGACATTGACCAGATTACTGTACTGTGATTTCTTTCTCCTAAAACCCCCTTAGAAGAAAAACACAAAATTTAAGATCAATTTAACATCTGAGTTGTTTCTGAAAGACCAAGATAATACTGTTGGAAGAAACATTTTCCTCTAGGGCACATTGTCTTTTTTTCCTTACATTTTTATCTTTAATTTGTTGCCACATCTTTATAATGAGAGTGTAAACGTTAGTCAAAAACATCTGACTACGACTTTACTTCACCTGGAAAAATGAATCTGTATCAACTATGAATCTGTAGGTTGTTGTTTTTTATGTATATAATGCCATACTGTGTATGGGAAGCATCAGTCCTATGGTATTGTGCTTACATCTGTGTTATGGATGGACTCTGTAGTCCTTGGAGACTGATGCAAAAGCAGTAGATAGGCTACAGGCTCACAGCCTTTGTGGAGAATGATTGTAGTATTATCATGGCCATGGACAGCAACCAGTGAGAGGTTTTTGCAATGTTCAGAGCTCAGTGGGGAAAATGGCAGCTCGGCCTTGACCTTCGCAAGGGCCTCATCTTCATCTTCTTTTCTCTCCTTTGCTTTTTTAGTTATAAAGAGCCTTCAGCTACCTCCCTCCTGTTATGTAATCTCTCAGAGTCTCTGAGACAAGACAGAAGTTAATTATACTAAGAGACAGTAGCAGGAGGCAGATGAGAGACAAGAAAAAGAAAGAGTGAATAAGAGTGTTTTTGTGTGAGAGAGTGTTTGTGTGTGTTTGAGAAAGATAAACTCCCTTGGACAACATAAATGGCAAAATGCAGTAGTCTCCTTTGAGACTATGTAGTTTTAACTATTCATGGCCTCTATGGGCGGGATGACAGGTACATGTTCATTAAAAAGCTTGGCAAAAGTCAGATTGATGCTCCGCTAACGAGAGACTGCTTTAAGTGCAAAATAAATTGGCTGCGAAATCATCTCCAAAGCATTCTTTGCACAGGTACTTAGCATGCAATAACAGCCAGCCCTTGTGTGTGTGTGTGTGTGTGTGTGTGTGTGTGTGTGTGCGTGTGTGTGTGTATGTGTTTTGCATGGCAGGATACCTAATGCTTGCACTACGTGATGCTTTTCAAAAGGTCACCTTCACCTCACAAGTCAGCAAGAACGGACAAAAATGAAAGAGAGAGAGAGAGTGAGAGAGAGAGAGAGGAAAAGGGAGAGAGAGAGTGTTCTCTTTGTTGACTTTCATTAGGATCCTCCAGATGCCAAGGGTGTCACATCCTCTCACAGACAGACTACATAAAACAAAGGAGGAAGAGAAAGAGATGGACAGATTGGAAGAGAAGAAGAAAGAGAAGAAAAGAAAGTTGTGAGGGGGGTGGCTGAGTGGAAAGTGGTACCTTAATTTGTGTGTATCTGTGTGTGTGTGTGTGAGAGTGATGAATGTTTATGCGTGTATATTGTTGTGTGTGTATCTGTATGTGTGTACGTGTGTGTGGAGTATGTGTACGAATATGCTTGTGTGTGTGTGTGTGTTAGAGAGAGAGCGCATGAATGTTTATGCGTGTGTATTGTTGTGTGTGTGTGTGTGTGTGTGTGTGTGTGTGTGTATCTGTATATGTGTATCCATATGTGCATACATGTGTGTATGGAGTATTGGGGGAGGGGGGGGGGGATTTGGTCGGTTGGTGATGAAAAGCACAGCAGAGCACCTGACCTTGTTGTTGGACCTCATAGTGGCCACAGATGGAGCCTGCTGCAGCCTTCCCCTCAGCAGGGGAGCATATGGTGAAGAGCAGACAGGAGACATGAGAGCCGGCTTAGGGTAAGGAAGAGAAAAGAGAGAAAGAGAGGAAAAGAGAGAGAGAGAGGAAGAGAGAGAAAAGGGGCAGGAAAGGAGAGAAGGGGGTTAGATAGATGGACAGAGAGTAACTGATAGAGTTATAACCAAACAAAGGTAAAGTGATAGACTGGGTGTGAGTATAGGACATAGAGTTGGTAAATTTGGGTTAGAAAGGGAGCAAAGGGAGGGAGAGAGAAAGAGACAGAGAGAAAAAACAGATATCAGGAGATGCCAACTGGGCTGATGAGACTGAAAGAACGAGAAACTGAGACAGTGTGAACAGGCAATGAGAGTGAAAAAGAATGAAAGAAAAAGAGGTATGATGAGAGAAGAAAAGAGAGAGCGAGAGAGTGAGTGAAAAAGAAATAAGCAAGAAAGAAAGAAGATGGTACCTAGGCAGAGTAGAAGATGATGGACAAGAGGTGGTGGTGTAAGGGGTTGTCACAGCTCATACTCACTTTAATAAGCGTCTGTTTGGCGTTGATCCCATGACCTGTGCTGATGAGCTGCGTTTAATGGGCTGTAATCCCAGCAGAGAGTCTGTCTCACTCAGCTGTGCCAAGCCGGGAGCGACCTTCTGTTAACAGCAACCTACACCAATCCTTGAAACCAAAGACACCCAGGGAGGAGGCTTTTACAACATGGCCAGCAGCAAAAAATCTGCTACAAATTTGCAGCATTTTTTTCCCTGTATTCTTGTTCTTGTTTTTCTTTTTTATTATTAATTTTTGTTTTTACTTTTTTGGCTTCTGCCTGTGTCAGTGTCTCCTGGTATGAATCCTGTTCAGGTTTGCAGCTCTAATTCCTCTCCCTCACACTTGACCAGTCACCGGACAGCGTCAGTGTTTTGTCCATCATAACCTTTTATTTCCAAACACTGGACTGAAAAGAATAAAAGGTATAAAATGTGTCAAAACACCATCACCATCTTCTGTTGTCCATCGTAATATATATTTTTTCTGTCCATCAGTATTGGCTTCAACTCCCCTATGAATGGCATACTCACCGGCAGCATGTGCTCAGCCAAAATGTTCACTATTAGGCTACTCTACTGTAATCACGGTCCTCACCACGTGGTGTGGTTGAATTGTTAGACATTATTTTCATTACTAATTTTCTCCTGCGAAGAAGCTGATGAAACATCACTGTTTCCCTTACTTACATCTAGTCCCAGTATGTGGCCACCAGAGAAGTGATGTCATTCTTGATGTAGGAGTAATTAGACCTATGTTCTATCCTATTATATCCTAACATCTAACACAACAATTAATTACTAAAGGTTTATTAGCTCTAACCTTCATGGCTTTGTCAAGCATGGTGTACAAATGCAATGGGGTTATGTTGGATCCTGGGTGTGAGGCACAATTGTAGGTGTTAGCATGAGTAAGGCATGAAGTCCAGAGTTTAACATCAATTACATTTGATTAAAACTGACATTTGTGCCATGTTCGCTGTAATGAATGGGGTGGCTAATGTCAATTAGTAGAACTGCAGCGTAAATCTTTTGGATAATTGTGATTGTGACAAATATGCTGTCTTAAATTTATGTTGAGCTTTGTGTCGCTTTATATTATGATTGGGCTGTTGATGGTCGTGATGCCCTCTTCTGGGTTGCTTTTTTTTCTCCCATCTTTAATAGTCATAATCATATCTGCATGCCATGAATCAAAGATGACGATGTGAAATGTCTGGCGGCGGAAACCAGGGTTGAGCAAAAAAGCCTGGGCAATCAATCAGCATTGGTGACAGGGATGAAAATGACCCTGGTCAAGATTTTTTAATAAAAAGGAAAACAGTGAATAAACTAGCTCAGCTGTGAGGGGGCCCTTGTGCGAAAGACCAACAGCCAGGACAGGACTCATCAGCTGTCAGGACGTGTTGAGTTTTACTTTTGTGAGACGCCCCAACACACACACACATACACACACACAGACCCCTCACACTCCCCACTCTTTTCATTTTTAATACTTCCAATGCCTTGCGGCTGTACTTCCTCATCATCTCCAAGCCAATAATCCACACCCATGATTTTTTTTCTCCCCCTTTGCAGCTACTTTGCTTAAAAGTATATCAGGGGTTATTTAAGTTGAAGTGACAGATGACGGCAGACTGGCAAGGATTAATGCAACAGGTGCCACTTAGAGGGGTTCATTAAAGAAGCACTCATGTCCAAAAGTGTAGCATTTTTTTTTTACTGATGTGTAAAGCATCCCCACACAGCAACACACTGAGCCCACAACTTTGTCTTAGAGTAGTCATGGAGATTCTTGTACCACAAAAAAGTTTAATATTATAACTTTGCTCTCAAAATGGCCTCTCTGATGAGGTAGTCTGTGTCTTGATAATGGTAATGTCATATTACTACATGTATGTATGTTATTATACCAGTATAATGAGAGAGGTCTTCCATTTTTCTAAAAAACAGAAAAATGTGAAGCTGAAAACAATATTGTTATGAAAATAAATAATTAAAAAAGTCAGCGTGTGATGGCAGTCAGCGTGTAGGCTATTGCTAGTTATTTAGAGTCTGTAGAGTCTGAGAATTGAGAGAGGTAAAGGGTGTGCAGAGCCTCCCTCTGTGGGCTTACTAATATTGTAAACACTGTACATTCACACACACACTCTACCACACATGCAAAAGTAATATAGCCGTGTGATTTACAAAAAGCAATGGTGCTTTCATACAAACTTCTAAATGTGCATGCCCTAGATATGGCTTTTGCTGTTTGAAGTTGCCGAATGCTGTCGGTAGGAATAAGATTTGAACAAGATAATTTGGTACAACAGACTGAATAGCAAACCACTAACTGAGGAGAGCAAGGCACCTCCAATTCACAAATTCGGTCTGTGTTGCACCAAATTTCTCATTCTTATACCTACTGACAGAACTTGGCAACAACTTCAAACTAATTCAAACAAGGGCTATGGGATGTTTCCCCACTAAATAAAAAAAATGGTGAAAAACAACATACAATACAATATATACATATGTTTCCATGATGATTGTAATATCTCCTATAGTAACAAATGTCATGGCAATAGTGTGATTTACACACTATGTAAAACTGCTTCAGAACAGACTGCATAAGGCTAGCCTACATTTTCTGTGTGAAATATAGGGAGTAAACATGGCTTGAATGCACTTAGAGTGAAAGCTATATAAAAGGTGTCCATTTGTGTTCCTCAAATAGTAATGGTGTATGTGTGTATGTGTGTGTGCGCACACACACACAGACATTGTTGTTCACATAACATGATAGGTGCTAAGTAAGCATTGTGGACAAGAATTAATAATAGTCTCTCTCTCTCTCTTTTTCTGTGTGTGTGTTTCAGGCAGTCACCGAGGTGGCCATCACAAAAGCATGCATCATCCTGTACATTTTCACGCGGCAAATTAAATCAACCGCCTCCGGTCCCGTCAGAACCAGACGAACAATTACATACTCAGACGACTAAATGCACTACCGCAAGTGATAATTGTGAGAATGTCAGTTAATGTGTGTAAAAGTCTATGTTAATTGGGTTAGTTTAGAGGAAATTGGAGTCGCTTTCAAGTTCTTTACTCTTTTTTTCTCTTCCTCTCTTTATAAATCTGCTCACTCACTTTAGCGCACCCAGAGAATGGGCGTCGGATCTCTAATGAACTTTCAGAGAACACACATGGCAATGACGCAAAAGCATGCTATAATGTGCTCCTCTCCTCTCTTTCTCTCTCTCTCTCTCTCTGTCTCATTCTCGGGTGACTGCAGTATCACTCTCCCCTGCAGGCCTCTGAGGACTGTCTTTAATCCTAATTGAAACAGAAGCAAAAAGTGCCGGCTGACACTGTGATAATGATGCAGACACAAACGCTGAACTTCCAGCTGAGAGGAGAGGAAAGCAAGAGAGAGAGAGAGAGGGGGGGGGGGGGGCTGTGAGATCGAGAGATTGAATTAGAATTAGGAATAATTGAAGTGGAAACATCAAGGAGAAAAGGCGAAAGAGAACAAAGTAAGACAGAAGATCTACGTGGATAAACATAAACAGTCTAAAAATACACATATGGGAAGGAGGGGGACAGAGAGGCATTTGGATAGAGGTCAAGAGTGACTGAGATGACAGAGATAAGTAGATGAAGAAAGAAACTTCCAGAGAGAGAGAGAGATTGAAAGAGAAAAAGAGTTTGTTTTTTTTTTAATCTGGCTTCCCTCTCTTCATTGCTCAAGCGCTGTATCATAAAATGAGAGGGCCTTTTAGCGTAATACTGAAATTAATGAACTCAAAATATGTCAAGGAGCTGTGAAAAACCAGGATCAGAGACCTGCAAAAAGCTCTGGCAAATAGACAGCCATTACCAATTCACTGGTGTTAAAATCCAATTATTTTCAGAACAGTGTAATTTTCAGCTTCCTGGATTACGAACAATGACATTTAATGGAATTCTTACCGACAGGAAAACTTAAAGGAGAAAAAGAGGGCCTGAACACTTTTTCTTATCCCTGACAATCTTATTATCCTTTCAACAAAAGAGGTGATTCATCAACAGACCTGCAAATCGCTGTATCATATGATTTTTTTTCTGTAGTTTTATATAAGAAGAATGAGTGAGAAAGCGCACTGTCAGTCTGACGATTTAGTTTAAAACTAAAGCACACTCAAAACCACCCTAAGGAAACTGCAATTGTTAAAAAACACAAATTTAACATCCTTAGTTAAATAGTTATAATAGGTAGTAAAGGTTATTGACAATATCCATTTAGATGTCTAATCAATACATGCATTTTGGAAATAGCACTCATATTCACTTATTCACATATTCACAAATAGTACTAATATTCACTTATGCTCTAGTAAAATATTGGGTTTGAAAATGGAAGGCAGTATCTAAATATATTGCCATATCTTTCATAACAATTACAGTCATAATCCATTGGTTCACAAATGTACAGTAAACCGACTATCACTGCAGTGTTTTCAGCAGTGTGGAAGGCATTTTTAAAAACTATAAATGCCCCCTCTGCATTTATATTTTGCCTGCGGGTTCCATTACATTTCCCTAAAACTAACTTCTTGTTCACCTTGAAGCCTCCCCTCCCTACCCCTCCCTCCCACTTTGTCAGTAAATGTCCACCAGCTGTTTTCTGTCTCCCTCCTCCCTGGGCTCTCTGTGTTTGCTTTTCAAACACACACACACTGAGAAAGAGGACGATGGAGCAGCCCCCTGTAGTCTCCTCAGCGCATTGCCCACCACCATCCTGTGCGCGCGTACACACACACACACACACAAGACTCTCTCTCTCCAAGCTGCAGGAGGTGTGATGGCAAAGGGGCAAAGGAGGGTATTATAGACCAAAGCCGTTGCCATATAAAACCCACAAAAGAGGGCGTCTGACAAGTGCTCGGAGGTTCATCTTCATCACTTGCCCCTGTGCGTGGGTGTGTGTGTGTGTGCGTGTCAGTGTGTGTGTGTGTGTGTGTGCGTGCGTGTTCATGTGTGTGTGCATGTGACTGCATGAGTCTGTGTGTGTGTGTGCATGTGTTGGAAGCATATGCAATATTAATGTATTGATATGCTAATGATGCACCTGATCATGATTCCATTGCTCCTTTCTCCCCCCCTGCGCTGTCTTGCCTTGTCTGCGTTCTTTTTTTTTTTTTCTTCCTCAGAGCGCCGGGTGTTCACACACCTAGAGGCCTCAGAGAAAGCTTTGTGCTCCAGCACTACTCCCCTGTCATCAGGTAACCCAGGGTTGTTTGTTTGACTGCTTGACATGTAATATGTATAGAAGATCTTTATAGAGCTGTATAGAAGGTTCTAGAATGGAAAAATATTATCAGAACATTCAGACAAGCTATGGCTGTGAAAATAGGAGTCACAAATGGGTGTTGCATTTATGCATGTCTGTATGTGTGTGTGTGTGTGTGTGAGAGAGAGAGAGAGAGAGATGGAGAGTGAGAGAGAGAGAGGGAGAGAGAGAGAGAGAGAGAAAGTGAGACTGATGGTGATGGAGTGTATGGGTGTGTAATCAACAAAATCACACACAGACACAGAACCAAACATTAGATTACATTATAGACAGCATAATATGAACATACGGGTTGAATACTGAAATTCATTTTTTTTCTTTCTTTTTTTTTAACACAAGCTTGACAAGCGTGAAAAGCAGGTTTTCTCCAAAGCCTTTAAGAACAGAGCTGTTGAACAGCTCTTCTGACAGGTCCACCTCTGGCTGGCTGCTTTGATCTAGCCAAGGATTTGCTCAAGTATTTCAGCCCCACCTTAATCTTGCTAGCAGACCATAAACTTGGTTTTTACTGCTGCGAGACTCGTGGCCTTTTGGACCAAAGACTGGCTTTGGCTCGCTTTTAAAGCGAGCATGGGTTAAGCTTTGCGCTCTACTCGTCTGCACTCATCCCATACCTGTTTGGATGCAAAGGGATTTGTTACGGTCTCTAGCTGGATTTTATAAGCAATGCTAATTTTGGGATTACTGCATCCCATCAAGCATAATAATGTTGCAGAATCAAACTCCCCCCTCCCTTCTGTACAGCTGGCTGTCAAGTGTTTCATCTCTGCAGAGTTGACTTGAGCAGCTCTGTCCTGGCCAAATTAATGTGTGTGTGTGTGTGTGTGTGTGGGGGGGGGGTGTTATGTTAGAAGAGGGGGGAGAAAGTTTCATATGACCTCCTCCTCCTTTGCTAAGTGGTGAAGAGGATTCAATTTGATGGGTGTGATAGGCCCCTGCATGATTGAAATTCAGAGACGTCCCTTTTCCTTCCTCAGATATGGAAATTTTTCTTGGGCGAGACCTCGCTATTTCAGCATATCAATGCGGTTAATAGGGGATGGTTAAACAGGGAGGGGGGGTGCACTAATCTCCCGAGCGGCAGAGATATCACCCATAATTCAGCAAAGTTTCTCTCTCTCTTTCTCTCTCTCTCTCTCTCTCCCTCTTGCTGGCGACGAGCACTCTCACTTGAGCTGGCTGATCCTCTTAGTGTAGATTTACAAAGGGCTTGTCATTCTTTCCTTTGTTGAAATATAATGATAAAAACGCCATAATTGGTGGAAATGCATGTCTCTGTTGAACCCAGATTAAAAAGTTGGGCTGGGTCTATTGTTTTGCAAGTGTACCTGCCATGCCCTCCCTTTGAAAAAACTCACAAAGGCAAACCGAAAAATTAGACATCAGGGATTCTGTGTAATGTGCGTAGAATACCAGTTGCTTGTTGTCATAAAAAAAAAAGGTAACACTTTAGGGTACACATATTCTCCCTTTACTAGCAGCTTATTAACATGCAAATTAGTAACATGCTAGTCATTTGTTAGTCATTATAAATCAATTATTAATACCTTATTCTACATGACCTTATTCTACCCATAATAGACCAATAACTAAGAATTTCTCCAATATAAACACCTAACTGTTTATTAATAGTTAATAAGTTATATGAAATATGATCTGATTGCCTTGGTTAGTATGGGTCTTCTAAGGCAGTAGTAGAACAGGAATAGTTATTCTTCTTCTTCAATAATATTTAGAAAAGACGGCCTATTCATTGGAACAAAACCCAAAACTACAAGTACCTAATAGTGTCCTAATGAGTCCTAATTACATCTTTTTGATTGAGAATAACTGTCCCTGAGAATAACTGTTCCTGTACTACCACCTTACAAGCCCTTTACTGAGCAAAGCATATAGCTTACTTACTGCGAATAATCAGTAATTAGGAGTTTATATTTGAGAAAGTTTAGTTAATGGCCTACAATGGGTAGAATAATATTTGCAGAATAATGTATTAATAAGTGACTTGTAATGACTAGTATGTTATTAATTTGCATGGTAATAAGATGCTAGTTAATGGCGAATATGTGTACCCTAATCTAAAGTGTAAAAGTGTAAAAAAAAAAAAAAAATCTGAAATGTCCTGCCTTTCTTCACTGCTTTATCACAAAATATATATAGTATTAAATTCTATACATACAAGGTATGCTACATTTATATAGCATTTTTGCACTGAAAATGCTTTTACAATGTAAGTACAGGATAGTATAAGAACATATACTCTTTTTACCCCGAGGAAGTTTGGTTTCTGCATTTAACCCAGATGTGAATTAGTGAAACACACAGTGAAGTACACACACCAGAGCAGTGGGCTAGGAGGGCTCAAGGGCACTTCAGCCTTGGTCTACTGGTCAGGGCTCGGCTTTGTCTCGGCCTTGCTATCTACCACCAATGTGTAGCATTGTGATGCATGGATGCTATTGCGCGCACCATGCTCACCACACACCAGTTTGAGGTGGAGTGTAAGGGAATTGATGAAAGAGCCAATTACAGTGGGGGATGATTAGGAAACCAGTTTGAATGAGCCAGGTTGGGAATTTAGCCAGTAATGTACAACAAAGCTTGTGCACTGAAATTCATTCAACAGCTCAATGAACAGCAGAGAGTTGATTAAATATCTTAGCAAACAAAGCTACTGCTCTCTCTGTATGCACCAGCATTCTCTCTCTCTCTCTCTCTCTTTCTCTCTCCTTATCAATCCTTTCCCTCCACCTTCTGTCTATCACTCTGTCTCTCTCTGCTCCCTTCTGTTTCACAGCCAATCAACAGCAGCAACCTCATCGCCTTGCCTCGTTTCATGAGCGGTTCGTCAGAGTTGACGTGGGAAAGCCAACTGGTCCTGCAGCCCCATTCTCCTCTCCTTCACACCCCCCCCCAACACAATCCCTCACTCTCTTCTCTTCCTTCTCCAGCAAAAACCCTCTCATACCTACAGCTCATTACCTAACCACTGAAGCAGTCTCTCCACTGCTGACACCACCTCCTTTGACACCTGTGGGGCTCCCCAGAACACGTATTTCCATGGAATCATCACAGAAACCAAATTCCTGTTCCCTCCGTGCAACCTAAGCAGGGTTATCAAGGTTTTCTGTTTTTTTCTCTCCCTTTTCTCCACTTCATGAAATTAAAATGGCAGATAGGTTGTCAAGGTTCAGAGGAAAAAGTGCTGGATCAGCTGCAAAAATCAATGAGGCTACTTTGTGAGGTTCATGACTCTTGGAAGATAGAAATGGGAAGACATGAAATTTATGTCTATGTATTTCCCATGGTCATCAATTAGAATAGTACTAATGCTGATATTAGTCACTACTACCATTACCACTAATATTACAAATAGTCTTGTTTTAGACATTTACAGATTTACATTAACATTACAAAATCGCATCCAAATGGGTTAAAAAGTATTCATAATGTTTCATTCCATAATTTGAAATATTTGAATTGATATAAATAATGATTACTCACAATTCTTTAATAGTTACATCCACTTATGTCAGTTATTACATATAAGGCATTATGAATACATGTGAATGTGTTTACAATGCTTTATCAATACAGATTTTAAGTAAAGGGTTACTGACTTTTTCAAAATTGTAAATAGAGGCCAGAGAGCGCTAGGCTGGTGCACCAAAACACTTTCACATTGTTTCACTTTGTGCAAAGCGTCTGGAATCCCTCAATTGGTGTACGTTTCCTTCCTCACGGTCAAATGCTTTCTGTGAACTTTAAAAAATATTGGGCATGCCAGAGCCCTCTGTTTACTGACTACCCAGCCAAAGTATTAGTAGGAGAAAACCTAAGTGAATGGAGAGATTCCTGACTGTGCTGGAGCAAAATGTGATATTGATTGGAAGCACCAGGCGGTGCTAGCCTGCCTAAGAGAGCTCTACAAGTAGCCTAGAAAATATTTTAGTAAGTATTCATTCTTGTCATTTCAGTATGTTTTCATTTGAAGGGCATGAGTAAACCACCACATAAAAAAGAAATGAATTCCCATACTGAGAAGTAGAAGTTTTCTCATGTAACGTTCTTGTTTGTGATTACCCTACAGGGTAGACTCTCTGTGCCTCCAGTATATTCTCATTCAGGAGGAGTGTGTGCATCTGCTGTGCCATTACCCAGATTGCTAGCAAACCATGAGGCACCTTATCGACTGTCCTGCACCTGTGAATAAGTCTGTTTGGGCTGTTTATTTTAGACTTTCATTGGCTTAGGGCTATATAGTCTATTTATTTATTTTTTATTTAGTTTGGAGATGTCTGTTCAGCCCAGCCCAGAATATTTTAAATGAATAATTGAATGAATAAAATGGACATGAATTGATTCAGACGGAGTCCGGTGAGAATTGTGTGAATGAATGATGATGTTCTTTTCCTCAGGTTAAACTTTTGATCGTCTTGCCAAGGAGTGATTCTCATTAATCTTCATTCATCTTCATCTAGGTCTCTGGTTGATTTCAAACAACATCTATATTACATAATCTTACAAACACTATATGCCTCTCTCTCTCTCTCTCTCTCTCTCTCTCTCTCTCTCTCTCTCTCAGACAACCAGGGAATGAAAAAATGATACGCTGTGTGGTGCAAGATACTGTGCTGTAAGTTGAAACAGATTTTATGTTACAGAACACACCGATACCCCTGTAGATCTATTTATGGAGACGCTGCATGTAGTGTGACTACCGATACATATTTTGCGGTTAACAAAACAGATCATCCATCAAACTCCAGGTGCAGACCAAGTATTTTGCTGTAAATATAAATCACAGCCCCGTATAGTGGCTTCTCATGCCAAGCACTACTTGACTTCACTGCATATGTGGTCTTTTAATTTTTTCATATGGGAGGGGGTGGAAAAATCCCAACTGGACTCATACTAACCATTACAGTTAGGTTGTGAGTAGTTAAAAAAAAAATCAAGATTGGTCTTTGAACAGTGAAGTCCGGATCCAACACAGGGAGGAAAAGCAGCCTGACTGAGTGAGTAATGCGATCTTTCCCCATCAATGAGAAGGCGAGGCTGACAAATTTCAGCCGGCTGTGCCTGTCTCTTCTCTCCCCATTAGTGCTAGACTAGTGGTGACAAACCAGACAGGCTGCAGTTGTTATATAATGGGGATGGAAGAGTCGGAGGGCTGAATCACTTAATGCCATTCTGATATAATCCGTACATCAAATTACAGATATTTTATCTATTAAAATATTTATATACAGATATTTTACCCCACCCACACTGCCCCACCACCACCATCATTGGTATTTTAATGAAGTCTGTGTCTGACTATGTGGCAGGACTCTTTTGCTATTTTGCTATAATACCTTGTAAGTGTCCAATATTATTTACTTACTATTAGCATTAGAGAGCAGGCTAACAATAGTGCAGATGACAAAAATGTTCATCAAATGTAATTACCCTAATGCCGGCCATGGCAGCTTCCATCTTCCAACATATAATTTTGGACCAAATTCAGTTAAAAAAAAAAAAAAAACATGCAGATACTCTGCTGGGTGTGTGTTGAAAGCAGCCTGTTTCCCCATCAAGTTAATAATTCACTGACTGCTGACTGCTGACTGCTGCTGTCTAATGGGGAAAGTAAAGAAAAAGTCATCGACTCAAGGCACTGCCTTTAACTTTAGACCCTAAACTTTGACAGATGTTCTAGCGCAGGCTTACTCTGTTTTATACGTCATTTCAAATGACCAATGAAAAAAAAAAAATTTTAAACAGAGTGGAATATTTTGTGCATATTTCCAAGAATGTTCACAATAAAGCTGAATTTCTTTGGTCTTTGTCAGTGTAGACCAGGTGATGTATATGCCATGCCAAGCTTTTGGACAACTGAGCGACTGCTCTAAATGGTGGAGAGGTGAAGATGTCACAGAGACACTGTGAGAGCATGAAAAATGAATGAGAGACCCCTTCATAGTTCCCTGTGTCTGCCAGAAATACAACCAGTCCCATCTACCTCCTCAAACGTTCAGCCAACTGGCTGGTACATGGTCAGAAATGTAAAAGGTCAGTACTAACAATTCTGGACTAGAGCAGTATACCTAATGACTAGGGCAGTGTTCAGCATACCTGAGGCGAAGGGGGTCAGATAATGACTAAGGTGATGGACACTCAGAGGAGTGTAGCACAGTATCTCTGCAGGCCCCAGTTACTGTTCTCAGCGAGCCCTTGCAAAGTAATTAGCCCGAAATGACAGGACATCCATCATTTGGTTAGGTTTAGCTTTCTGTAGTCACAAGATAGGAGTTTTCAGTGTACAACTTAAGCAAAACTGGTGGCCATGGCTGATGAGCAAGGAGTAGAGAAGAGAGGATGCGAGAGAGAGAGAGAGAGAGAAAGAGAGAGAGAGAGAGAGAGAGAGAGAGAGAGATGGGTTTCACAGTAAGAGACTTGAGGGAGAGGAGACTTAACCCCCAACTGCGCCCAGCTGCTGGAAGAAAATGTGATGTATTAACGTACTCTCTCTAACATTTCATTAGTGAGGCAATTATTTAAAACCTGCCCTGAGTCAGTTATATGCCTTCACATGTTAGTGCTGCTCATGTAAGCATTAGCACAGAAGAAAGACTTGATGGATGAGGAAGAGGTAGATCACATGTTTGTAAACCACAGTATATACTCATTTTTATCTGTGTTCTTAAAAAACGCTTGGGTGGTTACTGAAAAAAATGTGAAAATGCACAACAAGCTGTCATAGTTTTTTATTTGTTTGTTTGTTTGTTAATTATTAAATGTGCCAAAGGAGGGCCTAGTTAAAATGGTTTAAGTACATAATGAAATTATATTTTTATTGTAGGAATTTAATACCACTCACATCTAGTCACTGTTTCCAGGGCCAATTTAAAAAAAGATTCTGACATTTTGGACTGACACCAGCAAGTAGTCCGAGTGATGGATAAATAGTGAATGAACCCTTGACTGCAGTCACCTAAAATGTCACCAAAGAACGACAGCAGAAAGGAAGATCTGCCTGAAAGGCACAGAGATACTCTGTGTGTGTGTGTGTGTGTGTGTATGTGTGTGTGTGTGTGTGTGTGTGTCTGTGTCTGAGATTTTACTTATTCATTGATTCATGAGATGGCATTGTGAGGAGAAACATCTTGTTCATCACTTTTCACTGGGCTTTGGGACACATAGACAGGCCGCATTGGGAATTGTTTTAACACACACACAAACACACAAAAATACATAAATAAATAAATAAACGTACTCAAAGGAAAGAAGTTTGCCATTGAATCTCCATGCAAAGCATTGAGCGAAGTAATGATTCAAGGTCTCCCTTAGTTAGCAATCTTCACAAAAATTATCAGGCATTGTGCCGGGCAAAATGGCTTCGGTCTGAAGTTATGCAAAAGAGAAAGGATTATAAATGAATACATACTTGAGGGCAGTCAGAAAAATCAACCATTAAAAAGCACATCGTTGGGCATAAACTATTTCAAGAATCATTTTGAATAGTAGGAGAAAGCAAGATACCAAAGCTTTGTTTCGTCATGCCACACCCAATGTGCAGCATCACAGATCATGTGAAATTTCTTCGTTTTTGAATTCAAAAGGGGTGGATTATAATGGTGCTGTCATTGTGATGGAGGAGTTCTGGCCAAGAATAGCAGTGACAAAATAATCTGTATAGAGCAACAGGGAGACTAAAAGCAGAGTGCATTGTAATCTACTTGTCATCGCTCTTTTTTTACCCTCTCCCCATCTCCCTTTCTGTCACACCATGTTGGGCTGTTTATCTATTCATCTTTTTCACCCCCCCCCTCTCTCTTTAGCTCTCTCTTTCTATGTGTCTGTATCTATGTTTGTCTGTTGTGTAAGCCCTCCTTCCTTCTCTCTCATCTCTCTCTCTCTCTCTCTCTCTCTCTCTCTCTCTCTCTTTATCTCTCTTTCTAAAGAACCCATGTTTGCAAAGCTCTCTCGGGGCATGACCTTGGCCAGTCTAAAACACAGAGACTAGACAGCCAGTAGCAAATGAATAAAAATGCAGCTGTCCTCACTCCTACCCTTATATGATGTACAAAGCCACTCAGGCAACAATGGCTGGGATCATATAAAATGCATGGAGACTATCCATTTTCAGTCCGAACATTTTTCTATATCAATTTATTTATCTACTTTGCTGTGTGAACAGTTTGTGCTATATTTGGGTGTGCACATATTCTGGCGCCGTTGCATGTTCACATCATCATGTTACATCGGTCGACACTAGGTCACTGGAAAACACACCACAATCTGGCGGACAGCACATGAAAGGCACACGTGCATGCGATCATTCCCACAGGATTGCACTTCATTGGCAAGAAATGAGAGATAAAAAAGGGGATAGAGAGAAAGAGAAAGAGAGAAAGTCAGGGCAAGAGCGAGAGAACAAAAACTTAACAAGACTTCATCGTGCATGCAGCTGTGGGATGATACACACAAGAATCCTTGAATGGCATTCTGCAGGTCTATATATAGTGCTTATGAAAAATTCATTAGTCTTATTGAGAGCAGCATCAGCCTAATGTATTGTGGGTCAGAATGCAGTGGTAGATTTTTTTTGCAGACAAAACCAAAGGCTAGCATCTGTCTGGGCAGAATCAAAGCATGTGTGCACCTCTTGCAGCGATAGGCCAAAAACTGCACATGATGCTCAGTGAAGCTGTATGTAGTTTTGCTTTGTTGTCTCGCAATCCCAGACTAACAATCATGATGCAACTCTGAAAGAACAGTGAAACAGCCTTTTCCCTTCACAAAGTTGTTGACATCTTGTGTCAGGTATGTATTGATTTATTCTCATCTTTTATTTCCAGAAAAGATTCAAGAAAAGCCTCTCAGCATGTGCAGATTGACTGGAACAATTTGAAGACTGCAGTACTGCATTGTGGTTCTATGCATAAAACCATTTTTTCAGGGAGCACAAATTGAAAAAATATTCCACGCAATACAGGCAATTCCACGCAAAACTGTCACATTCATAACGGCAACACAATACCACGGTGTGGTATGATGTGAATAATGATTACATAAAATTTGAGCATTCACTCTTCTTGTTTTTAGAACAAATTTTATGAAGCTTTTCACATAATCATTTGCATCATACAAATACCATGGCATTTTGTTGGTGTTATGGACATTACAGTTTGCGTGGAATTGCCAATTTACCAACCAACAGCAGTGTGAACCGCAATCTAAACATTACACAGCCTCTATTTTTCTCAGCTTTAAACCAGATTGCCTACATTGATTATGGTTGTAGAGAGAAACACATACAGTGTAGCCTGATGAACACAATTAACTCAATTTAAAGGAAAAAATTCCAGAGCATTTCAACCCAAACAAGTGCTATCAGTAATGAATTAGCAGTTAAAGTTATCTGAATAGGACACAGACACACACATTCAGTTCAATTTACCTTGCCCAGTGCAGTTAGCGTTAGCTACTGGTTTGCTGTTCAGTTTGTACCGTATCAAATTGTAATGTTTAAACATTATTGTTTAAACACATTTTAACCGATTTAAACTTAGTTTTTTATTACATTCCATGGCAAGGCACTTATATGGAATGTACCTACATAGGAAGCTGGAGATGGAGATCTCCAGCAAAATGAAGAGTTTTTTGAGAAGTACTGAATCTAGAATGTCCACATGTCCAAGGCAGAAAAATCCGAGATGGAGAGAGACGGTAGGAACGTGTGTATATGTGTGTGTCATTGTCAAAATAGTCTTTGGACATGCAGGAGTTCAACAGCCACCAACATAAAAAAAGAGTTCCTCAAGGCTGCCTTAAATCTTTAAGTTCCCTCTTTCACTTTGACCAGGAATTCCTTCTTTCTGGGTTCTTCCTACTGTAATCCACTCTCTTCTTGTTATAAGGGTTATGGTAAATTCAAGGACAAAGAGGGGGGGAAGAAAACTGTAGAGAGGGCTTGTACTCACAGAGGCAGGTGTGAGTGGTCTAAGTGAGAGAGCCCTTCTGTGCTCAGCCACTAACTCTGAAGTGATTGAGAGAGGAATGAACTGAGATGGAAGGAAACAAAAGAAAGAGATAGAGACAGAGAACAAAGTAATGCACTTCTGCTTGAGTGGAATGATGGAAGGAGAAATTGCCTAGCTGCCGATAGAAAGCGAGACAGAGGGGGTGGGAAAAAGAGAGAGAGAGAGAGATAGAGAGAGATGTGGATGGATTGAAATGATGAAGTGATGACAGAAGATAATAAGAGTGAGAGAGATTGTTATGAAGATAAAAGCCTAGGTGCCACACATCATGGAAGAGTAGGAGGTGGGCAGTGGATAAGGTTGATGGAGAAGGAGGAGAGGAAGGAGAGGAGAGATGAAGAAGGATGATAATAAAAGACGAGAAAGAGAGAGTAAGTGTGTGTGAGTCTGTGTGTGTGTGTGTGTGTATGTGTATGTGAGAGAGAGCCTGTCTGTATGTGAGTGAGTCTTGAGAACGAGTCTTGAGAGCTTCAGCCTAAGGTTATTCCCCGCCAGTGGTTGTGATGATGTGCCTGGAGGCCTAGGTGGTAATAGTTCTATCACTTTTCTACTGCCACCTGCATCATGTGTACAGTCCTACCCTATCTTAAGGTTCAAGGTTAACCAATAACAGTACACCACACACAAACACAGACACACACACACAAACACAGACACACACACACACACACACACGTATGCACACACAGGGGCACTGCAGAGGGGGGGTGGGGTTAAGATGATTCCAAGGGCCTGGCACTGATAGGGGGCCCTAGAGAACATTTTAATATTATAATCAATGTTAGGGAGGCCTGAAATAATTTTCATAGAGTCATAGAGTCCAAAATTTCTAGCAGTGCCGCTACGCACACAGGCACAAAACACACATTCACCAGCACCCTCTCCATTTACTTCATGCAACACTGCATAGGACATCATCTCCCATAAGGCGAGAGAGGGTTTTTTCATGGGTGTTTGTTTTTGTATTTGTTGCTTTAGTTTTTTGTTGTTGCTTACCCTTTATTGGGTCAGTAGCTCACTTGGGCATGAAAAACAGAGTGAAAATGGAAGGAAAAATCAGATGAAAAAGTTAGAGACATTGAGACAGTAAGGACATAGAATTTGCATGGGTATTTAATTGGCAGATTTTAGATGTTGCACTTCCCTTGTCATTTCATGCAGGACACTAATTGTTAAAACAACACTATGTAGAGTACATTTAGGTCTAAAACTAGCTAAAGCTAGCTACTGAAATGCTAAAGTCACTTTGAGCTTCAGTGGCACAGTAGATGCTTGCAAAGTATTGTCTTTTAGCGATGTAGTCAGTGATGCCAAGCTGAAAGTGTTTTTGCTGTGTGATTTAGCCTGGAACACAGAACGTGTATGGCTGGAGGGAACAACCCATGTATTGGTCTGTATTACACAATGCTGTACCATTAAAACAAATTTGAAATAGTTGCCTGACAGAAGTATGATTCAAAATGAGGCAAATTTTTACACAGTGTTGCTTTAAAAGGAGACTACACACTATATAAGATCCTTCTTTATAATCTTGCCCTGCTAGACTGCCATACACATCTTCCCATGCCAAAGTGGAAAGTGCTGGTTTAGACAATTCAGTGCCAGCATTACATAGCGGGATGTGGGATTTTCACCTACTACTGATACTAACAAATATGTGGTTCACTTTTTGTCACTACAAGGTCAGTGCAAGTGGAAATACAACAGAAAGAATAGGTGAAGACAAATCGACTTGGCAACACCACAGGGACTATGGACTTGAGAAAAAAAACATGCAGGTATGCACATAGTTCATTTCTAATAATACAGCAAGCTAACTAAGGCCGAATGTCATTTTATTCCCCAGTCAGTGAATTCAGCAGTGGCCATGTTGTAGCTGTGTTATTCACACTCTGTAGCTGTTCTTAAATGTCAGTGAACCATGCCCAGTGGTTCCGTACAATGCCATTCCTTTTGTTGCTTTTTTTACACAAACATATCTCATGGAGAATGGCCCCAGTGAACTGGAAACCAAGAACTGACAGTGAGTTGTGTGAAATCTCGCTGTATCAAGTAGTGCACATAGCCTTCTTAATGTATCCAACCATTTCATAAAAGATTCTATTCATTTAAAAGTTTTTTTTTCTTCCAGGAGGAAATGGTAATGGCAGAACAAATGCTAATATATATATAAATATATGGAGTTTAGTGCAGTGGCACATGAAAATATGGAGGCAATAAAATTGAGCAGCAAGTCGCCTGACCCGACGAGCTGTGTGAACAATCTCACAGAGGAGCGAAGCCAAGCGTGACTGTGCAAAAAAAAAAAAAAAGGCCAAATTATAATGTGTGCATGAGAAAGTACATGCAGTTCACTGTATAATGCAGTCTAAGGTTAAGTTAAGCTTACTGACTGCTGTCCCTCTGCACGTTCAGCCTTTCTTAGAGGACCCTTTGACTTGCCATTACAGGCAAGGAACACATTAAATGGCTTCAGTAGCCTATTGGGTAGTGTGTAGTCACTTAGACAATCCAAAGGGCAACCCAAGGTGTGGCACTGCAGGGGTGGAGAAGTGCGGAATCAGGGGCCTGTGATGGCATTGTCAGTCCAATCAACATGATCTAATTTCCCCCGGATTAGTGGCAATGGGTTTAAAGTCCTTGCTAACTGGCTCAGTTGTCAAAAGTGCATGAGTTGGGTGAAAGGAACTTCACAATCCACTGAAGATAATGCATTTAGAATGCAATTCAAACTCAGCGTAGAACATCGACAACCAGTTATACCCTGCCTCTTGTACATATACTTTTTAGTAAATTGTATGCCTGGTGGTCAGCAGAGTTTTCCCATGTTAACAGTTATATTTTCTCTCATAGCACTCTGATATTTAGCCACATTCATGTCCCAAATTATTCATCTCATGTTCTTCTTGTTTCTCTCTCTTTTCCTCTCTCTTGTATTTTCTCCTTTGCTATACCTCAACAGCTACCCTCTCCCACCCCTACCCTTCTCTCTCTCTACATCTCTTTCTGGCTTCTCCCGCAATCCTTCTTCTGCATTTCTCCTTTCTGCTTCTGGATGAGCGCAGTCGTGGGCAGAAATGTCAGTGTGGGTCAGAGGGGCTCCGTAGTCATTAAACAGAGAGTGCAATCGCTCCAGAGTCTATTGCCTGACGTCCCACCATGCTCAGGAGGCGCGGAGTCAGCCCTTGCCCCTGTCGGGAAGAGGACGAGGTGCTGATGTCTGGGGCCACAGCATTCCACAGCCCCCTCTGGTTGTTTGTGTGGCCAGTGTCGTGTGGTGCTGTGATGGTGGTGTTGGCCAGGGTGGTGTGATGGAGGTGCTGCGAGGCTGCAGTGGTGGCCGGCAGTACGAGATCGGGCCTGACACTCTCTAAAGAGGATAAATACTCTCCGCTGTCCTGCCTGTCCTCGTGAGTTAATGGGCGAGAGGAGGGGGAACATGGTAGCGAGTCGGCTCCTTTCTCCTTTTACCCTTTTCCTAGGTTGCTTCATTTAACCTATTTCTCGCCCTCTCATTTACAACTGTTTTGATCTTTCTCGTTCTGTCTGTCTTGTCCTCTTTTTTTCTTTGTGCATTCTTTCCCTCAGCTCTGGAACGTGACTGAGAATAAGGGAAAAGCTCCATACTGCCAGAGGTGACAGTTCTAATATCAATACTCATAGATTCATTAAGGCTCAGGGCCATTGTTCCTTCAGCAGGGAGAAGACAATGTATGTGGTAGAAGCCTAATTAATGGCATTGTGCCTCACCATGCATCATATACCTCTCTTGGTGCTTGACATATAGGCTACTGTGTGTGAGCGTGTCTGTGTGTGTGTGTGTGTGTGTGTGTGTGCAAGTGTCTGTGTGTCTGTCTGACTGCACACACATTTCTGGATATGTTTCAGTGTTTCAACACACATTTATGTCTGAATGTATGTGTGTGCTTGAGTTTACCTGCCCACAGGCAAATAATAATAATAATAATAAATCGATAACCTCCTGCAATGACTTACTCGCTATGATGTTGAGCATCAAGAATCCTGACAGACAGACGATCAGCCTTACCTTTCCTCTAAGGCTTGCTGTGGCAATCAGCCAAGTGGCGCAATGCACTGGGCTACTGCTGCAAAAACATGGCCCGCCGCCAGTCTGTGCTGAATCATTACCTTGCGCACATCACGTCACGAGGATCACCTGTCAGTGTGCTCGCGAACGCCTGGTGGATTTGCAGACAGGCAACGCCATGGGCAGGAGTGCGAGTTTGAGGCGCCCAGCCGAGGAGGAAGTGGAGAGCTTGGCTATCTGAATGGATAATGGAGGGGTGGATAGTGTGTGTGTGTGTGTGTGTGTGTGTGTGTGTGTGTGTGTGTGTGTGTGTGTGTGTGTGTGAGAGAGAGAGAGAGAAAGAGGGGTGGGGAAAGGGTGGGCTGGTTTGGAACACAGTGCAATGATAGCCTTGCATTGGTGCAATTTGTTATTTATAATTGACGCTGCTGTTTGGGTGATCTGGATTTCGATTTAACCACCAGGAGGCCTGCTTGAAAGGGGCGGACTTAAAAATAAATTCAGAAATTAGAGGTTATCCAGAAACTGGTGTAAATTCTAGGGTCTGTAATTTAGAATTTATCTACACCAACATCAGCAGAACTCAGTCTCTGAAACTCATTTATATACATTAAATAAACCAAAATGCAAATCTGCAATACATTGCCAGTTGCAGGACAAAAACCCTTTTTCACTAGCTTATGATTTTAAAAATAACAACAACAACAACAACAACAAGAATTGACAAAAAAACTGAGAGAGCATGTTGGGATGATCATCGTACATTGTGGTGGTAGTGGTGATGCATTGAGTGTATCCAGAGATTCACGCTGGTTGATTGAAGCAGCTCTGGCTTGATGAATTAGATATACGATTCTTGCCACTTGTTCCTCCCCCCACCTCGTCCTCCTCCTCTGTTCTCTGTCAGACCAGGCCCCCTGGTGCTGTGGATAATATGATTGAGTTGGCATCTCCAGCTCGGACCCTCGTGGATCAGTGGAGCTGTCAGTCACGGGCAAGCTCAACTGCTTTCCCATGCTCCAGTGGATGTCGGCAACAGCTCGGGGGGTGGGAGGTTTAGTCAGACCCAAATCTGATTTGGGCATACGTGCACGGATGACACACTCGGTTCCCGGCGTTTGTCTCCAAATCACACCGCAAGTCAATGCATGATGTGCACTGGCTTCATAAAGCCTTACAAAAGAGACTTTGTTTTGCTGGAATTCAATTTGAACGCATTGAGCTAATGAATAATTTATCTCAGATTTTACACATAAGTTGATGACTTACTGAGAACATTCATTTAATGGATTCAATGAATCAATCAGCACTGGAAAAAAGTTTTTCATGCTGTATCAATACAATCATAACAGCTTAACTGATATAAATGTAATCCATGTGATATTTTTCACACTAAATAGAAAATACAGTCCACAGAAAGCGATGCCATTAATTATTTGACCGGCAGGGTCCAGCTTGAACCATTTTCACCAGTGCAGCATACCCAAAGGTTCATAGTAAGTGCATGTGTTTTCAGTTGGGAGCGATTTATGCATAAACATGAGTTGGAACATCGTCTCCCCTTTCCGGTGACTGTGCCAATGCTACAGCCGGGTGCGGAGTTTGGGAACCCGCTGAAGACATGATTTTTTAAAAAGTTACTTTTAGTCAAGTTTACTATCAAATGTTGCTTATTAAATATTCAGGGAGGAACATCAGAGCATGAGAAGCCACACGAGCCTTGCCTGTAGGAGTCCAAGTCTCTGTGTGAAAGGAGAGAGGGAAAAAAACACATTTTTGTAGAGAAAAAAAACACTGAATTTCAGTGCCGAAGCTGAAGGTTTCCCCCTTTATTTTTAGTCCAGGTGTGACTAGGGGCTTTGATCCGTGTGTTCTTTTTTAAATGCAGAAAACAACAGGAGCACATGTGCACCTACATACACACACACACACACAGACACATACACAACCCAAACAAGCATTCATTTCAAAAAGCTTTACTTTCCAGTGCAGAGTCAAAAAGTCAGAGCAGAAAAAGATGTTACAAACTTTGAATTGTAAAATCTTAACCACCATCATGTGAGCATCTTGAAGTCAAGGTTGAGATCAATCGTATATTTTTACATGGAACATTTACGGCAAATAACAGGAGTTTTGGTGAATCAATGATCAATAAATATTAGTGACTGAAAAGATTAAAATAGAAAGAATGAAAGGAATGTAAAAGATGAAAAAGATTCAGAAAGAAAGTGAAGCCATGTTTGACCTCAGAGACTTAGTATCCATAAAAACATCAATGCCTTTTCTAAAGCAATTCATCCACAAAGCAGTTGAATGAAGGCAGAGATTCCATGGTTTCAGAATCCACCATTCATTTATTATTTCAACAAATACAACTTGAAAAAAATGGATTTTGACTTGAAGGAGAAATCCGGTGTGAATCAATCCATAGCCCTTAGAGGAGAGGTCACCAAGTGCTGTTGGTAGGGAAAAGAATGAGAAATGAATGGGGCACACAGTTCATTTTGTTATGCTCCATTCAGTTCACATTTGTTTTCTGTTCGCCCAATGTTGTATCAAATTTTCAGACAGTGCTCAGAGATCTTGAACAATTGAAACAATTGATTGGCCGACAGTAAATTGTTAAGGCTGTTGTGCATCTGAACAAGAAAATAGAAGTCAGTAAAATGTTAAAATCATGATCAGTGCCCTCATCTGTCTTCCATTATAAATACAACAAACATTAAACATCCTTCAATAGTCAGTCATCAGACACTTCCTCCTGTTGAAAATTTTCAGAATATTTTTTTTTGCATTCCATAAAGATACATTGTGGAGGAAATTTGTTAGTGTGAATTGATTGTAACTTTTACTTTAAATTCAGTCGCTGACTCTCTTGGATGCCTACAAGCCTACATACATTCTTCTATGTGAGGGCTTTGGATCTCCAAATTCCCCATGCAAATAAATTCAGTGATGTTATGGATCATGAAAGACCATTAGACAACCATGTGTGATAAAAACTGTTACTAAAAAGTAAAAGTACATTACATGTTAGTAAAAGTACATTACATTGCAAAGTGATGACAGGAGAACTTACCAAGCATACATATAGGACTAATTGGGAGTAAGGCAGCGTAGAAGTCATCTCAATGTTGCTATGCTATGAACTCTGTTACAACATTACAGTTACATTACAGTTTCTTCTTCACAATGAGTTGGGCAAATTGATATATGATTAGTCTGGTCAGTAGGCCTTCCCAATCAACCAATCAAAAACAAGCTTTTACCCCAAGGCAATAGAGGTGGGAATAACATGTGTTTTGCTTCAAATTTCTCTGCAGTCATAGGTCTGATTGGTTGTAGGCATGTCCACTATGTTTGTTAATCCCACCTCATGGAAGTTGGAGATGACATGAAATTGGCCAGACTGAGATGCATAGCAGATGAGTATGTGTGAGAACCAGGCTAGGTATGTGTGACACCGGCAAAACATTTGAATTACTATGACTGCCATGGGCAACTGGGCAAAAGGAAATTCAACCAAGCAGTTTTACGGAGTGGGAACAGCTTGCAAAGTGTACCAATACACACAACTAACGGACAAGAAGATGAACTTTCCACTAGAACTTTCTCTTCCAAAAACCATTACATCAGAACACCTCGAGGGCCAGTCCGCCACTTATTCCCCCTGTTGCTACTCTTGTATGTAAGTAATAGATATGTATTTACAGCAAACCAAAGAAACATATGGTTCAGTTTCAAATGAAACCCACCCCAGCCAGTTAGCCAGTCTTTTTTGTGCTCATTTACTTCTCTTTGAACAGCCAGTGAAGTGGAATAGAGTCTTTGTTTTTCTCTTCACAGAGCACAAATGCTTTGAAAGAGCATGGCTCGCATTACTTATTCTTAAAAACAAAGCAATCAATAACATGCCAAATAACTTGCTGTACTCGCTCTCACTCTCACTCCAATATGTTAACTTCACTGACATCAAATGCCAGACAGCTGCCACTGCCTTCACAGTTATTGCATTAGCTCTTATTAATGCAGCCTAATTGACCCTTAAAATATTCAGACATACTAAAATGAAATGGCCTTGTATCAATGAAAAGCTCAAAACCCACTTTCTGCACAAAGTCATGAGAATTGTTAAAGAAACAACACACCTGTCCCATGGACTGTTCTCCCTCATGCCATCAGGGAAAGGTACCGCAGAGTGTTGAAACACAAAACATGACATGTTTTTTCACACTGAACTGAATACTCACCTGCACTTTTTCCTATGCTGCAAAATAGTCTATATTCTACCTCCAGAAGTCTACTTATGGTCTGTTTTGTTATCTGTTGTCTGACTCACTTTATAGTGTATGTGCATTAAATGTAGTCTATTTGCACTAAATGTAGCCTGTCTCAAATGTCTTTGTATATCTACTAAATGTGGCACTTGAATCCATGAATCCACTATAAACAGTGTATGTGACTGAAATTACAATAAAACCCACTTGGCTTAACTTGAGTTGAAGGCATTTTGGTGCCTACAGATGAGGTGCTCTCTAACCTCAAAGCTGCTGAGAGGAAATGGCACAAAACTAAGAATTCGGCCGATCTAACACATTTCCAAGAACTGCTATCTTCCTTCTCATCCAGTGTCACTGCTGCGAAAAAGGCTTTCTATCGTGACAAGATTCACAATGCCACAGACACCAAGAAACTCTTTTCCACCTTCAAATCTTTACTAAACCCACCTCCTCCAAATAACCTCACAGCTGACACTTTTGCTGCATTCTTTACTAACAAAGTTGCAGCAATTAGTAGTCAGTTCTCCAACCAATCTACAGAGGTTCCTCCTCCAAGTCTCTTTAAACCAACTGCTTCCTTTTCTTCTTTCACTCCTCTCTCTGAGGCAGAGGTGTCTAAGCCTCTCACAGACAGCCGGCCTACCTCTTGTCTTCTGGACCTTTTCCCAACAACCCTTCTTCAGGCCATAACCCCCACCATTGTGACAGCAGCCACACATGTGGTCAATGCTTCACTAACTACAGGTACATTCTCCCACCACCTTCAAACAAGCCCAGGTAACACCACTGTTCAAAAAACCATCCCTTGCTCCCACTGAAGTGGAGATCTACCGGCCCGTCTCTCTTCTTCCCTTGCTTTCCAAAACCATTGAACGAGCTGTATTTAAACAGATCACAGGATTTCTCACTCAGAACAACCTCCTCGACTCCAACTAATCTGGTTTTAGAAGTGGCCACTCCACTAAAAACAGTGCTTCTGTCTGTGACGGAAGCATTAAAAGAAGCCAGAGCAGCAGGTCAATCCTCAGTGCTCATCCTGCTGGACCTATCAGCAGCATTTGACATGGTCAACCACTGCATCCTACTGGACAAGCTGACCAACATGGGTATTGATGGCACAGTGCACTCCTGGTTCAAATCCTATCTTACTGGACGGTCGTTCAACGTATCATGGCTAGGACAGACATCGGCACTTCACCAACTCACCACAAGGGTACCCCAAGGAACTGTGATGGGGCCCCTTCTCTTCGCCCTCGCTGGGCTCAATCATCCACTCCCATGGCTTCTCTTATCATTGCTATGCTGATGATACCCAGCTCTATCTGTCCTTTCTGCCTGACGACTCCATGGTATCAACACAAATCTCGGACTGTCTTTCTGATATATCTGCATGGATGAAAGGACATCACCTCCAACTAAATCTCTCCAAAACTGAAACTGCTGGTCCTCCCAGCCAAACAACATAATCACAACATCAGCATCAAGATCGACTCCCTGTCTGTTTCTCCCACCAAAGTGGCAAGAAACCTAGGGGTCATGATTGATGACCAGCTGACCTTTGCAGATCACGTTGCCTCTGTGGTTCGGTCGTGCCATTTTTCCCTATTCAACATAAGGAAGTTCAGGCCGTACGTAACCCAACATGCAACCCAGCTCCTGGTACAGACCCTGGTTATCTCTTGACTACTGCAATGCCCTCCTATCAGGTCTTCCAGCCTGTGCGGTGAGACAACTACAGATGATCCAGAATGCAGCTGCACGTCTGGTCTTTAACCAGCCAAAAAGGGCACATGTCACACCTCTGTTCATTGAACTCCACAGGCTACCCTTGGCTGCTCGCATCAAATTCAAGGCACTTATGGTGGCCTACAGGGTGATTGATGACTCTGCTCCCATCTACCTGAATACTCTCCTAAAGCCCTATGTCACCCGCCGACCGCTTCACTCCTCTAAGGAACGTTATCTAGCACGGCCAACACCTTGCGCAGGTCAATCCAGACTCTTCTCATGTTTGGTTCCACGCTGGTGGAATGACCTTCCAAGTGCTAGCAGATCAACTGATACCCTCTCCACCTTCAAGAAACTCTTGAAGACCCAGCTCTTCCAAGAATATCTCCTAGCTGTAAATTTTGAGAACGCACTTAACAACTTATACTTAATTTCTCTTTTATACTGCACTTCATTACACTATTGCACTTTCAACTTAAAATAGTGCCATTTTTATGTTAGCAATATGCACCCACTCTTGTTAGTTTCTTTCATTGTGTTGTAGCTTGAATGTTATAATCTTTTGTAAGTCGCTTTGGATAAAAGCATCTGCTAAATGCTTAAATGTAAATGTAAATGTAGCTGCTGTAAAACTGAGCTGTGTTCTTTCAGATTAAACAGCATAATCACAACAGAGAATCTGAGCCTCTTTAGTAGTCTGCGTGCCTCATGTCTGTACTGCTGAGCATGTTCAAGGGCACTACTTGTCCAGTGTTGGAGAGTACACCCCCAACATACACACACACCCTCACCTTCACACAGACACACAAACACAGAGGCACACACTGTTCATCTGTATATCATCTGTATAGCCCCTGGCATGTACTTGTGGACAGATAGATTCTCTGTTTTTGTTTTTGGCTCCAGGCCACAGAGGGGCAGTACTTAGCTCTTGGTCTCTGCTGGCCGCCGTAACAGTCAAGATGCCCAGCCTGCTCCTCAGTGTAGGGATGAAAGAGAGCAGCTCCCATTGTCTGTTTGTGGGGAAGGCAGCATCTATAATCGATAAGGTGCTGCTTCACAGTGTGGGGCGCAGGGCATCTAGCTGTCTGTCGACAGCTCGCCTGGTCTCGATTCTCTGCTTTTTCAGAGCTTCGATTTGCAATTCCCAGTGTCCGCCCCACAGTGTGGGTGACAGGTCTAGGGGAATCAGAATTCAAGTGATGGTGTTGAATCCTAACCTACCAACACCCCCCAACTTCATTCAATCTAACTTTGTTGGGGGAATGAGACATAAACCTGTGCCTTGCAGTCAAGGACTCCAAGTACACTGCAGAGGATTCTAATTCTCATCTGGTCATAAGAAAGCATCTATATTGACCACTGATTACAATAATCATCACACATCTTTAATAACTTTGTACAGCGAGCCTTAAAAAATCTCTTTCTGAGAAAATAAGGTTATATGTCCTTTCAGTTAATTGCTTTGTATTCCAGGACTGGAACAGGTATTCTCCGGAAAAATTATTCTCAATAAAAAAAAGGAATTAGGACTTATTTGGACAAGATTAGAACTTGTAGCTTTGGGTTTTGTTCCAATGAATAGACCATCTTTTCTCAGTATTACTGAAGGAGAATAACTGCTCCTGTTGTACTACCATCTTATAATATATAGGAATTAATATTGGAACCCATAATGGTCTATTATGGGTAGACTCAAGTCATGCAGAATAAGTGATTTTTAGTGACTAACAAATGGTTAGTATGTTATTAATGTGCATGTTAATAGGTAGCTTGTGAATGGCGGATCTGTGTGTGCTAACATAAAGTGTTATCCTATTTGCTAACAGCTACCCAAGTCAAACTTCTTGTGTATGTAAGTATACTTGGGCAATAAAACTGATTCTGATTCTGATAGCTAGTCACCATAGAAATTAGTTCTCCTTCTGTTGCCTTTCATAATTCCTTTTTACATGTATGCAAAGCCTACTTCCTCTGTAGCTATACACAAAGGTTAATCACTTGATTTCTAAAAGGTAAAAACAAACTGACTGCCACCCTTGTGAACCTTATTGTTCCTCAGTGGATATTAAATGTAATTCCCTGCTCATCTCCATTTGACCTGCTCGCTTAAGTGCAGATTAGAGGGCTCTGTGAGAAAACAGCTTTTCTGATCACTCGAATCTCTTTGATATGCACTAGGAGCTTTTAGTGTAGAGACCTACTTTTTGGCATTGAGTACCTGACTGCGGTTAAACATAACACTTATCTTTTTTATATATGTTTTTTAAATCTTTTAGACATGCTATTTTGCATCGCAATAGAGTTACCCTTTTTTTTTTTTGGGGGGGGGGGGTGGCTTGGCAACGTCCATAGTGTGACCTCGCCTGACCTCTACAGTGAAGAGTCTACTCGCTTGAGTTGGACATTAATCAGATAACACCTACACACTCATCTGGTTTCTTAGGGCAATCTTGTCCACACTGATCATCAATATCCCTTTGCAGTCAAAACAAACTTACCTACTGAACATTTTTCTCCTTTCACAAATCAGTCCAAGGTGAAGCAACATATTAAAAGTTGCTTTTATTTTATTTTATTTCTATTTTATTTTATGATGAAGTCTAAGCTAAGCTGTTGAAGCCCCAAGGTGAAGCAACACAAAAATATGGTTGCTTTTAGTTTTTTTATTTATTGTATTTTATTTTGAAGTCCAATGCTACCGTTTGGGGATACAATTAGCTATGTTGAGGCTCTGTAAGATTTTGGACTAGAGATCCCAATTACAGAGCTCTGTTTTATCTCTCATTGGACATTTTCCATTGTCTCCACAGGGTAACCTTGTAGGAGTTGAACTCAATAGGCTTGTTACAGACAACCACTGTAAACTCCACTGGCTGCCGGCATTCCTGCTAGCCAGTGCATTGTGTTCTATATCTTTTCTTTTTCTTTTTTATTTATTTCTTTTGTTTTTAAGGGATGGGTTTGAGGAGATTGGTGGACCCTGTGCTGTAAAAAGACATCCCAACAAAGAGGAGAAATGACTCTATCTCTTCAGCTCAGTCGTCCATCAAAACTGTTAAAGGGGAGGATGATTGTGTCACAGGCAGTGCTACGTGAACTCCCCTTCCATCTCAGACCTCTTTGGTTTCCTTCAACAGCAGAAATTTTGTTTTTAAAGTGACGATGTTCACATGCACTTCAGTATCCTGCATATAAGACTTAGCCTGAGTTTTCTTTCAGAGTGCTTCACCTTCTCAAAAACCTGGATAAGGGCGTTTTTGGGATATTGAATTCAGGAAAAGATATTTACATGTCCCTACACAAAACTGGAAATAGAACATCAAACTTTTAACTCATATACCGTAAATCTCAAAATCACTCATATCGCAAAGGCAGTGGCAAAGTCAGTCAGTTTCAAAAGCCTAGACTGTGCTGTAACTGAGGGATGAATATTTATACCTCAAAATTTGCATAACATAACCTTACACATGTTCCTCGAACACGTACAGTCAGAAGGTCATAAATTCCACAGGTTTTATGAAGAAAGATACCATTACTAGTCTTTTACTAGTCAATCCAACAGGGATAGAAGAGAGAGACTAGATAGAAAGATATATAGATAGATAAGTACATTTTTAGCATGGTTGAAAAAAAGTCAGATATCGTACCTCACTGCATGCTGCGGAACATAACACAGTGCAGAACACCTGATCAAGAGCCTGAGGCTACTGAGATGAAAGACCATTGTACGACTGCTGTGACCTTCAGTGGATCACCATCTATAAGGCAGACCTGTCCAATATGCTGTGTATAGATTGAGGTCGGCAGTCATAGTTTTAAGAGCTTAAAGTTGGGTTCTCCCTTATCACTCCAGCTGTACCCTCGCTACTAGTGGGAATTGGGGGTGGGGGTGGGGGTTATATGAAGAGGAGGAGGCCATGGGGGTAGGTGCTGTGAAACAGGTAATGGAAACGTTACTGTAAGAATCCATAATGGATCTATAATATGGACGGACATCTACTTGGAAAGATGGAGATACAGGTAGAGAAATATTTTGGGTCAATACACATTCATCCATATGAAATCGTATGGATGATGCTAGCCCAATATGTTAAAATGAACATTTTCTGTGTGTGTGTGTGTTTGTGTGTGTGTTTCTGTGTCTGTGTACATGTGTGCGTGTGTATGTTTGTGCGTGTGTGCATATGTGTGCAGATGTTTGTTTGTTTGTAAGTGTGTGTGTGTGTGTGTTTTTGCCTACATGTGTGTGAGAGTAAAAGAGGGAGAAGAGAAAACCTCTTTGAAGTGGTGTGTGTCTGCCTAACTATCATAACAAATTTCCCATAGCCTTACTTTCCTGGGACTACTATACAAGCAAAAGCAGAACACTTTAAAACCCTCAGCACTTAAATATTTTATTGAAGATACTGAAAATTATTATACAGACCGAAGAAATAACAGGAGTGTTGATAACACAGCAATTCTTGGAAAATATCTGAAGCAACAATAAGGCATAATGACCCTAACAACTAAGAAAATTGGTTTTCAGTGAGAAACATTAGTTTCTCTGTCATTTTCTTACAATTGGATTTTTTTTTCATTCAGACAGGACACAGACTGTTCCAATTCTAGAAAGGCTGATTACGAACAAGCAGTCCATGTCTTTACAAACCACAGACACATGAAACATAAAAGCCCAGTGATCCTTTTGTCCTTAATGAAACAAGGCCAGATTTTGACACATTTCCTATGTGTTTTCAGTATGCTGTGGCTGTAACAAGCTTGTTGAAAGACTGTTCCCTTTTCCAGCTGCAAAATGATTGCTGAAGTTTAGATCTACAGAAGTAAACACGTCTGTTTTGAAAAGCACATCTCAGATAGAAGCCACAGCTGTCTGTTTTGAAGAACTTCTCTCTCCTGTTGTAGTATCCCTTTAGATATACACAATTTATTTTAGGGAGCAATTCACAATGGAATTCACAGTATAAAATCTGGAATGTCTGTGTGTGTGGGTGGTGGGGGTGGGGGTTGGGTGGTACACTGATATTTTGTTGTTGTTGTTGATGTTGATGTTAGATTAATGTTCTTTCCTTGACCTCTGTGTGATTATCTCAGAGATCATTGGCAGCTGACACTTGCTCTGCCAGCATCGGCATCAATTTATCTGTGCCGCTCTGAAGGACAGACTCAGAACTTCCTGGCCTGGGGGGGGGGGAGGTGAGGGGAAGTGTGTGTGTGGGTGTGTGGGGTAGAGGGATGCTTGTTTGAATTGAATTGAATTGAATCAGCAGAAAAAAAAGAGATAGGACAGTGGGGTTTATATGTAAGGTTAGATTTGATTGTTCCCTCCCTCCCTCCCAGCATGGCAGGGTCTGCTGTCACATAGCCTGTGATTATGATTGCCTTCTCATATCCAGGCTGAACAGAGAAAGCAGGGAGGCATAGAGAGAGAGAGAGAGAGAGAGAGAGAGAGAGAGAAAGAGAAAGAGAAAGAGAGAGAGAGAAATAATAATTGTATAATCTGGTCACCCAGGTGTAGTTCTGATAATATTACAAATACACGTGGGAAGATAACACCAGTGCCTGATGCCATTCGTTTTGACTTTAAATCATCTGCACATCAAAGAGTTTAATAGAACTTATATGGGCTCAGCATAATTTTGAGGATATTTACTGTAACACTAAATAATTAGTTGGCAATCTTTGGACGCATGAGACCCTCTAAATCAAAGAGGTTTATAAGACCTTATGAACTGTAACAGGTATGGTAATGACACAATTGGAATTGCTGACACAACATTTTGTGGTAATTGAAAAGAACTTCATATTCCAATAAAAAAGTTTGATTGCTTTTTAGGGCTCTTTCTTGCCTGACTCTGATCCATCAAGCATCAAATTAGGCTGTTGGATCATGTTGGGGAGAACTAAAAATCTTATTTGTCTTTCATTTGAGGGTGAAGAGCTGTTTGTCATCACATCCTTGCAAGATACATCAAAAAAGATTTATAATGAGAGAGGGAAAGAGAGAGATAGAGAGAGAGAGAAAGAGATGACTTTGGCACTTCAGCTCTGTGTGTAGTCTGGCTTTTTCTATATTAACCATTCCATTGTAAAGGCTTCCACTGTGCACAGCGTTTGAGAGAAATAAATAAATATCATATGTGTTTGTTTATTATGAGAGCTGATTGGTATACTCATCAAGCGTGACTCATTGTGTAGCCTAGAATAGTACAATTATTCCAGTCACAGAAAAGTGAATCTGCACCATCTGTCATAATATTGTTTCTGGTTTTGTTGCTTTAGGTTGAGCCTTGGGAACAAACTCTAATAATGTATACACACAATACCTAGCCATACACATAGATGCCACAAAGAGAGAGAGAGACACACACACAAGAGAGAGGGAGGGAGACCTATAACAGCCACAATACTATAAAAGTCTCTTTCTGTATTTAATTACTGGACTGAGTTCTCTTCAGTTGTACAGCTCCCTGTGGGTTAGACTCAGGTCTGCCGCCTTTGTTAAAGGTAGGTCAGAAACAGCCTCCACCATCTCTGGGGGCTCTAACCATGTACTGTGGCACTGCTGTGCCAACTTGTGTGCCGACATGAAGCAAGCCCTGTGACAAATTGGTATGCAAATGTACTCTGGTCACCAAGCATGGGACCACTTCATAACCTTGTTACTATGAAAAGAGAGAGAAAAGAAAAGAAAGAAAGGAAAAAAAACTGGGAAAAAAGTGCAAAAACCTTGGGATTGTGTCCCAATTAACAGAGTGTTCAACAAAGCTGTGATACAAGCGCTTGTAATGCAGCATAGATAGCTGATTGTCAGTAAAAGTACAGGAGCATTATTGTCATTAGCGTAATTGTAGTTGCGGAGCTATAGTCCCGAGGCTCAGTGCTTTCCTCTCCCTCGCCTGGTCTCCTCAGCACCTATTATGACTCACCGTTCCCCTGCTTTCCTTCATCAAAGGACTGTTTGAGTACTAATCTTTTTTTCATCGCCTCACTTGCTGATGAAATGACGCTGCCGCTGTGTGTAAGAAATGCCTTGTCTGGAAGAAACATGTGTTACAGTGTTGTGTGAGTGAGTGAGTCTGTGTATGTGTGTGTGCGCGCGCATGTGTGTGTGTGTATGTGTGCATCTGTGTGTGTATGTGTGTGTGTGTGTGTGTGTGTGTGTGTGTGTGTGTGTGTGTGTGTGTATGTACGTGACTACACATGTGTTTGCTGCATGCCTGCCTATAATAGCTTGCACTCATAACAGACACAGAAATGTAGTTTAGCAAGCTTCATTATATCCTTAATATTTTGTGAAACAAATACACGACTAACCATCATAGGTTTTCATTAAATTGTGTATTTGGCTGCTTGACAAGCCTAGAATGATATCCCTTTCCTGTATCTCTTAACCTGAATTTGTTATGATAAATGTGAATTGCCTGAGATAATTGCATTTTTATAGAGTGTGATGAGTTGCGAAGGTCTTTGACAAATGGCGGCCATGCATTTCAGCTACCATGTATATTGCAGAGCCCAGGCAAGAGCCAATATCGTAGTGAAAGAGGCAAGGACAGATGGATCTGAATGGAATGAGATGGAATTAATTTCCGTTCCAGTGCCAGCTTAACCAAACTGCCCATACATGTAGACCTCCTTTGGAAACTTTTGAGCAACAAAAACATGTTCTTGATGTAGCCACAGTGTTTTCAAAGTGATACAAATTCTGCTGGCCAAAACATTAGTTGTCTTACACACTAATGCAACAAAAACAAGATACTGATAAAAGATGAAAGAAGATTACAATAATAAAAGATAATTTAATGAGCTGACAAAAATTTTGATTAAAAGAATATGTTAAGAAAATGAATAAATAAACACATCTGTTACACTACTTTCAATCTATGCTTGGATAGATAGCTGCTGTACATAATTTTTTACCAAATTCTTTTTGACTTGAAGCTTCTATTTTTATGCTAGTTCGGTGAAAATTCCTCTCATCAATTAGGTGTGTGCCCTCAGCTTGAACTCCTGTCTGTGGGAGAGTAATTTAAAAGAATTTTAAATACACTAAGCAATGCATTAATGTTCAGTATTTATACCTCTCCTTTATTGTGTATTTATAATCTGCTAAACAGTTTCAGCACGTCCCTTCTGCTGTTTTCAGAAGTCCCTTTTATCAGAGGCAAGGTGCTGTAGTGTACATCAAAACACCTGCTAGCACATCTGTCATCTGAAAGCTGTGTCGTGAGTCTCGCAACTGTTCCAGAGAGAAGATTACAACTGGGAAAAAAAGGAAGGGAAAAAAAACTGAAAAAAAAACGCTGCGAGTGACACTCTCCAGCAGCTGCTTGGTGTCGTGTTCTCAAATGGATTGAGCATCATTTGATGATGCTCCTTCGAATTGGTACGGCGGGCGCCTATCCTTAGCGAGGCCCACAAGGCAAAGCTCAAAAACACGTGTGGCAAATGTCATCCTTCTATTTCTATACTGAGCGGTGGTGCCTCAGTGATCGCTTGTCTCCCTTGAAGAGTTCTGGAGACGAGTGAAAGCAAAGATAAGGTGGTACAATGCCTCTACCGTAGACTCCTCTGATATTGATATTCTAGGCCAGAGTGAGATCGGTAGTAAAAGAAGCCCAGCAAAGAGAACAGAAAAGCAACGTTGAGTGCAGAAAAAAATCTGAATGGGAGTCCTGTTGGGAAAGAGATGACTTATGAGGGAATGTGATTGAGGTAGTTGGAAAGATCAGGAAAAGTTTGAGTTGCAACAACAACAACTCAGAGATAAAAAAGACACTGTTGTTTTGGCAAGATAGAGGAGAGGCCTTTTGTATGCCCAGACTCATCCAAACAGATGCTGCTGGTTGCCCTTGCTCAGCTCAACAAAGTAGCTTTCTTTTGTGTGGAGCTTGCTGTGCTGTAGGTTGGGAGTGTGTGTAATACATGATGCTTTGACTTGTGCAAATTCAAGGCTACGGGGTTGGGGGGGGGGTTGGAGCCTAACACTCCTATAATCCACCATTTTTAAGTGTTATATGCCATGTATTACAATGACAGAAAATATCCATTAATAATCAATCAATTCATAATACAGCACTAATTAATATCACACAATGCCAAGTCAACCTAATTCACATCTTACAAACCACACTTCACACACTTCACACTTCAGCGCACACAGAAACCCACCCGCCATAAGAGAGAGAGAGATGTCTAAAGCTCCTTAGATGAGTGTTAGGGCTGCTGCCACTGGGATGAAATATCACCTATCGTGTGGTGTTATGTAGCTCATGGGGATCCCACCATGAGGTGTGCAGCCTCGAATCCCCACCCGGTGTGGGAGTTGGTTGGATATATGCTAAAAATATATGGAAGACTCGACATGTGCCAGTTCCGCTCATCGCTATTCTCATGCTCCCTCTGGGATCGGCGGTTTTTCATTTGATTTGTCGACAAAGGAGTGACTTGATGCAGATGCAAACTGACGACATGGGCTGCAACGCAATTAATACTGACGACTTGGAATTTTATGCCAAAACTTTTCACGGGACATTTGGACTGACACGAATAGCCTAAAACAACCCCCACGGCAATCTGCAGCCACCTGTAAAATTCATCAGCCACACAAAATCCCAGAGATCCAGTTAGAGTCGGGCCTAAATGACATGGCAAACACCTAGTTCAATTCATGCAACCTTTTCATGGAGAGCTGCATGCTTATAGTCTGCTTTGTTAGCAGGGAAGATTAAAATAGTTTCAACAAAAATTTCAATTATAAAACATTAACTTTTGAGGTACTTGTGTGTTATGTCACACAATCCAAAAATGTCCAGACATCTCCACAACGTATTATCATATGTATCTTATTTTAATGATTATCTGGACAAAAAACACCTTGCCTAAAGGGGGCTGCAGCTCAGTGAAGGGTGACGGTACCAGCTGCTGTGTTGGCAAGCATTAATTTCAGGCCCATGGCCAGCAGCTCCACCAGAGAGGACATATAAAAAGCTGGATCAGGACCACGGACAGCTCCCTCAGCTTGGGAGTGCACCTCACTCACCTGCAGGGTAGAATAAGAAATCAGCTCAACCAGCCAGCATGTGCGCAAGTGATCCCCCCTGAGCCTCTGCAGCAGGTGAGAGAGAGAGAGAGAGAGACAAGGACACAAAGACACAGTATGTCAGATGCTTTTCCTGTCACACACACAGAAACACATATCACAGCCTGTGCATTGTAGGGGTGGGGGTGGAGGGTTAAGGTGTCCCCCACCACTCATGTAAAAGGGTCACTCATCCCATCACACTTCAGCTAACTGCAGAGATATTTCTTAAATGGTCTCCCATGGCTTAGAATTATGTAAAAAAAGAACTTTGGTCTTCCTCTAATTAAACTTCTAAAGACAATAATGTATTTGGGTTAATGGACCCTAGTCTTATTCAATTGGCACAGCATGTCGCCTAAAACCACAAAGCCGTCTCTGGTCACTAACTGACTGTAAGCCAGGGTGCAGAGCACATGTTCAGCACTAGGGATGTAACAATGAACAATTAACCAGTAAAACTTTGAATGAGGATAAAACTGTGTGAGGATAAAAATCAGTTGAGATGAAAAATGAATTGCAATACATTTTATCACTAAAAGGCAAGCAATAATTTAACTATGCCTACTTCCTATGGCATATACCATTAGTCTTTAGGCCCACTGAGAGAGACATACAGCCGGAGTCGTGGCAAAGCAAGCCTGAGCTAATAAAACAAACTGTCCAGTTCATGCAAATCATTATAGGTTGTTCCCAAATAAGTCTTCAGACACACCTCTACGGGCACACATACATGATGATTAAACATGTGCAGTATGTATCTGAAATCCTTCACAAGCTATGCCAGCACAAATTTCTTTCATTGCTGGATGCCCAGTGTCGGCTATTATCTGTTCACAGTAGATGATGGAGTGGAGTATTTTCCTTGAAGCTCTTGTGATCAATTTCAAAGCATCCAGCTTCAAACTATCCATGCAAAGGTAAATAAACAAATGGATGGACGGATGGATGAATAAATAAATAAATATTAAAAAAGCAACTCGAATCGAACTCAGCTGTACTGTATCTAGCTGAACTGAAGGTCACAACTGACAATTAAAAGATCAAGACTCTCCCTCTCTCAGCTTACTGCGATGGGGTTGATGCTATTAGACGTTATTAATTCCCAGTGCACATGCAGGTGATCTTGAGAGTGGTGACGTCAGGCCATAAGGTCAGGCCTATGAGGTCACTGTCTGAGTCAGCGGACTCAAGTGATTTTGAGCAGCCCACACACAACTGACGTCTAAGCACATTAAAATGAGTGTGCGAGCAAGTCAGTGAGTGAGTGCGCCTGGTCTCTCCACACTCTTTAACATTATACTGTACCATGGGTTGGGTAAATGGAGAACTAATGGGTGTAAGTTTGTCTTCAGCTTATCAAGGGTCTAGGAGTTCTGCTCTCTGCTCTCTGCTCTGCTCTCTGCTGAGGAGCGAAGGAGGGATAAGTGTGTGTGTGTGTGTGCGTGTGTTTGTGTGTGTTTGTGTGTGTGTGCACGTGTATGCATATGTGTGTGTATGTGTGTGTATCATCTCAGGCAAATGACCGTTTAGACACAAGCCAATATTCTGATGTATGTTTGCTGCCGGGTATGCAACTTGTCCCTCAAGTATAGCAAGTCTGCAGCTGTGCTCATCTATATCTAATGATGTGGTGAGGGGAGGAAGGAGACAGAGACATGAAACAGTGTGATTTTTCACATAAGTGTATTTGAAGAGGTTTTTATTTATTTCTTTACTTGTTTTCTTTCAGGATATTTTCATAAAGGTGCCTTGCTTGTGTTCAGAGTGAGTAAGAGTATGAACCAAAATGGTTGAAAACATCATTCTTGGTCAAGAAAAAAAACTAACAAAGGAGCAGGAGTTTGCAGAGTCTTCGAAAGAACACCTTACCTTACTTTGAATGTTTACACTCACAACATTCCAAGTTAGTCACTTTTTTTCTCTTAATTAACTTCAAATTGCAATTTTAGTGGAATTTTGACCTCAAAACTTTCACTGCTGCACTAAGTTGTGCTTCACCAGTTCTTTCAATCATGCAGTTACAGTGCTTGACTCCTGGATGTCTCTGTTGAAGAGACACTTGGGAAATAATCTTCTCCTGCGTAAACAGTAGAGCAGCAGGTCATCCCTGGCAGGGGTCCTTTGGTAGTGTCTGTTCCAGTGCTATCGGAATTTAAGGTATTCCATTCCATTCCATTTACATTTATGCATTTAGCAGACACTTTTATCCAAAGCGACTTACAAAAAAGGATAACGTTCAAATTCCCAATCAGTCTTCTATCTATTTCTTTAATATAAACGAATTCAGTGTGCATCTGCAGTTCCCTGTGTACTCTTTGTACCAATGAATGACTGACAAAACCCTGGCTTCTCAACCATAATTCTGTGCCTACTGAGCTTGACGTCTTTTTGACAGTAAAGGCAGTTATTCAGATATGCTCATGAACATTTCATCATTGTGGGGGAATGTAGGGATACTCGCCAGTCTTGCGTGATTTCAATTACCACTGTGGTACTATCTAGCACTAGCTAGCTAGCATTAGTGAAGGAAAAGTCAGAATGCCATCCTCTCTTTGGCTTGGGAAAGAACAACTGAGGCAGCCGTTTATTATGCGCATGTTCAAAATGTAACTCAGTGCGCGCAGGCACTCATGTTCAACATGATGTCACCACATAGGCTATTTAACATGGCTTTGCCCATATCTAATACTAAATATACTCAACAGGGAAAAAACTGGGGAAAAAAAATGAGTGAAAATCCTGTATAGCGTTGCCTAGAAAAATAAAATAGTCTTACAACAAATAATCCCTCATAAAACTATTTTGAGACAAAGTCTGGAATTCTGGAGTTCAGAGGAGAGATTATATGAGTAGGCTATATCAACATTCAGTTTAAGCTCAATTTAAATTGATTTATTTAATTTAAACTCAATTTTCAGATTTTGAAAAGGAAGAAAACATTAAAAAAAAGTCTTGGCCCGTTTGGAGACCCAGGCTCCATTTGCCCCTGATCCACCTGATCCACCCCCCACTTGCCCCCCTCCGTTGCTATTCCCCTTCACTATGGCTGCTTCCTAATCCTCTTTGAGCTGATAGAGTCAAATTAACCGCAATGACATCTTTGTGATGCACAAACTACGGAATGCGGCAATCCCTCCCCTGCCATTACCGTGCCTAAGCCCTGTGCATGCACACACACACACACACACACACACACACACACACACACTACCACCCACATGTGCTGTCTCTCTCTATCTGTCTATCTATCTATCTCTCTCTTTCCTCTCTCTCTCTCTTTCTCTGTGTCTCAATGCCTTTGATCAGGCTGTTTATGATCATAGAGGAGGATGAGCCTTATCAATCTCTGTTTATGCTTTTGCAGGGGTGCACAAAGGGACACAGGATTAAGGAGATCATCTGTATGTGGGATTGCTGGTGTGTGTGACAGGTGTGTGTTGGCACGCCTATTTGAGCAGGAGTGGATGGATGGATAGTGTGTGTGTGTGTGTATGTGTGTGTATGTATGTGCATCCCTATTTGTTGATATCTGTGTGTTCTGGCTGGTCCTGGCTCCAAAGTGGATTAACAGCTGTGCTCCTGCTCCACATCTGAGGCTACTGTGACACATTAGCGTGCCAGCTCCTCTGCTGCTGACACACACACACACATACACACACGCACACCGCTCCTTTGCTACGGAGGCACCAGCTCTGCTCTGCAAGTACACAGTCAAACACAGTCCTACACATGCACACACACACACACATTCACACTCACACACACGGCTCCTCTGCGGCTGACACACCAGCTCTGCTCTGCTCTGTTCTGTATCTCTACCCATCTGAGTTGAGGGCAGCCCAGAGCCGGTGAGATCATCCTATTCTATCCTGGGGTGCCAGATGGCTGGATGTTTAGCTGGCCAGGTGTCCCTCACCCCTAGGGCCACTACCAGGAAATACCAGGCCACTGTACTAAGCCTGGCAGGTCTTATTAGGATCTGCAATGTGAGACTGATATGCTGATGGGGTTTGAAAGGATTGTTCTATTCTGATGGACTGTTTTTGGGTGCGGGGACAGTGAATGATGGTGTGTATCCATGTGTGTATGTGTGTGTGTTTGTATGTGTGTGTTTGTGTGCATGTGTGTGTGTGTGTGTTTGCATGTGTGTGTGTCTGTATGTGTGCGTGTGTATGTGTGTGTGCATGTGTATGGGTGGATGTGTGGGTGTGTTGGTTGTGTGGGTGGGGATGAATGTGTGTGTACATGCACATGCACGCTCATGACTAGGCATGTTTAGCATGCTGAGGCACCAGTCTCTAAGAACCAACTGTCATCTTCCTTGATTGGGTATAATGTTTTTTGTCCTAAATACTGCTGAAATGTGCAGGGCTATGAATAGCCCACTTCTTCAGGACGAAGTGAATTTTTCATATCATCTTTTGAAGGGACATTGATTATAATTTGACCATAACCAAGAAGTGCACACTCAGCCATTCGGCATCAACCCCGCTGGGAACTGCTTCTTGTCAAAACACGCCATGCACACACAAGCCAGCCGATTTCTTCCTCTAATTTCTCATCTCTTCTTTCCTTTCTTCTCTTCCATCAGCGGCTCACACTTTTGAATGTTTTGATCACATTCAAGGGGTTCTGTAATCAGTGCTCACCCCTGAAGAAAAGAGAACTGCCTTACATTGGCAGTGTTTTTTTTTTTGTCAAAGGCTGGAATGGAACACAATTAAACCCATTAGTGGTAACGAGAGAAAAGGTACAGGAAAAGATAACAAGGGAATCAACGGGAATAGCATGTCTGAAGGTCACCGCATCTCTCTCTCTCTCTCTCTCTCTCTCTCTCTCTCTCTCTCTCAGTCTGTCTCTTCCTTTTCCTCTCCCTGTCATTCTTCTTCTCCCCTGGCATAAAAAGCGGTCCACATCAAAGCACACCATTATTCAGTGGTGCTGTACACATTGCAGGTCTATTATCCCCTCTGGATGGCAGCATCAATAGAAACATAATTTAATTAAAAGCATTATTTCCAGGTTTAAAGTGCAGACACATGTGGGCAAGTGTGAGCTTGCATACAGATGCAGCCATTGCAAAGCCGCACTAGCCTTCTCCACAAGCACTGACAGAAAACTAAAAAAAAGAAAATATTCCATGTTCTCTCTGTATGTGTGCATATGTGTGTGTGAGTGTGTTCATGTGGATTTGTGTGTATGTGTGTGCGCATATTTGTGTGCATATGTGAGTGTATGTGTGTGTGTTTGCAATTCTCTGTGGGTGTCTGTGTTTTCTGCATATTTTAACGCCATTGCTTCTTGGCTATTTGGGACGAACTGTGCTCTCTCTCCATGATCCAGGTTCATCACAATCCATAATGTAGCAAGAGTGCCTAAAACAGAGCAAGAAAGAGAGAGAGAGAGAGAGAGAAATAGAAAGAGAGAGAGAGAGAGATAGTAAGAGAGAGGGAGAGGTAATGTACTACAGTGTGAAGGAGATGATGAATGCAGTCTGACATTTACAGAGGAGGATCTGGGTTAAGTGCCTCACTGGTTACAAATGCTCTGATCTGATTTCATGACAGGGACCCGTAATATGTGCCTCAGCATCAGCCCGAAACCCAGCTTCCCTCTGATCATTCTGTGAAGCCATCATGCTTTTAAACTCCTTTGCGTGTGAGTAGGTGTTTGTTACTAGTATGCTAGTATGTCTAATAAGTTTGGTGCTTTTGGAAAGGTGGGTAATGTAACAGCTCTTTAAATGCAAGTTCAGCTAAACCCAGATGAACTTGCAAGGATATTTGAATTTGCTCAGCAACTTGGTCTGGCATTGAGCCCATTGCAGCCGTTTTTTCTAATCACCAAGCACCAAGGCACCAATCACAACAGCTTGGATCATGGATCCCTTTTGGGACACTATATTCTACTGAGTTGCCCCAGCAACTGCTTACTATAACAGTTGAAATATGAGGACACATATCTATGGGAGGATCTAGTCTCTATCTGCAATATTTCATACGTGTCGTCGGTTGTACTTTGTCTCTTGGCAGATGAGAGCTGAGAACCCAATCACAGATATATAGGCATATAGGCATATACTGTAGCCTGGATTGGTCAAGGTAGCTTAAGGGGTACTTGTAGTCACTTTTATCAACCACTTTAGGCTCAGGAATATTGATTTAAATGTGCCCTGTCTGGTTTAGTGTTATTATAAGGGGACAGGACACTCATGCTATGGATGGTGAGATGGAGATTACGTCAGATCAGAAAGACAAGTTCAAAGTCACTATGTCAGAATTTTTTCTTTTTTTTTTGTCATTAATGGCACGATTTGAAAGATGAGGATTGTCCAACAAATGTAGGCTTTTAAGCTCTCTTTGTCTATGAGATAAGCTATGGTATATTAAGCCTTGGGCCATCGTGATGGGCTCTTTACCCAGCCTAATGGGCACTCCAGACAGACTGATTATGTCAGAGATTGGTCTGGGAAAACCAACCTTTGGCTAAAAAAAGACCACATGTCCCAGTTGCTGTCAGGGCGATGTAAATTGAACCTTGAGAGAGTGTCATCTCAAATCAGTCCTTGTGTCTGGTGTCTGGATACACTTCCTGGTCTGTGATCAGTTTGTGATAGTACTTGTATTCGAGCATTATTACAGCTTAGTTTGATAAGCCCCTAGCTCTCATCTGTGTGTGTGTGTGCACATGCGTGCGTGTGTGTGTGTGTATAAGTGTGTGTGTGTGTGAGAGTGTGTGTTATGCTAATGATGTTTTATGATAAATACATTTGTAGGGGTGACAGAGTTTTATGGTAATCTGTAAAAGCGACAGGGATATAAATGAAGAGATGAGAGGTAACTGATGTGAATTAATTTCCATTAAAAAGAAGCATTAACCAATAATAATGAATAAATGTGTGTGCACATAAACAATACACACGTCTGCATGCATGTGGAGAATACATAATGAGTGTGTGTTGGGTGTTTGTTATGTACATGTGTGGGTATTTGTTTGCGTGTTTCTCTCTGTCTCTCTTGCTTTCTGTATGCCTGTTTGCATTAGAACTATAGGTGAGTGTGTGTGTCTGTGTTTGTGTGTGTGTGTGTGTGTGTGTGTGTACTGGCCGAGTGAAGCCAAATGGAATCTTGTGAATTATGAAAGGAAAGAGCTCTCCCTAGTCACGGCTAATGCAGAAGGAACAAGCCTCCCCAAACACTGCATGCATCAGGACTACGGGGGGGATGGGGGGGTAGCAGTGCTTGCCCCCTGAGTCCTCCCAGCCAGTGCTCACCTCAACCACATTACTCACTGATGAAAAGACAACAATAACAACCCCCTCTCTCTCCCAACCTCTCTCCCACATTCACCTGGGAAATTGGACTTTAGGCTTTAATTACACCATTCCACAATGGTCTGACTTCAGCAGAAGCTATCTGAAAACCCACTCCGTGGACACACACACAAATGCCCACACACACACACACATACAAACACACACACACAGACCAGTATACAATACCTATAGACATTATTACATACAATACCCCATCAATAAATGAGAGACTTTCCATCAACATTGCTACGCAACTTTGATGGTTGATATAGGAAGCCATAGGCCTACTTCAGCAGAAAGTTGAAGAAAGATGATACCTGCATGATACTCTGCAATGAAATGCTCAGAAAGGTGTCACTGTTGGTGATGTGTTATCCTCCTTGAGGTGTGTTCTGGTTGTTGAATGTTGTGTCCTGTTGTGTAATTTTAGTTGTTGAGTTGTTGAGTATCTGTGGCAGTACATGCTGTACCATAAAGTTCCCAAGTGTCACATTTTAAGTTTAAGTTTTAAGTGTCACATACCCCCTCAAACAATCTATGCTCTACTGATTATCCCCTGCACCACAGACAGCATACTAAATCGGAATTTCAGCATAATTATGGCTGCACAAACACAATGTGAACAAACATATTATTTTAGAACAAAATAACATCTTAACTTGTTCACCCTTAGATTGATCAAGGACCCCACTGTGACAAATAGATAGAATAGGTACCACAGGTACAACAGTGATCTGGTGCATTTGCAACTGCTGAAAGCAAATGTTGGGTTGTACATGCTTCACTGTATACAGCCCACTGTAGAGAATCAATCTACCTTTAGCATAAGGACCTTAAATGACCATTTCAACCCATAACCCCGTTGTTGAAGGTCACAGAGTGCTGTTGCTAGGAAAAAGCATAAGAAATTTGGCAGCCAACACTAACTGAACAGGGCAAGGAAATTTGAACTTAAAGTCAGTTTCTGTGCCCCATTCAGTTGGTGTGAGCTGTTGGCTCTATATTTTGTCTGTGTTGTACCAAATGTCACTGTTCTTTTCCATAGTGACAGCACATGGTGATGTCAAGACAAATGGGCCATGGTTTGATATGCTCTAGAACAGACCTTTAACGCCTCTCCTGTGTACATGAAACACTGGGTCTTGACAAACAATCCTTGGAGTGTACTTCGAGTGTACACAGTGATTTGCTGACAAAGTAGTCAAGGACACCGGTTGTAACCACCACAGGCTATTAACACATCAGTGGTTTACACAACAGGACTGAATCTACATTCTTTACTATCAGTTTAATCATTGCTACAGATTCATGTTGTCACTCTCTATGGTAATACACCAAGAACTGGAGACTGTGAGGCCTAGGACACAACGAGAGAGAGAAGGAGGGAAAAACATAGGGAGAGAACGCTGACAGGCTCAAAGTTATCAGGCTTATATGTGTCGAAAGATCTGGAGGCTGGATAGAACATACACAGCGAGTCAGAGTTCAATTTTCCTGTTTTCCTTTGATCGATATGTAATTTCAGATAAGCACTGCTGTCAGCGGCTTATGTTTTGTGTGGAGGCTTTTTGAAGATTTCCCTACCTCCTCGGATCTCCTACTGTTTTTTCAGACGGTTGAGTTTGTCGTGGAGGTCGTACACTGTACCTTCTATTTTCATTTTTCTTTTCCCTTTCTCTTTTTGCTGAATCATTTTTTTTCTGTCGTAAAGAGAGAGATCAACAGATGCCACCAGACCGCTGTGTATATTGAAGAATAATTTGATATGTATATACTCTGGGAGTCTGGGACATAGCTCAGAATCCATGAAACTTTGGGTGAGTATGTCTTCAGGCCTTTTCCTTAAAATGCCATCCAGTATGTATGTTTGAAATGTAATGATGACATTAGAATTTCACAATCAATGTAATTGTAATCAGAATAGAATTTCACAATCAATGCAATATTGCTGAGCCTACATTACTTCCTAAATGCTGCACATCATTTAACCCAACTGGCTTCCGCAATATGTTTTGGTAGTTGGCTGTTGTAATTTTCCATGCTTGCACCGTCAGAGTACTTCTTCTCAATATTGTATTTTGCTACAGGAATGTGTCAGTGTACACCCATGAGGCTTTGTGTTTCCCAACTAGATTTTTAGCAACTAATCAGCAAACAGAAATTGAAGGTACAACCAGACAGTTTAATAGGAGACACATCTTAGCCTTTTGTTTACTATTTCTGTCACCATGGTAATGGCCATGCCACTAATGTTGGCACAGGTGTAGTGAGCAAATTGCCATTTTAAATAATATATATTTTTTTATTTATATAAGTTTGCCCCCCTCCAAACATTGATTATAATATTAAAATGTTGTCAGGAAAACAGAACGAGTCGAACCCAAAAGCGTCACGTTAAGAAAGTTTATTTAGGGAACGGGGGTAAGGAGTGTGTGGGTGCTCTTCTAGAAGCAAGTAGGCAGTACGGAGCAGGAGAGCAACACGTAGTCCGAGGGCTGGCAGAGATCGTTACCGGGGCAGGAGAGCAGAACGTAGTCCGAGGGCTGGTCGAGGTGGTTACTGGGGCAGAAGAGCAGAACGTAGTCCGAGGGCTGGCAGAGATCGTTACCGGGGCAGGAGAGCAGAACGTAGTCCGAGGGCTGGCAGAGATCGTTACCGGGGCAGGAGAGCAGAGCGTTCGTCAGGGACAGGCGAAGGTCGTTACCAGGAGCAGTCAGGCAGATTACAGAAAAACAGAGGACGGGGCAGGCAGGGAGACAGGACAGGAAACACCGGAACAGACTGATGACAGACACAGGAACTTCGGGAACAGAAACGGGAGTCAGGGTCTTAAGATGCTTGCCTTGCATGAATTGCGGTAGGTTCGCGGACGGTCTGACGGGGAACACTGGGAGACAAGGGATTAAATAGACAGCAGGACGACAAACAACGAGCCACAGGTGGAAGTAATGATTGCAACAGATAGGTGTGAATGAGTGGGAGGGGCAAGTGATTAGAGAGAGCGGGAGATACTACCCGACAGTTATGACAGAACCCCCCCCCAAGGGACGGCCCAACATCCAGTAACACCGAGTCGGGCGGGAGGAGGGGGGGAAGCCCGGCGGAGGGCTAGTATTCTTCCGACCGGTCAGTGTCCATAGCCTCATCGGCGGATGCCTCTTGCTCTGCCTCGCTCTCGTCAGCAGATGGCGCCGCTACCTCAGGCTCTGATTCTGGGTCGGGGTTAGATGCATAGACACATAGTTAGACACGGGTATAGACGTACGTCAACTCACCCGAGTAGGTTGATGACGAGGACCCCTTGGACGACCCCGGGCGATGGATGGTTGGTCAGGGTGTTGATGATGGAAATCGGTTATGAGGGTACGGTCCAGAATCCTCCTGGCCGGAACCCAGGACCTCTCTTCAGGACCGTAACCCTCCCAGTCAACTAAATATTGGATGCCCCTTCCCCTCCTCCGGGATCAGAGTAGGCGTCGCACGGTGTAGATGGGGTCCCCATCCAAGAAGCGGGGAGCAGGAGGAGGAGGTGCAGCCGGCGCCAACGGGCTCCGACGGACTGGCTTGATCCGGGAGACATGGAACGTGGGGTGGACCCTCATGGTGGTAGGAAGGCGGAGCCGAACCGCCGTAGGACTAATCACCCGCTCTATAATGAATGGACCCAGGAAACGAGCCGCCAGCTTACGAGATTCCACTCGGATGGGGAGATCCTTGGCTGACAGCCAAACCTTCTGGCCCGCACGGTAGATGGGCGCGGGCGTCCTCCGGCGGTTGGCTCGGACAGAGTAGGCTGTGGTAGCCCGGAGCAGGGCGGTCCGGGCTCGTGCCCAGGTACGGCGACAGCGGCGAGCGTTGGCGAGAGCCGATGGACAGGCCACCTCTCCCTCCTGGCTGGGGAACAGTGGAGGTTGGTATCCGTAGACGCACTGGAAGGGAGACATTTTGGTGGCCGAGCAGGTAAGCGAATTGTGGGCGTACTCCACCCACACCAACATCCGCGCCCAGGAGAGGGGATTTTGGGAAACCACACAGTGTAGCGCCTTCTCCAACTCCTGATTTATTCGCTCAGACTGGCCATTGGACTGGGGATGGAAGCTGGAAGTGAGACTGACCGTGGCCCCCAGCAGGCGACAGAACTCCTTCCAGAATGTTGAGGTGAATTGGGGACCACGGTCGGATACAATGTCCTTAGGGATGCCATGGATGCGGAAAACGTGGTTCTGGACTGCCTGCGCGGTTTCTTTGGCTGTCGGGAGCTTGGGGAGCGGGACGAAGTGAGCCATCTTACTAAAGCGGTCGACGATGGTGAGAATGACCGTCATTCCATCGGAAGCAGGCAGTCCAGTGACGAAGTCCATGGCGATGTGGGACCACGGACGGGAGGGCACAGGAAGGGGTTGGAGAAGGCCGGCTGGAGGCTGGTTGGAAGACTTGTTCTGATTGCAGATCAGGCAGGCTTGGACGTACTCCCGGATGTCTTTGTCCATCGTCGGCCACCAGAAACGTTGGGCGACCTGATGACCAGTGCGGGCCGCCCCAGGATGGCATGCCAGAAGTGAATCATGTCCCCACTGAAGAACCTGCGAGCGGAGGTTTTCTGGGACGAACAACTGGCCATCGGGGCAAGCGCTGGGACCGGGCTGCTCCTGAAGAGCCTCCTGTACGCGCCTCTCAATGTCCCAGGTTAAAGCCGCCACGACACGGGAGCTGGGGAGGATGGAGGACGGCATCAGGGAACAGTCGTCCTTATTCTGAAACTGGCAAGAGAGGGCGTCAGGCTTGGCGTTACGTGAGCCCGGGCGATAGGAGAGAATGAAATTGAACCGAGCAAAAAATAGCGACCAGCGAGACTGCCTGGGGTTTAGTCGCTTAGCAGAGCGGATGTACTGAAGATTTTTGTGGTCGGTCCAAACCAAGAAAGGAACCGACGCCCCCTCCAGCCAGTGACGCCATTCCTCCAGGGCGAGCTTGACCGCCAATAACTCCCGGTCCCCGATGTCATAGTTGCTCTCCGCAGAAGAGAGCCGGCGAGCTTGGAGCAGGGGCTTACCGTCTCTGGAGGACTGGATAACTGTCAAGCTCAACCGGACTCCTCCTACGTCCGGTGAGCTCGCCCTTTTAACGGACAAGACGAGACTCGGTGACCCTCCCCACCGCAGTACAGGCACAGATTAGCCGTGAGGCGTCGTCGTCGTTCCTCCGCAGACAGAGAGGTCCGACCGACCTCCATGGGCTCTGGGGAATCTTGGTGGCCACCAGGGAGTGTCCGAAGAGGGCGTGTGGAGCTACCCCCTCCAGGGGAGCTGGTGATTGGCTGGCCCTGGTGACTCCTCTCCCGTCGTCTGGCCTGGATTCGCCGGTCGATGCGGGCCGTTAGGGCAATGGCTTCATCAAGGTTGGACGGTGGGGCGTGGGCAACCAGCTCATCTTTCAAGTAGTCCGCCAGGCTATGGAGGTAGGCATCCACAATAGCCTCCATGTTCCAACGGCTGCGACTGGCCAGGGTGCGGAAATCGATGGAATAGTCCACGATCATGCATCTCCCCTGGCGCAGTGTCATCAGAGCTCTGGATGCCTCAGAGGAGGATGACCCGGTGTCGAACACTTTCACCATCTCATCAGCGAATCGACTAAAGGAGGCACAGGCAGGAGATTGCCGCTCAAACTCCGCTGTTCCCCAAAGCCGGGCTCGTCCAGACAGGTGGTTGATGGTGAAGGCGACTCTGGCCGCCTCGGTGGAGAAGTTCCTCGGCTGCATTTCGAAAATGAGCCGGCAGTTCGTGAGGAAGGCCCGGACCTGAGCAGGGTCACCGTCGAATCTTTCAGGATCTCCAACACGGGGCTCGGCGAAGCTTGCAGCTGCGGGGTCCGCAGGCAGAGCCGGTGGGAAGTGGGCAGGGGCAACTGGAGGAGCGGCAGACGCCCCGTCAGAGGGCTGGTGGGCGGATGATGTCTGCCGGACTAGCAGCTGCGTTAGCTCGGCGAGCTGTTGCTGTTGCTGCTGGAGTTGAAGCTGCTGCTGTCGGCCAAGAGCCAGGAGGGACGCGACGTCACCCGCCATCCGACGAACCTCTCCCTCGGCCATCTCGAGGCGGTGCAGAGCGGAGGGGGTTTCCGTCGGTTCCTGGGCTTGACCACCGGACACGTGCGCTGGGTCCATAGTAATTTGGTCAGACCGTTCTGTCAGGAAAACAGAACGAGTCGAACCCAAAAGCGTCACGTTAAGAAAGTTTATTTAGGGAACGGGGGTAAGGAGTGTGTGGGTGCTCTTCTAGAAGCAAGTAGGCAGTACGGAGCAGGAGAGCAACACGTAGTCCGAGGGCTGGCAGAGATCGTTACCGGGGCAGGAGAGCAGAACGTAGTCCGAGGGCTGGCCGAGGTGGTTACCGGGGCAGAAGAGCAGAACGTAGTCCGAGGGCTGGCAGAGATCGTTACCGGGGCAGGAGAGCAGAACGTAGTCCGAGGGCTGGCAGAGATCGTTACCGGGGCAGGAGAGCAGAACGTAGTCCGAGGGCTGGCAGAGATCATTACCGGGGCAGGAGAGCAGAGCGTTCGTCAGGGACAGGCGAAGGTCGTTACCAGGAGCAGTCAGGCAGATTACAGAAAAACAGAGGACGGGGCAGGCAGGGAGACAGGACAGGAAACACCGGAACAGACTGATGACAGACACAGGATCTCCCCATTAATTTTGATGGGGCCTGGTCCCAAATAGCTGTCCAAAAGTGAAAGGACTTGCCTTAAAAGGATTTTGGTAGAACCAAGAGGTTTACAATTCAACCAAAGTGCCTACTCACCATGAAGTAAATGTATACCTATTGAGTGTGTTCCGACTGGGCTAAGTGAAGTCAAGTGAAAGAGTCTGGTCTACCAAGTTATTCATATGGTAAATACTTTCTGTAGCTTTGAAATCTAGATGTACCCTTGCACTTGCAAATAGTTTTGCTCAACAGGTGCGTCGAACCACGCACCATAGGACCTCAGTAGGTCTTTTACCAAGGCTTGGTAGAACCAATCACAATGTTCTATCTTTGCAGAGAGCCGTTGGGCGGGCTTAGCATGATGATGACAGGGCTGTGAAGGTGCACAACAAATAAGATGGCTGTGGCCAAGGAACAATGGTCGTTTGGCCACAGCCGGCTTTGGCATCGACTTTGGAAGAGTTAGACTTGGGCTCTTCTTTTAGTTCCTAGATGAATGCATATGTTGACTTGATGTGTTTTTTAAAGTGCATATTTTTATTTTCTTTGCCTCATGGTCTTACTTCATATTTATCTGCCAAGTAATCTGACCAAGTAAAACAAGAAGAAATCACCTACTTCCTATGTTTTAGAAAATCAGGGAATGTAATAATTAGAAAGGCTTTCATGCTATGTAAACAAGAGTACCTCATAAACATCCTATATTGTAACTGGCCTAGCCTACTCCATATATAATATAATATCATAATATCATATTTTATCATAATAGAACATATAGAGATAAGACATGAATATGAACAATGTAACTGTGTCTTATGTAAACTAGATGCATTATGCATTAGCAAAGTGAAAAGCCATACCCACATTTCTTGACCAGAAATTTGAATTTGAATTGAAGCTTGAATTGAAAAGTCAATTCAATTCAATTTCACAGCAGGACGTAGGTGTGCATTGCTTGTGAGCCCCAGGTGTTTGCTGGCAATAAAGCCATCCAGCTTCATAATAAACATTTGTGATGAGGGAAGAGAAAATATATAAGCTTGCTGCATATTTGTCCATATTGACTTCCAAATTTAAAATGCGTTAGTCAGAGGATTTTTCTGTTCTATGGCTTGGAGCATGTTTCCAGTGGAGTCCACGGAAAGTTGTTCACAGTCTTGCTCCTAGTGAATCTGTAAGCGCTTGTCTGTAAGCAGTGCCACACAATAAAGGTTTTCTTTTCTTCTCAGTTCTAGACCAAACATGCACTACAGGTTGCAACAGGTTGTGTGTGTGTGTGGGTTTGTGTGTGTTTGAGAGAGAGAGAAAGAAAGAGATTGAATATGTGTGCATGTGCTTTTCTTTGTATGGATTTATGCATACATGCATGTGGTTTTGTATGTTGTGCATGTTTATATTCAAGTGTGTGTGTGTGTGTGTGTGTGTGTGTGTGTGTGTGTGTGTGTGTGTGTGTGTGATGAGGGTGGCAGGGGGCAGAAAGTGCCTCCACCCTCCCCACAGCACTCCAAATGACTCCTCCACGTGATCGCATTTGTATTCCACCTCTGGCTCGAGATGGGGTGAGCGAAGGACGATGTCAGAGCCACAGCGCACCACGGCGCTGATTGGAAGGCTCCAGGCGGATCCCAAAGACAGCACCGCACGGCTGGCTCCACATTAACATTGCACCAGGCACCAGCACAGCTACGTTCTGTTTGCATCCACATCCACCTCCTACCCCACCAGCACCATAACCAGCAGCCCCTATGCACCCACACCCCCAGCCCCTTTGTGCTCATACTAATAAAGCCTAACATTCATATGAGGAGGGAGTCATTATATTGTGTGTGTGTGTGTGTGTGTGTGTGTGTGGGGGGGGGGGTTGAGAAGTAAGGTATGCAGAGGTGGGGGTTTGTGGCAGAGAGGTGTGTGTAGGCAAAAGTATGTAGAAGGAGGAGGAAGAGGAGGAAGAAGCGCACCATGCTTTAAATTCCACTGTGGCGACAAACGAAAGAAAAAATTCCAGGTAGCTGTCTCCTGGCGACAGACAGCGTTGATGCTGGGGCACTGTAGCCAGTGATGGTCTCCAGTGGAGAGGAGAGAGAGAGGGAGAGAGAGCAAGAGAGACACAGACTGACTGTGTGATGGCTGAGAATGGGATATACAGTATTACTCTTTTTTATGATCTCAAGAGGAGTAGCAGACAGCATGAAGCCTAGAGTCATTCAGTTGAATGTTCTGTCATGCATTTGTCTCTCCAGTCTTTTAAACATTTTGTGGAAGTGATACACTTTGTGATAGACTTTGTGATACCTATGTGGCAGCATAGGTACCCTCACACAATGTTGCAGAGGTCTATCATACTCATATCATACTATCAATATTGTAACTCTAACCATAAACAAACAAACAGACAAACAAACAAATACACACAAGTTTTTAGATTTAGTTGAAACTGCAGCTCATGACAAACCCACAATCCTTGTGTCAAACCACATGTTTGGACACTTTTTTTCCCCTTCAAGACTCTAAGCAGGAGATTTCCAGAGTGTCACCCAAAATGATTGACTTAAGCTGGGTCACCGTTTCGCATGTAATTACCCTAGAGGCTCAGGTGACAACCAGTCACTTCTGACAGACATGGATCTCTGGCTGGTGTGTGCTGTCACAAAAGGCATGCTTAGAGAGTTAGTTATACTCACAGAAAATCTGTTTAACAAATTTAACCTTGAGAAACAGACAAATAAACAGGAAAAAATGTGTTTATTGTGTGCAGCAAGGGACTCAGCAGGTGTTTTTGGGAAAAAAACATGTCATTGAGAGAGATTGCAATGTCATTGTAGAGTGGAACTGTTTGATTCAGTATTCGGTTATACGACCAGTTGTTGGCATAATTAGATAGATAAGCTAAAGCTTCAACACAAAACATCAGACATAATGATAGCATCTTCGTCTGTGCTACAACTCAAATTAGTGATGAAAGTATAGTCACAGATCCAGTCTTGTACTTGATTATTATTTCAAAATAGTAAAGGGACTGGAGCATTTTGTTTTTGTAAGGCTTATGTTAAAGAAAATCAGGAAAAAAGTAAATGTGGTTGAAGTGGACCTTAAAACAATCTCTCAACAGAGTATGAGCTCTCATTTTGCACTCCTGACAGAATTCAAACAATGTTTGATGTTAGTTAATGTTAAATGTTCAGAGTTTGACAACCAGTGGTAAACCTCCAAAGGCCTTTACCCCCTTCTATTTTCATACACCAAAGGAAAAAAAGAAGACAAAAAAAACAACCAAACAAACATCCGATCAAAGCTCACCAACCCTTCTTTAACAGATCTAAATCAAGAGGTGCTCATAATACATGGCCTTTCCATAGCAATTTTCCATCACCCCTGTGGGAACTCATAAACAGACAGCTGGAGAGTTAACCTCCAAACAATGGCCACGGCCCTTTAAAAGCTGTAAATAGTGTGTCCACATCAATTACTTGATGCCAGCTATTGATTGATTGAATCCAATGGCGCAGAACAATTACTGTGCAATAAGAGGCTCTTAACATCCTGGCCAATATATAAATATATATATATATATATATATGAGAAGAAGGTGGTGTGTGTGTGTGTTTAGGGTGGGGGGCTATGATCTGAGACATAACTGAGTACCTTTTTTTGCTTTCAACATATAATTACCACTTGTTCAGAATGATAGAACCTACAGCCACAAAGAGCTGTCAGGAGCAAAAACAATGAAAAAAGGAGCGGAAACAGCAAATGCAACTACAACCACCATGAGGAGAAAAAAATGCCTTTATTTTCTTGTGTCAGAAGGGCACACTAAATCCCATCACTATAATTTAATACAATTCCTCCCAACACATATTTTTCCCCTGCTGGTGAGCGACATACATACACAGACACATCTAAAAACATGCACACACACACACACACACACACACACACACACACACATACTTTTCCCCTGCTGGTGAGTGGCACACATACACAGATACATGTACATTCTTCTCCTAAGATGGCAGTATGTGTGTGTGTGTGTGTCTGTGTGTTTTTGTGTGTATGGGTGTGTGAAGGAGTTTGTCCGGATGTGGAAAAATGAGCCTGGGCAGAAGCTAAGGGGACTGGCAGAGAAGATGACAAATAAATGCTTGGGTGCGTCATCGATTTGATGGTCAAGACTAGAGGGAGGGGCCCAGAGAGAGAGAGAGTAAAAGAGAGAGAGAGTGTGTGGTGCAGAGGAGTTGTAGACGCAAGGAGGGAGGAGAGTGGAGAGGTGGATGGATGGTGTGCCGTTTTGCAATTACCCATATTACCCACATCAACACATAATGTGGAATCAGATAGCAAGAAGAGGGGGCTTGTTTACACGACATTACCCATATGACAAGACAAGGGCCTTGGGATGTCCACACAATGTACATGGGGAGAGAGAGAGAGAAAGAGAGAGAAGGTGGGAGTGCGACATGAACACCATCCAGAATAAAAAAAAAGGAATATGGTGCTTATCTGGCCTCGCACATGTGAGCACATTCACTCAGACCTGCCAAATGTGCACTTGAAGGATGGAAGGTGTGAAGTTTAGATACTCTCGGTAGTCGGTGGTGTAATTCTCTAGCCAGCTCTACAATGTAATGTGATTCTAATTCCTTTGAGCTTAGGCCATGACTGTGTATGTTTAAAACGCCACTGGCCCAGACCAAATGCAATCCATCTTCATGAGCTGGCATAACCGCCATGGGCCCTTGCAACCCCCACCCCCACCCCAAACCCTATATTAGTGTATGTGTGTGGGCCTGCAAGCCTGCTCTGCACTCTCTGAGATATCTGTAGCAATACTGTGAATTTCTAGATTTTTCTAACACCGGCTTAAAAGAGTCGCTATGTTAACTACTTTATCCATGGTGACATACTTACAAGTGCAATATGTGTATTTAACATGAAGGGCTGACTGAGTTTAGATGAAAGAGAGGATTACATTTTTTATGTAATGAGCTGATTGAATGGCATTTTTACATTTTAAGCCATTAATAACAATTGTCATGAAGCACCCTTGAAATACAGATATTTATTAAAAATCAGAATGTTGTTTTGACAAGGTCCGGAGTCTTCTTTCCAATTTCTGACAAAAGTGAGAGCAGGAAGCATAAACAAGCCATCTGACATTTTTTTAACATAATGGATATCAACCAGTCATCCAGTCAAGGGGTATGGCTTTGATGTGAAACATTCACACTCGCAGTTTGTTGTTGAAAGGGGGCTTTCCTCTGGGAGGCCTCAAAAGACTGTCATGTTTGCGTTTGAAAAGGAGCACAATTTGGAGTAATCTGTCAATGTGCAAGTCCTTCAAAGCTCTATCTGCACAACACTGAGTGGAAAAAATATAAACTAGGCTTAATAAATGCAAATACTTTTATGCTTTTCATGTTGCTTTTTATATCTCCAATGGGTTAGCTCACTGGGTGTGTTTCTTTCGTCCTGCATTTCTTGCACTCTTTTGAAAAAAGACCAAAGTTGATACAAGTTGAGAGGTGCTGCAAGTCAAAGTTTTGAAAGATTTATTAAGGGTATGAGAACGCAAGGTGTGATCCATCACCCTGAACTGGAAGGACAGCCTTTGTCATGGTTGGCAGTGGGCAGCCGCTGGAGGAGGATAAGGTTGGAGAGGAGAGGAGAGGACAGTGTTAGAGGGAGAGAGAGACAGAGAAAGAGGAAGAGAGAAAGAGAGGTAGAGAATGACAGAAAATGAGAGAGAGCAGTAAATGCAGTCATGGGAAAAACGAGCTCATTAGATGTACCTGTGTCCTTTCAGTTTTCTCAGTTTTAGTCTTTCTCTGTCTCACACTCTCTCTCTCTCTCTGTCTTTCTCCCTTTCACTCTTTCTATCTTTCTCTCTCTCTTTCCCTCTCTCTGTCCTCTTCAGCTGTCACACCTCCATTTGCAGTCACCAGACAGGCAGCACTGGGCTTACAGTGCCAATGTCGGAGTGCCCTGATTGTGAATGGAGAACAGTGGGTCAGATTTCAGGGTTGAGCCTCGGCTGCCAGTTCAAGGGTTGGCATGAGTTAGGGATCAAATAGCTACTTAATGGTGTGCTGTTTTGATTGGCAAAGAGATGGGCATGCAACCAGGGGATGACCATCTGCATCGAATGGCACTCACAGCTGAAATGAGATAATTTAAGCCTTAAGAGTGTGTGTGTGTGTGTGTGTGTGTGTGTGTGTGCGTGTGTGTGTGTGTGCATACCTATGTGAGGTATGCACACACTTAGAAATGGACACAAACTGACTTTTATGTCCGGTTATTATGACATATGCTTGGAATCAGAATGACAGGATTTGTGCAAGAAAATTAAGTTACAAAAATACAAAACCAAATTGAAATTCTCAAACTGCTCTTCTCCTTTTTCTGAGTTGAGTAAGATATATAAAAACACATCTCCCTACCATACAGGTGTGAAAAGTAGGTGACATATGTCAATCTTTAAAGACCCAATACCTGGTACCATTACTGTATGTATTTTATCAGTGGCGGAGCCAGCCTTTTTACATGACAAACTATGGCAGTGGGTCCAGTGCTCCTCCCCTGGGAAATGTTTAATTAAAAAAAAAGTGTGGGCTATATTGTTGTTCAAACTATCCAAATTGTTTTCTCAAGTTATGTATCAGGATCTTACTAGATTCTACTTTACTAAATTCACTAAAATCATTTACCAAAACAAAAAGATCAGGCCAAGGCACCTGGTAAGTACCACCTCCACCTCTTTTGGTCACTGTTGCTTGCAGACACCTTTTCCCATGTACACACATGAATTTTTTGTGTGCTGCGGAAGTATGCGACTGTGCCAATACAGGAAATAACATTCCATGTGACAACAGTTTTATGATGTAATTAGGACTTATTAGGACACTATTAGACACTTGTAGTTTTGGGGTTCCTATGAATAGGCCATCTTTTAAAAATATTATTAAAGGAGAATAACTTTTCCTGTTGTACTATTGCCTTATAAGACCCATACTAACCAAAGTATATTTATCACAGCTCATATACAACAAATAGCTTACTGTGAATAAGCAGTAATTAGGAGTTTATATTGGAGAAATTGTATGTTAATGGTTTACTGTGGTAGAATAAGCTCATGCATAAGGTATTAATTAGTAACTTGTAATGATTAACAAATGGATAGTATGCTACTAATTTGCATGCTAATAAGCTGCTAGTAAATGGTGAATATGTGTCCCCTAATCTAATTGTTACAGAATACAAATATGGCAAAAGCAACACATATTGTTTGTGGTATGTAACTGTGAGTTTGGAAACAGTGTGATCATCACGAGCCACCACAGTCTTCAGCAATATGTCTGTGTATTTGTGTGTGTGTGTGTGTGAGAGAGAGAGAGAGGGCGTGTGTATGTGTGCGTGTATGTGTTAGAATGTGTGAGTTTGTGTGTCTATATGCATGATTTTAGCAGCAGGGTGAGAACAAGCAGGATTAACATGTTTTTGGTTTTACGGCACAGACACAATTTTCAAGACTTGCACAATTTTCAAGTGTTGTTGCTGTTACATTACGACTGTGTTTTTGAAACCTCCTTCGAGGCAAGGCCAAGAAACACTGAGTGTGCTCCATAGCTCCATGTTTTCATGAAACTCACAACACAACCCCCAGCCCACACCCACCCACCACCCCCCCGTGGTGCTAAGGCCACTTAGCTACTAGAGTACTCCGCATCTGCAGCAGCGCTCAAAATGGGGAGCATTACGGCAGAGACCTACACAAGTCTCTTGATAGCTGGAGGATTTTTTCTCTCTTCTTTGTACAGGAAGAAATATTTGAGTGAAGAGCACTCAAGAGTCGACAGTGTCCCTGTAACCATTCATGCTGTGGTTTATTTTGGATGAGGAGCTAATTATGAGCCCATAGATCGGCATGTTTGCCTAAAGCACTGCAGTCTCAAGTCTTTTGTTTATCCGCAGGTCCTTCACTGCAGTTACCGACACAGCATGAGTGGAAAACAAAACTCAGCTGTCATGTCTTCTCTACTCGTTCTTATATATATATATATATATATATATACACACACACACACACACACACACACACACACACACATCCTTGTTTCATTACAACATAGATAGAACAAAGTATCTGTACTCTTCCATTTACTCACAGTATAGCAAAGAGTTTGTGCTTTTACCTCTACATAAGAGCAAACAATCTGTCATTTCTATTCTTTGATCTCAATTGTGGTTTTCCTCTGACACTATTTTCTCCAGTTATCCCATTTAGTCTTGAAGACAGTTCCTTTTCCATGTAATTCAGAAAATCCACCTTAGAGTTCTCAATGAATATTGAAGGAGTCAGATGGACACTACAGTATTTGCAGGTAAAACAGGTAATACAGTACACTATTTTTTTAGGAATTTCATACTTGCATGACATGGTTTAATTAATGAATTGCTAGTACTTACTTAAGCACTTTAGCTACTGTAGTTTGTTATGTAGACAGAAAAGTTTAACAGCCTAGTCTCATGAGTTCTTCTCACATGAGTTACTAAACTAACTTGCCAAAAATGGCCATAGCACTTTCACTGTCAGTGTCAGCAATCTGAGCTCAAGATGTACCATTTTGGGGTCTGTAATGCCCTGTGTACATATAGCTGGGTATTTATAAAACCGTATGCTTTTTATTTGGATGCACTTATTGCTCACACGTAAACAAAAGTCATTGAAAGTGACTACTTTTGAGAACTCTGGTCAAAGTGGAGATCTCTGAAAGCTCTGGCTTCAGTCACTACTTGCGGATAGAGGAAAATGAAGTTTTTTGAATTATAAACTGCTGGTCTCTCTTTGGTTTTCAGAACTCTTGTTGGCTACCTATTCATTTTACATGTTTTTGACAGCATTCTTTTGGCTCTTTTTGGGCACTGTATAAACTGAATTCTTTTTTATATGGAGGAGGAAAAATATACATTTTCATAATAACCATCTCTCTGTGTCTACACAGCCTGTCTGAGGGACTGAATGAATACAAAGCGATCTGTAATTTAAGTGCAGCAGGCCTTGGCTATCAGCCACCTGTATAGCCTACCATGCTACCAGCCTATTGGCTTGCTTTACTGTAAGTGCTTTGATTGAATTTAAAAACATGTTTCATGCTAAGGAACCATGCTGCCATTAACACTACAAATAGCAAACTCAAGTTCACCCTGAGCTCTGCAAAACACCTGAAAACATATGTTCCTATGTTATGATGTTACATAAATAAAACAATTCAATTTCAGACAGAGAAATATTGCTATAGACAATCTTTCGAAAGACCATGAGATACAGAAATATCAAACACAACTAGAAGCAGGAAGTCATGAGGCCAATGCTAATAGTCTCCCTGTCATCGAGTTCCTCTGAACCTTGCAAATTACTGAACAATCTATTTGACAGTATGTCTGGGAAATCAAATTACGTGGAGGGAATCAATACCACCCTGCACGCAGGAGAGGCAGGGAAGGAGGTCCGCTGCATGAGGAGAACACAGATTCTCAGCTCCTGTGCCATTGCTTTCAACTTGATATTGGAGTTTCTTCTGTCAGCATTGCCAAAAGTTTGGGTCTGTTAAAAAAAAAAATGCAACCGAATGTCTGCCTTCATGGCAAAATCTGCCTTTATCTTTTTCCCTGTTATTGTTTAGAGAAGCAGCAAGTGAGAGTTCCAGTGTGCGGTATGTCTATCTGTGTCCTTCGCACCCACTGAGAACAGGTGGGAAAGTAGAGGCTTGCTCTGAGGCAAACTTAGCACAATTGCAATCATTCACAATTTGGCTCTCTCTCACTCAGTGTCTGTTTTTAAAGTACGAATCTGTGAGCTTGAGCTTTGGGAAGCTGTAACACCTTTCTCTGCATCATTTATTCTTTCATTTATATATTAATATTTTCACAAGGGTATTGTCAAACCAAGCTGCCGCTAGATAAATAAAGAGCCATCAATCTCTCTCTTTCTCTCTCTCTCTCTCTCTCTCTCTCTCTCTCTCTCACACTTCAACTCTCTCTCTCCCACATCTCTCTGTCTATCCTTCCATAGCGAGACACTTTTATCTGTCAAAACGTATTCTCTCCGCAAATGTCAGGTGTCCAATGGCATTCTGCCATTCTGTTGCTCTGGGACCATCTACTGTTGGCACAGCTAAATGTGAATGGAAGGCAAACAAGGTTATATGCACTCAACTCCCAGGTTTTCTATCCACCCAGTGCACACTAACTATGAACTGCAATCTACTTGAACACACAAAGCAGTGACACAAGACCTGAGATTGTTGTGTGAGCAAGTTGCAAGGCAAAGCATTCATTTGAGACCTACAGTGTAATTACATTTTGTATATATCATAATCTAAGCATTTTTGGCCGTTTGTTAAGTCAAAGCCACTCTCAAATACCCCTGTGGAGGGGTGAGTGGACAGAAAGAAATAGAAAGAGAGAGAGAGACTCATCATCTCTCATCAGTGGACATTGTGTTCTCATAGATTCTAGATGTCTTAGTTAGCTCCACACTAATAGTTTGAATCTGCATGGCATAAGGCTTCATGATTGGCTGATTCATCCCACTTAAAAGTCTGTAAGGTGTCAGAGCTATGGGCTCGGGGATGGGTGGTATTGGGGAATTTCGATTCAGCTCATATAACTCATGCAGACATCTGTAAGATAATGTCCCTGGCCACCGGTAGGATATCCTGTAGGCAACAGTGCTGTTTAGTATGCTGCTTTAGGATCCCCATGACAGCAAGTCCTCATTCCACAGAAACAAGGTGCCTTTGTCAATGGGCAGTCGGGGGACTAGTAGGGTAGCAATGCTCAGCATCAACCAGACTATAATGGACTTTTTCGTATTACAATGCACTAGGCATACTACAGCCGAGTCCATTTCATTGTTTGCATACTGTTCCTTTTATTTGCTTTTGTCGTCTTCCCTGCCATGCCCTTTGTCACCATTCATAAATATTATTTTCTGGTGTTTCCCCTACCTGTCTATATATTTCCATCCCTCTTTTCTCCTCTTTCTTTCATTCGTTCGCTGTTTTACCTGCAGGAAATGGCATGAGAGTGAATGGCACCAAAAGGCTGGGAGCGAATACTGCATTAGGAAAGCATAGATGACTCACTCTGCCCGCAGTCACAGGGCCCCATTGAATCCTTATGCAACAACATGTCTTTAGGGGCCCACTGAGGCATTGTGCATGACAAGCAAGGTGCTAAAGGACTCACAGTCAACAAAAGGGTTTTTGCTGTCAGCTAGGGGTAAGCAACAGCTGATTTGACTGACTTGAAAATCAGAGGGCATGGTTCTCACAGGCATCTTTAATGCCTGTTTTTAGCCTCATACGGTTTATGTAATGAGAATATGAAGATTATACACATCATCCTCTGGATTCTTATTAAAGGGACTATAGATTTGTGTTCCCGGATTAGCCTAAATACATTAAAGTAGACACAAAAAATATGGAGCCAATACAGCTGAACTGAATTTCTTGGGTATATTCATCCTGACTGAATAACTTCGTAGATAATTATCTATGATTATAGTTGATAATCAAATTGTAATCTTTTTTCATTTTAATATTTTGTATCATTATTAAAACTCTACTTGTTTAAAAGTTCTTTTAGGTTGTTTATAATATTGACTGGGCAAGAGCTTACTGTGGTGCTGCAGTAGAAAAGATGTAGTGCTAGATTTATACACAAATCTATGTTTCTATAATACAATGCTGGCAAAAATTTTATGCTTTTCATAAAATTTAGTGGCCATTAGTTTCAACATTTATCATCATTCTACATGCCGAAAAAGTCGCTATGTGCCCAAAGGCAATTATGTCAGCAGAAAGAGATGAAACAGTACAAAACATGAAAATATCACAGTGGGCCTTGAGGAGACCCAAAGATTGTGCAGCCTCAAATAAAAATTGTGTCTAGTCATGTTTTTCTCAGACACACCTAACAGACACTTACAAAACCTTCCTTCAAAACACTTTTGGGCAGAAACAAATCCAAAATTTGTCCTCAACCAAAAAAATAAAATAAAATAAAAATAAAAAATGTGTATATAATATCATAAAACTTAGCAGTGCCTAAACTATCCAAATGTTCTCCAGTTACACATTCAGGTAAGCTAATCTCATTACACAGATTCAGGAGAAATTAAGACAATCTTTTCTCCAAACTAAGGGTCCCACTTTACATATTAAGGGATATTAAGGATGATTTCAGTGCCAAATTAAATTGAGCATAACTATACTTTAAGGACTTTAATGGCTGAGGGTTTACATTTTTTTTTTGCAAGGTGCATGGTACGGTAAGACTCAAGGTAATTTTGTGTGTGCATTGGATGAGAGCAAAATTCGATCAAAGTTATAATCACTTGAGATGGAAGTGTCGCTATGGTAACCAACATTGTTTCTCTCTACGTGTGGGAGCTCCAAACTCCAAACCAAAATGATTAGGCTATAAACAACATACAGAAGGAAGGCCAGTTACAAAAAGATTACTTATTAACTAATGGACATATGTGGTCTTTAAAACTATTCCTTTGAGTGAGACTCCGCTGTATTCTGCTGTGCAGAAAAAGAGGTCAATGCAGTGTCACGGAGTTGCTCAAAATAATGTGTTTCTGTGATAACTCATTTTAACAGATCAATAACACAAACACACATATACACAGACACACCCACAAAGAAAGAGAGAGAGATAGAGAAAAGAGATAGAAGTTCAAGTGTCAAAATTGGAATTATGATGTCATGTTAACACACAATACACGCTACACTGACCCCAAAGCTCTTCTCTACCACCCAAGAGACTTTCCAGTCAATCTCACTAGTCCAGCTGGCAGGCAGTCACAACAATGTTAGGAATTTTACATTTAGGCCTTGGCAGTGACCAGAATACACCATCTATTTCTGTCTCTCTCTCTTTCTCACTCATACAACACACAAAGACACACACAACACATACAGAGACAGAGATACGCACACACACAGACACACAGACACACTTTTTTAAACTATGCAGGATTATGGTCGAAACTGCTGAAGTTGAGGATTTAGATTTAATCCCGTGCACCTGGGGGCCAGTGCGTTTCTCAGGATTATCCTAACCTCCAGTGACCTATGGGAGGGATTAAGAGAGAGGAGGCTGTATAGGTCACGGAAAGGAGGGAGTGTGAGTGTGTGTATGTGTGTGTGTTTGCGTTGGCAGTGGGGAAGGGAGGTGGATTTGGGGGGTTGAGCCTTGGATGTGGGGTCAGTGGTCTTTGTGTGAGGGTTTTCGCACCGCCGTAGGGATCTAATTAATCAAGTCATTAGCAGCGGCCCAAAACAAGACAGCTCTTTAACAATTCTAATTGATTAGCAATTTGTACTGTTCTGTTTGGCAGCCTCAAGCCTTCTGCTTCAGAGTGCGGAGACAAGGACTTGAGAGGAAGTTGCACAGGCTATCGATTTTGGAGCATTGTTTTTATACGCATGGCAATGTGATTTCATAATGTTTCATTGATTCAAACGTAGAATCCACTTGATGAATAGGCAGCCAATATGCACATGATTCTACTCAGTCTAAGAACCTTTCATATCTGCTGAAGGAGGATTGATTGCTGCACTAAAACTGCTGCACATAATCACAACTATTACCAGTTTGCAGTGAAATTTCTTTCTTACCTTTCCCATTCAGCTTTAGCAGGATGAAACTTCCTGCCTGATGGACCGGACTTTTTGTTTTTATTTGTTTACACTTTTAACTACTAGTAACTAGGAAACCGAAGCCATAGGAGAGTATCACTGACATAGTACTGTACCGGAATACAATATTAAGTGGAGGTACAACGGCAGTGCTAGCCTGGCTATTATTGCTCATTTTAAAGAGCGCTATTATGCAGACTAATATTTTATGGGCTCTGACTAGAGCCTGAACTGTCAAGGCTAGAGTGAAGTTACATTTTGAAATAAAGACATTTCAAGTCTTTATTTTTGGTATAAAGATGACAAGCTATCATACTCTTGCATAAGGTTCCATCCTGAGTGTCACAACTAGACAGAGATTATGCTGGCATTTTTGCTGCATTTTACATGAATTATGCCATTGTATTCTCTCTCTCTATCTCTCTATCTTTCTCAGTGGTTCAGTTTAATGTAATACATTGAGGTTGTAAGATAGAGTGAAAAAGGGAGGCCCCAGAGTCACGCGCCAGCTTCATCCATATCTGTCCACTTCAAAGGAGGGGGCAACACTCTGGCATCTATCAACCTGTCATCACTTAGAGTGTTCAGATGGTGACAAGAACAGCAACAACAACAACAGTTACCATGCCAACAGTCAAGAAAGAGGATGAGAAGGAATTGAATTGGTCCAGGCTTTTCATATAATATGTAGGGCTGATAAGGAATGAAGCACAGCTGTGTGGTGGTTATTTCCCTCTAAAACAGAAAGAGAAAGATTAACCATGCAATGTCAATGTGTGTAGCTCTCAGGTTGGAGGAGCTGTTGTGTGTGAGAGAGAGAGGGGGGGGGGTGTTATGCTACAATCTATTCCTGGGTCAATCAGCGTTTTAAATGGCTGTTTGCTGGCAGATACAGAACTGTGGCTCAGTGCAAAATGCCACATGCAGATTCACGTCCCTCGCGACTAGAAGTCATTAAGCTCTGACTTGCTGCAACACCACACACTTTTATTATTAAAGCTACCTGCTCCAAAATGGGGAAAGAAAGCGAGAGGAATGAAAAAAAAAGTCTGGTCCCCTGAGAACACTGCCTGACAGCAATAGGTTTTCATCTCGCAGCCGACATGCTTTTCTGCAGTGCTCTACCAGGATACCAAAATTAACACAGACTGTTTGTCTCACTTAAAGATAAACATGGCAGGGTGTGCAGTTGTTGGTAAACAGCAAATTGCAGTTAATTTTTATGTTGGCACGCCATTTGTAATGTGGTGATACATGGCCAGAAGAGGTTCAGATTTGCAGATGAGTATTGGAAACAAAACAAACCAGGGAAACCAACATCATTGCTGACTCCAGGTTATGTTGTTGTTGTTGTTGTTGTTGTTGTTGTTGTTGTTGTTCTTCTTCTTCTTCTTCTTCTTCTTCTTCTTCTTCTTCTTTTTTCTTCTTTCTGCTATCATTATTATGGGGACTTTTATGCCTGTAGATCAGTCAGGGCAGTGAAGAGATTGACAGGAAGCCAGTAAGGGGAGAGAGAGGTGGGGTGGGACCGGACAATGATCCAACTTCACACACACTTCACTGACAGCTTCCACCACTGGGTTATAATAATTACAGGCTGAACAATGCAAAGCGTTTACTGAATAAATAAAACCGGTTCAAGTGGATTCTCATGCTCACTTACTCGCTCGCTCGGTCTCTCTCTTTCTCTCTCCTGTCTGCAAGATTACAATGGATATGGGACAATGAATAAGGCATGAGAGGTGGGGTGAAAGTGTGCTCTCGTTTTAATGATGTGATGTATTACAATGTGCCTGTGCAGGCCGCACTGTTAAATAAATGAGCCATGTATTTCCATTAGCGAGGTCAGCACCATTAGTACTCAAGGACCGACTCCCTGTGCCCGAGGGTCGACTCTTTAGTCACAGAAGAAGCGGGATCAATTACATCGTCATAGAGAAGGGACACTTAACCTGGAGAGAGGAGAGGAGGGGAGGAGGTGGTCCATTATTGTCCCTCATACTTACACACATCCTTATACTGATTCACATGCATGCTGGTTTGTGAGCATTTGCACGCATACTTACATTTAAAGACGAAAGTTGCTGTACAGTGTTTATGTACACACATACAATTTAGACAAAATAGCACAAATACACACACACACACAATATAAAAAATATTTAAAATCATATATATATATATACTGCCAATGACCTGAAAAGATACATCTCTCTCTCTGAAAGCCCTGTGACTGAGGTGCTGGGGGTCATATATTGGAGACAACAACAATACAGAGGTATTAATACAACTCAGCTGCCTGAGAGAAGGGAAAAACTCAGTCTCAGTCAGTACTCAGTCTCACAGCATCAGGGCAATTACATTGTGCCACTGTGCATAATAAGTTTCCTGTACTCTATCCCTCTCTGACGTCCAGAAGAGGGATATTGAGATGTAACCACGTGCTCCCGCGACAGCAGTGAGGGAGTTTCATAATAAGAGCCCGACAAATAACAGAGAAACAGACCTAATGAAAAAGCAGAGAGAATGTACCACAACAATAAATGCAACTGAAAGGTATGAACTCGTGAGATAGGGAGAAGAAAGGGGAGGAGGAGTGGGAGAGAGAGAGAGAGAGCGAGGGAGAGAAAGCGAGAGAGACAGTAAGCAACTGAATTAAACATAGTGAATATGTTCATCTCAATCTAGTGGAGATAAATATTGTAGCTTTAATGATTATGTAAAATGATTGCCGACCATATTTTTCTGTGTGGTACCACCGAGAAAATTCCATAACGCCCACTGCCGCGTCACTGTAATGATATGTCCTGCGTATAGCGGTTGACAGTTTATGTGACACTGATGGAGAAACATACAAGGAATGCTCATGAATATGTTATGGGTCGTTTGTCAGGAGGAATGACCAGCCGTCAAAACAAGATGGAGGAAGACAGAAGGAGGAAGGAAAGGAAGGCAGAGTGACAGATGGCAGAGATTCATTTATACTGTGGCTAAAAAGTAATAAGAAAATCAGAACTGTTGTGTGTGTGTTTATGTGCAAACACAATGGGTGTAGCATATTGTTATTGTTATGTGTTCTCTTGCAGTTCTAGAATTTATTCCAACCCCTCTCTCTGACACACACACACACACACACACACACACACACACACACACACACACACACACACACTTTCACAAAGTAGATATAGTGTGTGTGTGTGTGTCAGAAAGAGAGGTGGGATTAAATTCTAGGGCTGCTAGAGAACACATAACAGTATGCAGAAATTATATGCAGATTCAAATGTTCAGATGCCCTAACACACTGTCTGACAACTGCCTCACTTATCTGATGAAACAGTTTGAAAGTGGAAACTTGGCCTGTGTCCTTAATCACTCAGGCTAGACAGATAACCTGAATCCGATATCATTTCAATCTGACTTTCATAAAACTGTGCACTCTGCAGTTGCACTGTTTGCCCTGCTTGTGTGGTTTTAAAACTTTATCTTTGAAGATAATCTGAAGAAGGATTTTTAAAACGCGACTGAACCAATGACAAAGATTAAAAAAAGGTTCCATGATCTTCTATGCACACCTGTATGACATCACAACATCCCAGCCCTCTCGTCTGCCCTCTGTTGCTATGGCAGTCCTGCATGATGTCACTTAGTTTCTTCCTGGGGTGTCATTGTCATTGTCATTGTCAAGGAGAATTAGACATAGTGACCAGAAAACAAACACACCGTTGCTGAAATTTTAATCTGAACAAGAACATAATTTTACCAGCCTTCTCTCTTCCACAAATCAAAGTGAAATGGAATGCAGGACAAAGAAATTTGCTTTTTCAAACAGAGACAATTGACAATTTTCACCAGTCTCTCAAAAGAGACTTATTGTGTCAAATTAAATGGATCTGCATTATGAATGTTGCCGGTTTTGAACGACCAGTGACTCTCAATTAACCCGATGGCCATAGCAGTCTTACATGCCCACACTGACTTTTCACTGGTGTCTTAAAGTGTCAGAGCTTGCTAACTTTTGTCTTTTCAAAAAAAAAACTCTGCTTCTGGCAGCTTCTGAATAAGCTTGTCTTTTGCCTTTCTTAGTCAGTTCAGTTGACCCAAATGGTAAGGAACCCAGGCTGTCAGAAGGCATTGTAATCTGTTGCTGTCAGGAGCCTCTGATAGATTTAAGAGTAAATCCCCTTTGAGGCCAAAAATATTAAATGTTTTTTGAGGGATGTTCTTTCTTTAATTGTTATTCTTTTATTATTTCAGTTAAATCTTGAGCTAACGGCTGAAATATAAATATAGAAGTGTAGATAATGACAGAATAATTGTGTACTAAGGGAAGATGAATTAAAATGAGAAAGTTATACATTAAAATATGTATTGGGTACATGAAGAAATGTAATCAATAACAGGATAAAAATTGCTTGGAAAAGTTGAGCAGAGTTAAAGGGAATATTTTGGTGAATGCAAGTTGTTGGATAGTTGGTGAAGCTACGCACCTCATTTTTTCCCCACAAAGGCCTGTCATGCAATGACATGGAGTGTCAGTTTCACTTGCAGTCATTCTTTGAAAAATCTCTTACCTTGCTCCAGAGAGAGAGAGAGAGGCAGAGAAAGAGAGAGGCAGAGAGATAGAGAGAGAAAGAGAGAAAGAAACACATTCTCCAGCATTCTTACTCTTATGTCATAATAGAAAAGGAAGTCAAACATATGAGGAATACAAAGGCACAGGCGAGAAAGAGAGAGACACATGTCTCCAACAACATGCCAATGTGCCTGAGCCCAGAGGATGGGGTCTGTGCTGTGTGATAGGGAAGCCCCCCCCCCCAAAAAAAAAAAAAGAAAAAAAAAAACTTTCTTACTGCAATTCTCAAAAGGTCTTCATTCCATTTTGCTAATATGACAGATACGCATCCACACACACACACATATTATATTGCAGCATTAAGCCTCTAAAGAAATCCATTAATCACTGTGTCATCCTTTCTCATATAAAGTCTATTCACACACACACACACACACACACACACACACACACAAACACACAGAGGGCTGTCAGAGTTATTGTCTTGAAACTCTTTTGCAATATGCACAGCCCTGAACCTCCCACACAGAATCGGCCAAATGCATCTGAAAAAAAAAAACTGTTGGGTTGAAGTGGAGAAACCTTTGCTGATCTCTGATTGGCTCGCTTCCAGTCTCCCAGCATCCTTTTCGAGAGGTCGCTCCAGGTGTTCTATCAATCTCCCAGCTTTGCACAACATCTGCCCGTCATGGCTATTCATTGCTCTTGCTCTGTCTTTCATTCTTTCTTTTTTTCTTCTGCTTTATCCAGTGGAGTGATTTCTGAGACAGTAGTTGAATCTCTCCTTCTCTCTCAATTAATCTGTTCTATCATACTTCACTTTATTTTTGTTATTTTTATAACTTAGTTCTCAACAGAAATATAAACAAGTAATGGCTTAGAGATATGAGATAAAGATGTATCCAGTCATTTCTTAACATTTAGAAATTCATCTTAGTTCACAATAAGTACAGAGTCTTTTACAATTTTCCTTTTTTTCTTTGCAATAAAAAAATAATAACACATTCTTTCATGGCCTTGAAACTTTAAGTGCAACACTTCCCCCTCTGTAACAGCCAGCAGGCCAGATACTCAAATTGAATAAAACGCAGTCTCCATTGGCCTAAATTCTTCATTGAATAGTGCAGTTTGTACTGTAAATGAACCAACTACTATAAGTAATTGAAGAGAATGAGGCCAACCTCCACTCTATTGTTCTGTCAGCATATATAAACTTGATTAGGCATACTTAGTTATTACATACTTATATATAAATATATATATATATAAATGGTATTACGAACTTTCGACATGAATTGTTCTGTTTGTGCTTCATCAGATTGCATCTCTCTTTTTTGTACCAGGTCTTTAAATGAGGTCATAGTTTTAGTATAACTTTTAATATAACTTTTTCTTAGTAAGTAAGTATTGAATGCTTTTCTGTTACATTGACTACTCAAAAGATCTCATGTAGAGAAGACTAGTAAAAGAAATTAAAATAAAAACTCAGATGTGGCTTTAGTTGCCCCACTTCTTCAGACTAAATCTGCCACAGCACAGTGGGTGAGTTAAAGGCTACTGTTTATGATAGGTTAAAGTTGGCCTTGAGGGCATTGTGGGAGGAATTGTGGGCTTCAGTGCTGGGGTTGTTCCTGGTAACTAGCTAGCAAACACAGGCAGTGTGTAATGATTGGCTGATGATATAGCACATTTTGGGGTAACGCTTCAAAATAACAAGTGTTTAATAATGTATTATTTGCAGTTATATAAATGTTGCTATCTTTTAATAACATTAACTGTGAACATGGAACTTGTAAGTGTTAACAGGCAGCTTGTAAGTCACTTACAAACGTATTACTTAACTATTAACATGCAGCTGTTAAGTCACTTACAAACATGTTGTTAATACTTACTAAACTAATTGTCATCTATTAGAAAACAAGAAAATAAAAACTAATACACTTATAAGACCCTTCTTACTGCTTTGCAGGCCGCTTATCTAAAATGAATACTGTGTAGCTTGTACTTCACAGCTTATTGAAAGCCTACAGGCTTGGTTCAGCTGTGAATAATGATTTTCTCTGAATATCATGTTTAAAAAACCACAGCAATTGGGAATTGAACCCACATCTCCAGTATCTTAGTGTAGATTGATACCAACTGAGCTAAGCTTCTGTGTTGATAGACTATGATTTGTGTTCATTCTAAATTTGAATAATCTTCTACATTTTTTCATATCAGGTATGATATTAAGTGTGTTTAAAGAATAGTGGAATGACACACTGTGTGTCATAATGTATGTAATGCCATAATGGCCAGAGAGGTCAGAGAAGAAGAATAAGATAAATCCATATAGCCTGTTTGTATGGAAGTTCAAGAAGCTGCATTTATCAACCTGAATAAAGCTAAATGCTTTATTAATGTCTTCACACCACACACGCAGTTTGCAGATAAACACACAACTAAAAGGATTCTGATTTGCCCTGCAATGCACAGTGCACCTGAATGCCAGTTACAGTATATTTTAAAGACAAGTCAGACAATGTTTTTAGGTTCATTTACCAGTTTTGTAGTCACTTCAGTAGTTAATTGGGTCATTACGGGGTGAATGAAGTCTCTGTCGGCCATGTCTACCTATATTTCACAGTTACTTCACTTTCAATCTGGTGAGCTGGTGAGCTGTTTATTATCTTGTCTGTCAACACAACTCTACGAAAATGATCATTGCTGTTTCCTGTTCTTTGGTCCGCAAACAAATCCGTATGAATTAGTGAGAATGTACAACATCGTCGTTACTAGTTTTTTTAATTTAATGGCACAAAACTAACGTAACTCCTACTTATTAGTCAGGCATCTTAACCACTTTCAATACCATTTACAGTATGCTTGTAAGTGACTTACAAGCTGCTTGCTAACACTTACAAACTCCATGTAAACAGTTAACTATTGTTATTAAAGGATAATAACAGTTAACTAAATGTTAGTAGTGCATTGTAAACTGTTAATAATGCATTATTAACCTTAATACCTTATTAACAAATGGTATTTTAAAGAATTACCCATTATTATTCATAAAACATAAAACGCTGGCCAGAGAGGTCAGAGAAGAAGAATAAGATAAATCCATATAGCCTGTTTGTATGGAAGTTCAAGAAGCTGCATTTATCAACCTGAATAAAGCTAAATGCTTTATTAATGTCTTCACACCACACACGCAGTTTGCAGATAAACACACAACTAAAAGGATTCTGATTTGCCCTGCAATGTACAGTGCACCTGAATGCCAGTGACATGACATCCTTGGATTCAGAAACTATACATTTCAGATGTGCATCATTGCTATAAGGGTCCATATAGCCTATTAAGGTTGAAACAATAAGCTACTTCACCTTGCTGAATAAATCATAATGGTATAGGCTTACTGACAGACACACAATACTAAAGGGCTCAAATATGTCATGTTTGCACAGTCCATGTCAATTTTAGTAAAACTTTTGTTTTTGCTATTGTTTTATTGCATGGTTTATTTAAAAAAAAACTGTGTGTGTGTGTGTGTTTGTGAGGGGGCATCTTTGCATTCCATAACATAAAGGCGCCCCTCATGCATGTCAACATGTTCATTAGAAGAAGCAGGGTACAGCGTCTTGCTCAAGGACACAACAATGGGGTCAGGAGGAGTTTGGGTTGAACCTGCAACCCTCTAGTTACTGTGCAAGCCTCTGTCTTTTGTGCTACCATGGCCTCCAGCCTCCCTAAAACAGAGACTATGTGAATTCTGAAAAAAAATATTGTCATTAGTTCATTAGTTAATCAGACAAACAACAACAATAACCAAGAATTCCACACATATACAGGAAAGAAATTAAATCAGATTAGAGGCCATTACATGTTACCATTATTTTTCTGTATTAGCTTGGTTGTCATTAAAATACTACTGTGGCTGGTCCTTTTACCACTAAAATTAATGAGGAGTTATTTAAATTTCTAATTAATTCATGGTTAAACACAACTTGTTTGCACAAAAACCTACCATCAACTTGCTATAACGGATTTGGTAAGGGATTTCTCTCTCTCTCTTTTCTCTCTCTCTCTCGCTACCTGTTTAGCTCTCTTTCTGAGCCTCATTTCTCTTTTAAATACCCCAGTCCTGCGTGCATGAACATCAGCACTCATCTAGCTGAGCTGGAGCCTGTAATCTGCCTTTTTATGTGCTGTTATTTGATTCACTGTGCAAACCCTCACCAATCTCCAGCCTTGTCAAGATTTGGCATCCTTCCTAGTCAGGTAATGGAGCCATTCTCATCCCATACAGCACACACAACCCCCCCCCCCCAAAAAAAACACACACACACATACACACGCACAATCTCCACTTTCTCATACTCCCTCTACTTTTCCTGACAAAACCCTCTGGAATCCGAAGGAGACTGCATAGGCTTACTGCCTACTGCTTTTGTGCAACAACCCCATGAATGCAGGCACCTGACCTTAACCCTTCTAAATTCCTAATAAGCAGAAGCAGATATGTGCCCCTTTCCTCTTGGAAAATCCTTCAACTGTGAAACATCTGCTGCTTGCTTACTCTTTTTCTCCCAAACTCTGCAAAGAGCTATTTGGTCTACAGAGGTTCACTAAGTGAGACATATCCACTGCTGTAAAACAGGTCTAAAATGTTTGCATTGACAAAGTTACCAAAAAAAGGACTAGAAGATGAATAAAAACATGCTCTCCATCTGATGTTTGTTTGCTGTCTGTGGTTATGTACTGCTTTGTGTTATACAGTTACAGTATATTTTAAAGACAAGTCAGACAATGTTTTTAGGTTCATTTACCAGTTTTGTAGTCACTTCAGTAGTTAATTGGGTCATTACGGGGTGAATGAAGTCTCTTTTGGCCATGTCTACCTATATTTCACAGTTACTTCACTTTCAATCTGGTGAGCTGGTGAGCTGTTTATTATCTTGTCTGTCAACACAACTCTACGAAAATGATCATTGCTGTTTCCTGTTCTTTGGTCCGCAAACAAATCCGTATGAATTAGTGAGAATGTACAACATCGTCGTTACTAGTTTTTTTAATTTAATGGCACAAAACTAATACTGAAAACTAAAACTAACTGTTCTGAAACTAAATAACAGTTTTGTAGGGTTCTATTACAATGATGCTTGAATAGCAGTCTAGGAGGTTGGTGGTCAGTAAGTGTGTATGAATATGCTTGATACCTTTGGATTTGAACATTTGCTTAATGCTAGATTTAATAGAGAACCTTCAATGTTAGTTCAGTCAGACAGTGTACATCAGCTCTGTAAGAGTTTGTTTTTCCAAGTGCAATATAGCTAGATGTTCTGTTTCTTCTTATAAAGGATATATCTGCAATACCCTCAAGAAAATTAAGATTGTCTGTGTAGTCAGTCTGAAAGACAGGCAATATCTCTTGTGTTCCAGAAGCAGCAGTTCACCCAAGGACTCACACCACTTGTTGGTAACTGGAATCATTTTGGTGTATAAGAAAGAACTCAGGCTCACTGCAATTCCAGAATATACTGCCTGACTGTTGTATATTTCAAGTGGTATTAGATAATTTCAAGAGTGTGAATTTACATGTATTTCTCGTTCAGATATTAATAACTCTTTTTGTACAACAACCTGATTTCATGGCCACACGGTGCCCAAAAAATGCTGACATGTTCGGGTCCAAACCCTAGGAACAGTAATTGGGTTCTATCTGCCTAGTGGATTGAAAAGCAACTGACATTTGAAAGTTGCTAAACAATCACTGGAGAAATGAAACAGCACCCTAGCAGCTGTGTGGTATTTGTCCTATTATAAAAGGTCAACATAGAGAGAGAAACACACATTCAAGTAGCAGACACAAATACACACATACACACACACACACACATATACAAACACACAACAATACAACAGTAGATTAATTAAAATAAGCAATGTAGTGCCGTTGTGGGAGATTTTACATTTCAAAATTAATTTTAGAGGTTTATAGTGCTACCTTGAACAGAGATTATTTAGTTAGCGTCTCCCATAATTAATCTGATCCGTTTATTTATGTAACACTTCTGCTAGACGACCAGATCTGAAAGACTGGCTAGTAAAGGCCCGCGGTGCAGTTTTGTGAATTAATTATATGTTATCACTCACAAGGCAAGTGGAGGAGAGAGGTTGATGAAATAGGGTTGTGTGTGTTTGAGTGTGGGTTGGGGGGTGGGGGCAGATCTCACTCATCTTATTAGTGGGCTGCATTAGATAAACATTCACATGTGTATGCTAAAAATAGCTGAATGAAATTACACCACATGATTAGGATGCTGGGGCCAAGCACAGTGTGTTTGTATGAGGGAGCTAAAAAGCTCCTTCCCACATCAGCCTCTCTCTCTCTCTCTCTCTTTCTCTTTATCTCTCTTTCTCTATCTATCTATCTATCTATCTATCTATCTATCTATCTATCTATCTATCTATCTATCTATCTATCTATCTATCTATCTATCTATCTATCTATCTATCTATCTGTCTGTCTGTCTGTTTGTCTGTCTGTCTGTTTCTCTGCTATGTGTTTCTTTGAAGAGTGCCTTCTCACATCTGTCCTGTCTGTGGGAAGCATATTATTCACATATTATCCATGTAGCATTTGCACTATTTTTTGGTCATCCTGGTTTGTTTCTCAGTTGGAGATAATTTTTGAAAGAAGAATGTAAAAACTTTCTTTGTTTCTTTGTTTTTGTTTTCTAAGTCTGATTATCAGCATCGAGACATGTTTCTCTTTGCATTTGTGAGTGCGGCAGGGAAAAACTATGTTTGTGTTTGGAAAATATTCAAAACTCTTTTGCCCTAAGACACCTACGAAAATAAAGCCTCTATTTTTGCCGAGGCATTCATATTGACAGTGCAAAAGGCATTGTTGTCAACACAAACTTTTCCTCTATTTTTTAAATCTCTTTTGGTCTTTTGACTCCTTTGGTCTGCTGGCTTTCCTGCATCTTTTTTGCAGCCCTTTCCGCCTGTGTTTCTCTGCATGCAACTTCTTTATCTATCTTCCCATACTTTTCTTTTCCAGTCTTATACACTCTATCTCACACATGCACACTCCCTCTCCTTCTCCACTTTCTCTCTCTCTCTCTCTCTCTCTCTCTTTCTTTGGCAAGAATCGCTCAGAGTAATTTGGTGGTGTGGTGCTGAGTAAGTTGCCTCCTTGTGTCAGCTTCCTACTTTCTTCTCCCGCCTGAAATCAGGGCTTGTTTGGGCTTGGAAAAAAACACTCTTCCCAGCTCCTTTCATTTGGCACAATCTGGGCCCAATTTGAAATTTAAATGTGTTGTGTGTCTTCCTCTCTCCTATCCCTCTCCTTCTCTCTCTCTCTTTCTTTCTCTCTCTCTCTCTCTCAATCTTTCTCACTCTCTCTACCATTCTCTTGCCTGCATGCAATCTCACAAGCTAGCTCTTGTACAAACAAGTGCACAAAAATAAACCTAAAATATGCACCACTCCACAACACTCTCCCCTTCTCTTTCTTACTCTCTCTTTCTCTTTCTTACTCTCCATGTCCTCACATGGTGTCTTATGTGCACACACACGTACAGTGGAAGAGACAAGAAACAGAGTGAGAGAGAGAGATGGAGAGACGGATGAGGATAGAGAGAGGAAGAGGTAGAAGGACAGCACAGGAAAGAGAGTGAAGCAAAGATAAAGAAAGAGGAAGAAAGCTGGGAGAGAGAAAAGGGGAAGGGACCAGTGGAGATAGAGACACTGAACTACCTAATCGGAACAGCACTGCTGAGCTGCAATCACATCCCTGTGCTGGCTTGGGAAAAAAGAGAGGAGGAAAGAAAAAAAAGACAACATAACAGAACAGTCATTCATTCATTCACTCGCTTCTGCTGTTTTCACAAGGAACGCTGTTCTTCCGCTGTTCTGGCATAATGAGGTGGCAGGTACAGAGGCTTCTGTCACAGGCACGCTGTGCCACCATCAGGTTTTGCTGACTTCGCCTGAATGTGATTCACTTCTTGCCACTTCTCCCACGACCACCAACCATCACCACCAATGCCACTATCCACCCCTGCCAACCCCCCTCCAAACACACACCACCTCCACCCATGGTCTCCACCCATGACGCTGCACTTCCTCCAGTGTCAATCTCTGGATGTAGTGGGCGCCCAGAAGACTTCTGCCTGCCAACTACCACCATGGCATAGCACAGGCTCTAGAGTGGCCAGCCAAACACCCCGCTTCTCCCCTCCCTGACATACACACACACACACACACACACACACACACACACACACACACACACACACACACACAGCTACTCACCCACCCCATCCCATCTCTCCATCACTGCCATCCTCCTTGCCTGTTCCAGACTCTGGGAAGAGACAGAGAGAGAGGGATGGAGAGAGGCACAAAGAGAGAGATAGTGAGAGTAAGTAAAACACAGAGAGGATGTGAGTCCAATGGGGAAAGAGAAACAGAGAAAAAGAAACAGAAAGAAAGAAACAAGAAGAAGGAAAAAGAGAAAAGGCGAGAGAGGTTGATGAATTGAAACAGAGAAAAGGAGAGAGAAAGAGAGGTTGATGGATTGAAACAAGGAAAAGGAGAAAGAGAGAGTCTGGCTCTGCCCAACAACCCCCCGCATCAAGAGAGGGAGAGGGAGAGTGAAGCCAAAAGATGGAGAGAGAGAGAGGAGAGAGAGAGAGAGAGAGAGAGAGAGAGAGAGAGAAGGAGCGAGAGTGGGGGGCTCCTGGCTCTACCTCCACCCCTCCTCTCCTCCCCCAAAGCCGCCTGGGCTCCGAGCTGCCCAGAGCAGAGCAGCCGATTGGCTGCACTCCCAGAAGGGTTTCTGCGTGACACCCACACAGCTCAGGCAACTGTGGAAATGCACCTTGGCATATTTTTTCATTGGTTTGGTTTGGATGCATCCTTTATTTATTTATCTTCGGCTCAGATATTACATTCCACCGCCCTGTGTAAACCCACATCTTTCCCTCTCTCTGTCTGTATTTCTCGATCTGACTCTACCCTACCTCTCTGTTTCTCTCTCTTTTTCTCCTCAACAGTGTTTCTCTCCTCTCTCTTGGCTCTCTTCCATCCATGTTTTTTTTTCTCTGTCTCTCTCCTCTCTCTCTTACTGTCTATGTTTCTTTCTCTCTCTCCTCTCTCTTGACTCTCTTACCATCCATGTCTCTCTCTCTCTCTCTCTCTCCCTCTCTCTCTCTCCTCTCTTGACTCTTTAGAGCCTCATCTGCTGGCCCAGATAGTGTAAGATGGATGACACTCAGGTGGTGCTACTGAATGAAGCTCACTTCCCTGGTGCTGGCGCAGTTCTATGGTGAGTCCCTTAGCTTTGCTCAGACCAGGCCCCCATTCACACATCTCTCTCCTACAACTAGGATAGAGATGTTTACTTATTAACTGGACTGACTTAGTGTACATTCTCTGCCTTCCACTGGTAGGATGTATGGAGTTCACTATGAGCTATATGGTTGGCTATTGGTTTTTCTCTTTTACAATCAACACTGTAGATATTTTGTACTTTTCCTTCTCTTTAAGATTTTTTTCTGTCCATGTGTCCACTCTCTTTAACCCTCCACTAATATGCATTTCACACTGGATATATAGAATGGGAACATGGCTGTATGCATACTTTAACCAAAGATACTTTGAATCCAAAATGTAGCATTCTAGGCTTTGCCAATGTCATAAAATGGGATGCACTTCCGGTCTCCTGTCCAAGACATCATAACATTCATTCTTTCCTCTTAATAAGCAGTAACTTGGCTGTGTGCATATTTTCTCTTTGTTCCGTCCACACGTTAGGCATTTAGTGTATCCCCCCACACAACCACCTTCCGGCCCCAACCTTCCTCGTCCTCCTCTTCCACTCATGCTACTGTTATTATTCCAGTTTACGTTTCCAATCCACTCTAATATGGTGGAATTAGACATCAAACATTAAGCAAGTCTCTGCGTTAGCCTGACGCTAATCCCTTTCAATTACTCTGCATTATCGGGGACGCTGGCGACATGCGACGGGAGGAGCACAGGGAGGAGAGACTCCTCCGCCTCCTTACTCCTCTACATACCTGACTGACCGCACCCCCCACCACCCTCCACGGGTATTAGAACATGATCATTACCATAATCCACTTTGCAGTAAATGCCATGCAATTTTCTCCCTTCAGACATATGTAAGGCTGCAGCCATTGTATGTGTCTGTGTGTGATCTCTTGCTATTGTAACGGTATGGGGTGGTTTGGGACAGAGGAGAGGCAGTGGATGCCAAGGGAGAGCTCTCCCTCTCGTGCCTATTATAACCCTATAGCCAGAGTCTTCCATAAATCCAGTTAGCTGCAGCGCTTGGTTAAATCCTCCGAGGACTTGATAATAACTGGCTGGCTCGAACTAGTGATTGATTTCGGTGAAACTTCAATTAAAGTTGTGTGAGAATGCATTTTTTTTAGCTCCCGTCCTCATTCACTTTCTTTCTTTCTTTCTTTCTTGGCGTCTCTCTCTCTCTCTCTTTCACTCTCTTTCTCAACCTCTGTTTCTATCAATTCTCTTAGATGCTCCTGCTCTGTGTGCACTCGCTCGTTCACTCCCACTCCACTCTACTTGGTTCCCAGTTGTAGATTACCTGCCAAAGCCCAAACAAAAAGCTCTGCCAGTCACAACCGCCGGAGATCCAACCATGCTGTGCCTCCACCACCACCACCACCCCCACCACTACCACCCCTGTTCTCTCCACCAGCATGGCATCGATCATCTCATTAGTCTCTGACTGTATTCTCCCTGTACTCACCACTCAGGTTGGTCCTGTAAGGCCTTGCTGGTCTACCTACCTGCCTGGTCAACCCCTCAACTCCCCAACAGTTACTGCCATGGTCCATCGACCTATTAGTCAGTACATACACCTTCATGTTTGTGTGTGTCTGGGAACAGGGGTGGTGAAGATTGGAGATGCAAGGGGTTCAACCAATTGAAACCAAATATTTAGGAAACTCTCACAGCTGAATGAGGTTCATGTCCCTAATGTGCTTTTTTCAATCAGGATTGCAGTATTCCTTCTATATTCTTTCTCCTTCTCTCTTTCTTTCATTCTGTCTCTCTCTTATGTCTTTCATTCTTTCTGTCTTTTTATGACTGGGTTTAAAATTGGTGAAGAGGAACGGCTCATAGCACTGAGGTCGATGCGGTTCAGTGGCAGCTGTGAAAATGGTCTAAGCACAGAAAAAGAAAAAAGAAAATGAAAAAAAGAGAAAATAGTAAGCTATTATCTTCTCCACCATACTGAATCGCTTCTCAAATGAAAATGGCCAGTGAGATCCCAGTCAACTGCTCACCCCTGCCCCCCCGAGTCATTGAGATATCATCTCAATACAACAGTGCAAACTACAGTACTAATGTTCACTATGCTACAACTACTATCATGTCTATAGAGTCAGATGAAAGAGAAACAGGGGTGCCACTTGGGGGAGAGGACTTTGGGGGTTGGAGTTAAGATGATTGTAAGGGCCTGGCACTGACAGATAGATAGTTAATCCTGTAGGAAATGCTATCGTTAAGCTTCCACAACATGGCATACACATGATGTATGTACGTTACAAAAATGTGGAGAAATCACTGGAGAAATCAAAAAACATGACTCTCACAGCACTGGCTCCTTTGTCCAGGTGAAAACACCATGTGTAGCAGATAGAGAGAGGCATCCAGGGACAGGGGGCCCCAGAAAACCTTTTCATATTATAATCAATGTTTGGGGGACCAAAAATTATTTTCAGTCATAGGACAACATTTCTAGAGGTGCCCCTGTATAGAAACACAAGGACACGCAGACATATTTGTCTTATCCTATGTCCAGGCATTCTGGGCACAGTAATCGTATCCTTACCCTTATACTACTTGATAGCAATTTCCATCCTGAGACCGACTGGGAGACTCTAGACTAATTTGTACTGTATATGTGCTCTGAATCTCAATAATGTGTCTTGTCCTTGTCCACATTGACTCTTTGACACGGCTCTGTTGAAAATGCTTGTAAGGGCCACAAATCCAATCAGTGGACTCCAGTTCTGTTTTTTTTCTGCTTTCTGCTGTCCTTGTGCTTAGAAGTAGTAGTAGAAGCTTAGTGGTTAAAATAGGATACTTTACTAGTGTTGGACTCTTTAAGCTGAATGCTTTATTGCCTTGATTGCTTTAATTGGGTACTTTATTTGTATAAAAGCCACGGATTAGCCCGCCAACAAGGTTGCTGCTGTTTACATTTGCCAAGGATTTATAATACATGATAGGAAGACAGCTTGCTGTTTATCATCCAAAACTCCAACATGCGGCTTTTATTTAGTGATGGGCCTTTTGGTTGTTATGCTGTGTATTGCATCATCTATTCTCACAGTTCCAAAAAAAAAGTAATCGTCATCTAGTAATCATCTAAAATGTCACTGTGATGTAATTTTGTGTCATAGATAAAGCAGCCAAAATGACAGCTTGCACTGGACTTTCCCAGTAAACCTGAGGGGCTTAAACAGTCTGTGGGAACATTGTCCAAAATGAGTTTCCTCAATATCATATTCTGTTGTGGCTTTCTAATTTCTTATTCTGGTTTCTGTTGTTTTTGTTGTTGTGTCATAATCCAGTGAATACTTTGCAAACAGTTTGCATATTTCAAAACAACACACATGCACCAACTAAAACTTAAACATACTCACATTAGGGAGCACTGGCCACCTGAACGTGCCCATCCGATACAGTCATACCTCTCTATCAGGTATACCAGCTATCACCCCCACCCCCACCCCTCCCCCACCAGCCTGGGACTGACCGCCCTTCACTCTTCAGCCCCCTCATCCAGTTCCAGTCTTCAAATCACTGTGCTGCTAACAGCTTGATTGAGCTTAATGAATTGAGCGCTCACACAGGGGTGGGGGGGGGGGGGCAGATATCAGAATGCATGACACCACTCCTGGCTTTAGGAAAAAAAAGAAAGACAGAAACGGAAAGAAGAAAAAAAAATTGATATAAATAAATACAATGGGAGTTGAGGGAATAGACCATGAGCTATGTTGCCACCTTCCAACAAACTCATGGCCGTTTCCGTGGTTGGAAATAATTACTTTTGCTCTTGCACACCGAGCGTACACTTGGGAGGTTGCTGAAACTTCTGTGTGTGTGTGTGTGTGTGTGTGTGTGTGTGTGTGTGTGTGTGTGTGTGTGTGTGTGTGTGTGCATGTCTGTCTCTCTCTCTGTGTCTATGTGTGTGTATGTGCATGTGTGTGCATGTGTGTGTGTCTATTGATGACGAGGAACAAAATTGATTTTTCATTTAGGTTTTTGTGAATATAAATTGAACATTAAGCCGGTCAAGCCCCCGCTGCTGTGTTCCAGGGACACCACATAAGACAGTGATTTTCATAACATCCCTGTGTCAATTACTAGTGTTGTTGCCTGCTTGAAAATGGCCCTATATGCACCCGCTTTTGGTCATTAGGCCCTTGCTGATGCCTGGGAGAGTTTGAAGCCAAAAAGTCAGCAATGGTTTATTTTGCGTGAATAGTCGCCAGGGGCTGCCTTCTATCCCTCCTAACTGATGCTTTACAAACAGGAGGTGGTAACACAACCATCTCCAAAGACAGGAATGCAGTTCATTGTCGACTGTGAGTTTATTTTTTAAACAGCCACGGTGAGGCAACCCCCACTCTCTCTAAATTGTCTTTTTTAACAACACAAACACACACACATAGATACAGAGAGAGAGAGAGAGAGAGAGAAATACATGGCATAGCAAGAATCTCAAACATCCATGACATGCATTCTTCCAACTGGTATCACATTCAAACTGAATATCAATTAAAAATCAAAGCTTTATTCACACAGCACACATCACAGAGCACAGAGGTATTACAACTATTTCTGATAAACAACTAGACTAACTCCAGGAGGGTAGCAGTCTGTTAAGGATGCAACCTTGGATCAGCAGCCTCTGCTGCTAATGCAGATGCCGTCGCCAATTCTGAGCAACCGACCTGGGAACCCTTCAGGGATCCAAGATAGCACTCTGACCTTCACGGTCTATTCCATGGGGCATGAGAGCATGACTCAGCTCCTCAGTATTCTCAAGGATGATATCAATAGCTTCCAGAAGTGTGGTGGATAAAATGAGAGTAGGGTAAATTGTGGGTTCTGATGTTTTTTAAAAAAAGACATGCAAAGCATTATCACTAACGGAAGGTTACTGTGTAATAGTTGTGTAGCAACAGCAGTGGTATTAAATGGAAACATGGATGCAATTCATTGGGATTTTTGAGTGTTATAAAGTTGCATTTGGTGTATAAACTTTATATAGGTGAATAAACACAATTTCTGAAATTTTAGAAGTGGATAAACTATGTTTACTTGCATTTAGCCACCACTTCAGTGCTGATCCTGCCAACTTAGGGAGACTAATGATAGAAATGTAAAGTTAGTTTTACCGCTCCCAGTGCAGGACCTTAGCACGGCCCCATACGAATACAGCCTTTTTTCAATTACAGCAGCTTCAAAGTCATTACAGGGAGAGCGCAGTGCATTAACCACACTCATTAATTTTAATCCAGATGCACATCCTTCGAAACCTACGTTAACTCTGCAGAAATTCAACATTTACATGCAGTAAATTCAATGCAATGGCAAATTACATGGTAAATATTGGTGCACTTTTGAGATTAATTAGAAATCAGGCTTCGTTTGACCCCATTGAGAACCTTTTAAAAGCCACCATTATAAAGAAGAAAGGAACTATATTGCCAATTTGGCCCACAGCTGAAAAGCATCTTTAACAATCAAGGTTGCGTAAATCAACACATGGAAATGATGATATTGTCCTATAATTTTCTTAATTTGTGGCAGTATACCATGAGTGGTATAGATACCATAGGTAAGCCATGGAACACATGTAATGAAGCCATGATGGACTTGGACTTGGACCCTATAGTCAAAATCATGTAGTCATTAACATTTCATGGTGATCTTTAAAGATGACTGGATATCATAATTTAGGTTTAAAGGCAATCCTGACTTAAAGAATATTAACTACAAAACTGTGAAGTAGTGATTAATTATGAATGCTAAGTTTATATGTTTCTATTATTCATTAGCAAATGAGAGAGAGAGAGATAGAGAGAGAGAGGTTTAGGGGGTGGGAGGGGGAAGGAGAGAGTGGGCCCTGACCTGATGTTTCACTCCTTCAGGAGCCGTGTCCATTGGGCCAAATCTCAGCCGCTACATGAAAATGCATAGCCATATGTCACTCAATGGGATTCAGGTTAATGATGGTGAATGGGTTCCAGCTCATTCTTCAGCCATAGCAGTGCAGTGAGGGAATATCCCTGCCTCTGGAAAGGATCCAGGTCTGAATCCGGCAGACATGCGCCCCTGTGTGGTACCAGAAGCATTTTTTCCCCTTTCCCCTCAGTATTCAGCTGATATGAGGGATCAGTGCAAGATGTGCTGATCCAAATCCAAAGTTCCAGTGCGACCCGAGGTCAGAATCACCCTGGCCCACTCGACAGCTGGTACCTCTCCTATTTCATTGACCTTTACCAGTCATCATATGTTTGTACCGATAAAAAAAAAAAAAAAAAACAGCCAGCAAATGTCAAGGGTGGGTCTGCTGTCCAGATAAAGGCCTTTCCCCTAGGCTGCAGACAAACAGTGTCTGTGCCCAGTCTGAGGCGAACGTTTATTATGAACACCTTACCCTAGACAAAAATCAGGGCTCCCTAGACAAAAATCACAGTTTTTCTCGCTGCTCGCCGCCTCAACCATTGCGAATGGAACACTTTTAACAGCTAAGTCGCGATGGAATACAAATGTGTCAATTCTCAACATTGAGTCGAGTCATACTGTCATCTATATTTACCCTAAATATGCTAAACAACCCCCCTCTGTGTTGAATGCCTGACTGATCCATTTCAGCACTGAAATGAATGCAAAATGCAAAGCCGTTATAAAATCAAGAAAAAGCCGGCCATTTTGGAGTGTGCAGAGAGCTGGGGACCAAGAAAAAAAAATGGAAGAAAGGGGCCTGTGAAGATGTACTTTCTCACAGTGGGGGATCCACAATGGAGAGTCCGACTGCATATCCAAACGAAAGAGACCTCAGGGAGATGGAGAAGTAGCCTTAGCCAGGCGCTGTATTTCTGAGGCAGATGAAAAGAGCAACAACAGCAAGCCGCGGCACCCAAAAAGCTCTGTGAGAGTTCTTCAGCCCTGCCTGTCTGACTCAGGCAAGCCCACAAGTGTTCTATTATTGTTGTCTTCTCCGGGAGAAACTCATCAAGATGGGACCGAGTGGAAACACTGAAATGATTATTTGTGGCATGGTGAAGGGCCCTTGAAGCACTTGTGGTGATTATGGTGCTGTGCGGAGCCCATACTCGCTCCAGTGAATGCACAATGATTAGAAACAGTCCTCAGATCACGCTATGAAAGGCAGCATCCTTGCAAAAGTACATCTTGACCACTTTTTCGTTATAATGTTGACAGTCCAGAGTGTCAAAAATCTATAATACAAATATATATCTCTATCTTCAGTGAGAATGTCTCAAGAACATTGACATACTGCTGCAAAATCTGTACTCACTATATAATATTAAGAGAGTCAAGTAAAAAGCCTGTTTTTTCACTGAGAGAGAGACAGAAGTAGTTTAACATGTGATTTATTCAGTGATCACACCTCAGTTGTAATTGTGAGCCCCAATACATTGGTGGATGTTATAACACTTGGCATACATCTTTGCATGGAATGGTAAAAGGCATCTCAGAAAGCAGTTAGATGGTTTGATGTGGAAAATACCTAGAAGTAGCCAGGGGCAGGGCTATGAGGTGCTCTTTCTCTCTGCTCAAAGAGGGTCTGGTCCCCCTCCAGAGCTGCACTACATGTAAGTTTGGCTTTTTTCATAGTGAATACACTTAAAGCTTTCATATACTGTAGGTCAGGCATTCATTTTAAACATCTAGGTGAAAAGGTTGGTGGGGAAACTCCAGGCCTTGCAGCTGGTTGGCAAAGCAGGAAAACCCCATACTTGATGTTTACACACAAAAATGCATCTTCCCTAAGAGAGCCATCACAAACCCAGATGCTCCCTGACATGTAGACACACACACACATACACACACACACACACACAATGCAAACACTCTTTTTTCAAAGCTCCTAAATAGGATGTCAAAACATTAAGTGAGTTTCAATACATTCATGAGGACTGAGGATAAATTTTGCTGATGAAACCTTGAGCGGTTATAGCATCGAAATCGAATGCATAATAGATCACAATATACTTCATGCACTTATATATACTTAATGCTCTTAAGATGTATTATAGATTTCTCAGAAAGGCAGTAAAATCTACATCAGTGGGGCATCACAGGGCATCACCTACACTAAGATATTTAACTTTTATTTCTTTTTTACTACCAGCTAAAATAAACTCTAGTTTCTGTGAAATTGCCACACCATGCACAGGCCTGCCCAATCCCAGTAACAATCCCCATGGACACGTTTAAATGCGTCGGCTGACACAAGTCTGTAATTTGCAGAGCGGCCGCCATCTGACGGCGCTTGTCACCATTCACTAATCCCTGGAGAGCTGCATGTATTGATTTCCATGCAGCCGTGAAGCCTGCGAGAGAGAGAGAGAGAGAGAGAGAGAGAGAGAGAGAGAGGCAAGATTGTGCTTAATACTTACAGTCTAAAACTGCATCAAGTTATGTGATGCAGCAGTAACACGAGTGTGCATGTGTCACCATCGTTCCATGTGTTTATCAAGGCCTGAAAGCTTTTCACTAAGGGTTCAGTAAAAGGTTACGCTCATGGCTAGACAATCTTCAGCTGTCAGGGACGTCAGCTGTTTTATCCAGTACTCCATATAAAATCTACAGCACTAACAGGCAAAGCCATAAACATCCAGCCAGCTCCAAGTCTGCCCAAAGCAGTCTATGCGTAAGGTGGCAATTCATAAGTGATGGGGCAATTCTGAACTCATTTTCTGGCAGTTCTAAATGGAGTTTTTTATTTTTTGCTGAAACTCATGCTATCCATGAAGATCTAGCTCTCTAGCTCTCTCTCTCTCTCTCTCTCTCTCACACACACACACACACACGTGTGCACACACTCACAGTCATGCATGTGCACTCATGTACACACATGTACACATACTGTCCAATATCCTCCCACCCACAAATATGCTTATACACAAACGCACACACACACACACACACACACACAGCTTCAACCTCCCTCTCCTATCTCCACCACCTCCTTCAACCCTCTCCCCACCATCAATCCATCAAACCTCAGACACACACAGCGCAGCCAGGCCCACATAGCAACCGTCACCGTGGCACTGATGAAAAATGATGTGTCAGGTTGATCGCCATTCGCAGAAGTGGGTCAGCCTACTGCCAGCGACCAGGCCAGGTCACCGGGACCAAGCAGCTGGGGGAGCGCTCTGATAGGTCCCCGATAATTAATGGACCTGTCCGTCTCCTGCAGTGTAAAAGATTTATACGCATACTCCATTTAAGAGAGCGACCTAGTGGACACTCTTCTTACTCTTTCTCACGCTACCCTCTAACTCTCCCTCTTTCACATACCTTCTCTCTCTTTTCTAGTTCATCTCTAACTCATTCCCTTTTTCCACATGACTATCACTCACTCTTCTTCCATATTCCTCCATCACTTTCTTACTTTTTTCTCCCACTCTCTCTTTTTCTCCATCACCCTCTTGCTCTCTCTCCTTTTCTCCTTGCCCACCCCTTCCTCTCAAGCTCTCTACCTTCACTCTCTCCCAGCCCTGCCCTCCCTGCATGTTCACGTGCTCCGGTGTACTGGCAGAGATATGAGCAGTATAATTAAAATTTCTCCTGGAGATATGACTTCTTAAGAAGCGTAACGAGTCCAGCTGACAGCACTACGCCTGACCATCTACATTGTATTTATTTATATATCTATATATTTTTTTCATGTTTTCCTAGATACACGCTTAATAACCTGACACACAACTATGTTTGTTTGCTTTGTGTTCTGGCACTGTGGAAACAAAACCTCTAGTCTCTTTGTTACTTAATCAGTGCAGAGTTGATTTGCCTGGGAAATTATGCAAGGGTATGACACAGACACTCAGACTGCTGTTTTTACTTCATGCTATGCTGTGGGTGTTGTTCTTCATCATTTAACTGTGCTAGCATCCTACACGTATTGTTTAGTGCTGTAAATAATTACGTTGATATAGTTTATTACTGGGGGTAATGGGAGAACTGAAAACAGGTTATGGTATCTGCAGATCAGGCAGCCCCACATAGTTAAAGTGGATGTCTCATGAATAATGATGGCAAAGACTGCTAAGTCTTAAATTACAGCTTCAGCACTTTAACTTGCAGTGCTGATCAGAAGGTGGCATGACACTCTTTTGCTGGAGAGACTGAAAAGACAACTTCGTTTGAGATAAATACTTGTAGCGTTGTGTGTAGAGTGTAGGATTACCTCTCTCTCTTTCTCTCTCTCTCTCTCTCTCTCTCACACACACACAAACAAACACACTCTCTCTCCCTCTCTCTTCAATCTAGCCTGCACAATTTCTGTTCCTTTAACCTCCCACAATGCATTAACACGTACACACACCTATAAGCACATACAGCATCAGCAAGTTTGCAGAAATATAGGAGCACACAGAATCCCTGTGAAACATATGTACACAAACATAAATGCAAATGCAAACGCATAAACATGTTGACATGTAAACATGTGGACAGATACAGAAGTGTGCACACATCCTTGTGTGCTAGCAGACTTGTGTGTGTGTGTACACTATACACACACACACACACACACACTTCAAGGCCCAATTGGGACACAAGCCAAAGAGTGATCTGGACAGTAATCGATCCTAGAGTCTTCCTGCATTATCTCTCCCCACCATTAAATCCACTCAAGTGAAATTGAGGTAGATTTATACCGCGTCCAATTTGTAGTGCAGGTTGTTCTTACTCCGATAACCCTGTTACTTCACATTTACTGTAATGACAGCCATTTAAATAGCCTACTAGTAAGGTAGAATAAAGGGATGGGAAAGAGATAGGAAGGGGAGGATAGGAGGCAGGAAGAGAGGGAGGGAGGGAGAGAGAGAGAGAGAGAGAGAGAGAGAGAGAGAGAGAGAGAGAGAGCTGTAGAGGAACAAACCAATTCCGTCAGGCTTCCCATGCAACTTGAGACTTACAAGGGCATCCGACCTGTTCTCTCTCATTCTCTCATTGTCTAATTTTGCCACCCTCTTTTTTCCCTTTGTTATCTCTCTGCTCTGCCATCTCTCAGCCCATGTGTGGAGTTTAGTCCAGTGTCTTCATGGATCTCCTCTTACTGGCTGCACCATGCACCAAGCACCATGTATTTGCTTGATATTTCCTCAGGGAATTTCTTATAATTTTATAGTTCAGGGGATCGTAGAAAAACTCTGAGTAAAACACCACATTACCAGGCTATGAATATCAATGAAAATAAAATGAAAAAAAAAAGATTAAATGAAAAATGCAAGAATCCAACTCCTGAGTGCTCTAAGCATCATAAGCATCATGTTTATATAAACAAGAATTTTATATTTAGATTAGTGTAGAGCATTACATTAAGGTACTGTTGGTAATAATACATACCATGTTCATTTTTGTGTTTTGTGTGGGTATTTTTAGTTTTAGGCAGAAATCCATTTGTAGGTCCTGAGAAAGCAACACCTTATTTTTATCTCTACATGTTTTATCTCTACAGCATTATAAACACATTTATAAAGGGTTATATAATAATGACATCATAGTTGATACCAGTGGTTATAGTAATGGTCTATTCACTTGTATTGTCATGATTTTCCCCCCTTTTGTCTTTCTCTCTCTCTTGCTATTCATGCTTTGGGTGATAGTTTGAAACTGGACTGTGCTCCAGTCCTTCACATGTGCTGTCCTTCACATGTGTGTGTATGTGGCATGGTATTGCATGGTTTTAAATTAGCAAACTGATCTTGCCCTGTCATTGAACTGGCATTAGTTCATGCAGGACTGTATTCATTAAAGCATTGCTCAGTGCATTGTGTGTTATACAAACATATGTAAGAACAAACACATTTTATTTTCTAATCATGTGAGTCTCTGGGCAACTGTTTCTTTGTCTTCATTTTTGAGCAAAAGTCAAAAGGCTGCTCTCTCCTCCTCTCATTCCTCCAGAAAGAAATTCCTCCCCCTACCCATCCACACACACACACACACACACACACACATACAAGTATGACACACGTTTCCGTGAAAGTGTCTCTGGGTCTGTGTGCCACCTCAGCCAACTGTTGTGACATTTGGGCAGGAAATGGGTCTCGTCCGACATCTCAGGGAGTCCATCTCTATCTCCCACACCTGCCATCTGAGCCCCTGTTGTGTCCACACACATGCACACACACACACACACACACACACACACACACACATATACACACACACACATATACACACAAAAACAGACATCCACAAGCATACACAGACAGATGCACACACACACATATACACACAAGCATAGACACCCACAAGCACGCACACACAAGGATACACACAGGCACGCACTCACTGTCACTCACACGCAAACATACTGTAGACGCCCTCGCATACAGGTAGGCCTCAAAAAATTAGAATATTACGTAGAAGTTTTTTCATTTTAGTAATTCAGTGTAAAACTTGAAACTCAAACATTATATAGATTCTTTAGATACTAAATGAAACATCTCTAGCCATTATTCATGTTAATTCATGTCTCTGCCTTACAACTAAAGACCCAAACCCAAATTCAATATCTCACAAAATTAGTATCCCATACAATCAATAAAAAACAAGGATTTTCAGCATACCACAGTAATCCCATGGTCAATAAACCAGGTGCTTTTGGAAGTATCAGTATTTGGCAGTATGGTCCAGTGTGGACAGGTTCCAGTTTCTGCCAGATGATTGAAATCAGTATCTCCATAAAGCTTGTCACTCAAAGGAAGCATTAATGTGCTCTAAGCGTTCATGCATTGACTTGGGCTTGATAAAACTTAGTGGATCAACACCAGCTGATGACATGGCTCCCCAAATCTTCACTGACTGAAAACTTCACACTAGACTTCAAGCAACTTGAATTTTGTGACTATTCTTCTTCCACAGTCTGTGACCTTGATTTCTACAGTAATTTCCCCGAATATAAGCCACACCATGTATAACCCTCAGGTCACTGTTTTAGGCAAAAAAAACAAAACCTTTTACTAGACCTTACCTATTACTGAATTACAATCAGATCATATCAAGTAGATAATGAAAATAAATGCAATGCTGTATATAGCTCTCACCCATGTATTAAGAAATTTTGAAATCATTTATTTGAATTTTTAAGTAATTCATTTGAAATAATCTGGAAATTACGATAAATGAAATGCTTTCATATTTTTCATATTTCCTTCTAGTGACAATTTTTATGGAGATGCTGATTTCATTAATCCAGCAGGACTTGGCACCTACCCACACTGCCAAAAGTGCCAAACCCTGGTTTAATGACCATGTAATTACTGGTCAGATGACCTAGAATATGAGAGACATGAGACCCAATGCAGACAAGCTGAAAGCATCCATCAAGGCTACCTGGGCTTCCATAACACCTCAGCAGTGCCACAGGTGGATTGCCTCCATGCCACGCCACACTGGTGAAGTAATCTATGCAAAAAGAGGCCAGACCAAGTACTGAGAGCATATACATTAACTTATTCTTTTGAAGGATTAACATTTCTGTAATAAAAAATACTTTAGCTGTAAGCCATAATTATCAAAATTAACAGACGATATTTAGTGCTCACACAATTACATACTCCCACAAAGAATTACCAAAAAGTACAAAAAGCCTATAATCAATACATCAGATCGTGCTAGACACACATCCTCACACTCTTTATCCCCACCCCGTCCACACACACACACCCACACACACACACACACACACACACACACACACTCAACCAGACCCAGATGGTCTCTCTGTCCTCACATCTACGTGACACATACAAATATTGACACAGTGCCAAAAGGACTGCTCACATAATGTTTTACGAGCCTCTCTGCTTGTTTTAGTCGGGACCCTGCTGGGAAACCCATGGGATTTTAATGGTCAGGTTCTCTGTCAATGACTCGCAGCAGTTCACAGTGTTTTCATTTGTTTACACACATGACAAAATGCAAAGTACTAACTAGTGTTTTCTCCTTGTGAAAGGAAAACAACACTTTTCAAACTCTCATGCTGTCACTGCAGTAATTTATTTAGCGTAAAATTGACATTCAGTTATTTTTTACAGACTCATACATCACACCAAGAACACACAAGTGAATATAGCCATTACTAAAATATAAAATGTCCTAGGAAATATATACTGTATGCAATGCACAATATTGTAGTTGTTGTAAATGTGTATGTATGAAAAAGATTTTTTTTGAAAATGACAGATATTGATTTGTAATTTTGTCAGGTTTCTAAGTTAATGTGTCAGGTTTCTAAACGATGCCACTGTCCAATTCAGTGTGAATATGACTAGAAATGGCAATAAATAAATAAATAAATCTCACAATGTGTATATAACTCTCACCAGTCAACAGAGGCTGAAAAACTGTGGAAATGTAACTCTTAAAAAAAAAAAACTCACTTCTTTGAACCTCAAGACTTAGAATCTCAGTGTTGAATGGGCATTCATGTATGCTTTCTTCACAAAGCTGCATAGCCACTTCTACTGTTTTGTGTGTGATAAAATAAGTCCACATTTGCAATGATTGCCTTAAACCATAGACAGCTGGAGATAGAAAGCTCTCTGCATTGAGGCGATAGCAGACTGGACAACATTCCATGGGATCCTCAAACACTTTAAAAGAGACTTTATGCAGCTCTTCCACAGCCTTTGGGCTCCTTTGTAAAGTCTGTCTTTCTCTTTCTGTTTTTATTCATCTTCATTTTATATTGACAAAAAGTCAAGGGCTAGTTTAAAGACCCCAGCCACTCCAGACCCTTGGCCACAGAAACATCCGTTTACATCTGACACACTGATTACATCTGATCTGCAATTGGAGATTTTGTCCAGCTATGCTTTGACTTCTTATCCCTGTCATTGGAACATGCCATTCCAAATATTCCAAATGACTGTATGTGATGTAGTGAAAGTAGTCTTGGAACAAAACAGAGTATTCAGGCATTGTTTTTGTCTATACATTTGAAACAGTCTTTACAACATGGGCATTTATCTGACAGGTGTTGTTGACACACAAAAGCCACTTAAGAGAGTGTTTGAGAAAGATGAGAAAGAGGGAAGCGAGTACAAGACCCATGCCCTCTTCTCATTACGCCCATGTCATGTGGAGACACTTATCAACATCACCTGCCTATGCTCCATTTTACTTTACCGAAAAAAGTAAGTTAGTCTCTCCAACACTGAGGTGCCTGAAGAGTATGTCACACACCAGCTAAATAGTAGAAAGTCCCCCCAACATACACACATAATACACATATGATTAAATTCTTTGTTGTGGGTGGTAGGATGTGTTCATGCAGGTGTTTAACAGGTGGGCATGCAGACATTTATTTAATAGTTGAGGAATAGTGCAGTAAATAGTTACTATTGTTCTACATTTACTTTGCTACAGTGCAACTACAATACAAAGAACAATGCAACAAATTGTGTAAACAAGCTAACCAAAAAAAAAAAAGATTTTTTTTTATAGGCATGTAGATTTTTTTTCTTTAATTAAGAGAGCATTACAATTATTATTCTGTTAATTATACAGTATTAATGCAGCTGTACTTTGGTTTTCTACAATGTAGATATGGCAGTACCTTGTCACTGTAGTGAATGCTTTCTGATCTCTCTTCACAGTTCATATTACTGGCTCAGTTCATTCAGTCAGTTATACTGTTTTCATATCCATGATATGAACAGTTGTGATGCTGAAGCCACCTTCAATTTCCACTGGAGAGTGTAGTCAGACAGAGAAGAGAGAGGGAGTACAAGACACTCCAGCTCTTCTCATTACATGCCTATCGTTTAGAGACACATGTCAACATTACCTGCCCACGCACCTTTTTACTTGCCAGAGAAGACAAAGAGAGAGTGGGAAAAAAAGAGAGAGAAAGAGAGAGAGAGAGGAAGAAAAAAAAGCTGCAGTCTCTGCTCCCTTGCTGACAAAGTTTCAATATTTCCGCAGCGCTGAAGCACCTCTGGAATGTGTCACACTCCAAACCCAGTGTTGATTTTCTGCTATCTCCCCACAGCAAAAGTGGCTCCCATTGTGCTATTTCATGTGAGAAATTGTTCAAATGGTTGCTCATCAAGCAGAACCAGTACTTCAGTGCCAGTAATAAGCCACTGTGTCAATATTGTCGGGGTCATCAGTTCAGCTCCCGGTGGCATAGACAGACCCATTTCACTGTGGCATCATGTTAATTAAGGGAACACTGGCTGTGCTACAATGGCCACAGACATGAATAAAGCGAAGGATGAGATTAACAATACAGCAATAGTAGAACACAGTTGAAATGAACAGAGGAACCTAAAAAGAACCAACCAGACGAACAAACAATAACAAATAAGACTATAAAGAACCAATGACACTAAGAAGATGCAACCCTCCACTATGCAGTGAGGAAGAGCCAACAAGTATAGGCTAAGATGAACAAACCAAGTTATGATGAGCTAACTTAACTAAACTAAACCTTGTTTAGGCTACCTTATAGTATCATGTATGTTTCTTAAAAGCAGCCTATGGATTGCTATTTTTAACCAATTATTCCTGACTGATCACTCTTTTAAAACTGAAAAAAAGAAAAAAAAACATCTAAAAGAGAATACCAAAAAAAAAATCCAACACTTGAATTTTTCTCTCTCTCTTCCACAACTGTTGTGCCACAAGCCATAATTTATGAGCTCTGAGATTGTTTACCTTGAGTCACCAGCTACGAGGCCCGTGAGTCGATTCCACAGGGAAATTTATGTTTGTTCCAGTAATGAGAGGATGTCAACAGTTCTGCTCCTAGTGCCCTCTGCTCCTCCAGTGTTTCCTTTACTGTCCGTCGCCATTACTAAAATCTTCCTTGTCATCATCAACATCAACTCAACTTGGCCATCATAATTGTCATCAGCATCATTGTTATCGCATGTGCTGACTCCCACTGGTGAAATATAGTCCTTCTACCACATTAATGAACAGAGTAAGGGGAGTATGAGCGTAGGCAGGGAAGAGAGCGAGAGAGAGAGAGAGAGAGAGAGACAGAGGTAGAAAACCATGGAGCTCAGTTCTGACCTTTTCACCTCTCAGGCTACCCCTCCATCACCACTAACCTTCTGACATGAGAGACCTGACAGTTGAGGCAGAAAAAAAGGATAAATAAATAAATAAAATAGAAGAAAGTAAGAATTTCGAAAACACGGGCAAGCACAAGATCCATATATATATATTTTTTTTTGCCTGAATGGAATGTTTGAGACGTTTCTGGCAGATGACAAATGGGTTTGAGAGCACAACACACGAAAAAGGCAGAGAATGTTATTCTAGTCAATGCAGGTGGGGGGTTGAGGATGAGGGGTGGGGAGGCAGCAGGGGGTTGTGGTAGGGTGGATCGGTGATAGTGTAGGAGAAACCCATAGAGAGACTGAGATACTGAGGCAAACCTAAGCACACAGATGGAACAGAAAGAACCACTAGTAGAAAAACAAAAAAATACTCCTGGGGGAAAGAGAGTGAGTCAGGAGACGTGGAGAAGAATGATAAAAAAGGAAGTGATATTTAAAAGCCACGGGTGTTTCAGGTTTAGCTGTAAAAGGTGTTCATTACAATACTGAGGACTGCAGGGCTCCGTTAAAGCTGTAGCCCTGAGGGAACGCGGTCACAGCTGTGGAGAGCAGGGAGGCAGAAAGCACTTCTGTTCTTCAGAAGAGACTGATGACAGCTGAAGCCGTTTGTTTTGCTGTGGAAAATACATGTGCAACTCTTTTCACTCTACCTCATTCACCCTCCTAACTCTTGAACCCTCTATCTTTCTTTCTCTTTCTCTCTCTCCCTCTCTCTCTCTCTCTCTCTCTCCAACTGTTTCTCCAACTACCTTCCTCTCTTCTCTCTGTTGAGTGTTGGGCTACTCTCTCTCTCCCTGTTGCTTTCCCTTTGTCTTTTTCTGTATTTCTCTCTACCTGCACATTCTCTATCACAGTGACACTCATTGTATGCCAGAATGTCTGCCCTTCCTCCTCTTACACATACTCTCTCTCTGTGTGTCTCTTTCTATCTTTCCCTCTCTCTGTCTTTGTCCTCCACTCACTCCTCAGTATAGAGCAGTGCGAGGCTGACTCATTGTGTGAGAACTCTGTGAACGGGTGTCGATCAAAACATCTTTGTGTTGGAGGGGAGATAAAAAGGAGAAGAGCAGAGAAAAACTGCCACAAAAACAGCCCCATTGTTATTGTTCAGAGGGATCAGCACCAAAGAGAGTGACACTCAGCTCCTTCAGCACCATGGACAGAGATCTAACCACAAACCCTTTTCTGGTGGTTGACAATGTATTTCCACAGCAATTCTACATCTTAATTGTTCCAGGTGGCTTTAAACATGTATGTACCTACTTGTAGCAAATTACATTAAATGAGTGGCCTTACAAAAAAATGAAGGTAGTGCAAAGATTTATCATGTATAAGGTGTGTTTAAGCGGAGGGCATTAAAGTGAGTAGGAGGCTAAGACTTGTGATTAAGGCAGATGACGCGTTGTGAATCACCAGCGCTATCCACTGAGAGGCTGGGTGGGCGCTTTCATTACACGCCATTATGAAAACAGTTATGCAATTATGCTGAGTAATTAAAAGTGAAGATTACGAGCTGAGCGGAGGGCGGCCTGAAATTAATGCCCACTGTTCTAGAGACACAACCTCCAAGCTTACCTTACACAGAGCCACAGTCGCAAGGTGAAAAGAACTAGAACTGTGCTGGATCCCCACAAGGTGTGTATGAAGTTTCATATGTGATCATGTTCGTATTTTGGTGTATATGAGTGAGATAAAGAAAGAAAGAGAAGAACCTGTGATGTATTTGTCTATGTGAGTGTGTGTGCATGTGTGTTCTCTCCCTGTGTGTGTGTGTGTGGTGTTCATGTCTAAGAAGTATATGCATGCAGGCTAATGCCCTCGAGTAGGCTGGTAAATGCCAGAATGCTGCATGCCACTTTGGGATTGTGGTATTGCCTTAAGAAAGCCACTGCACCCTGTCACCTCGCCGTATTGTCATGTTTACCCCGCAAAACCTCAAGTGGTCTCCCTGCTGTGCCCGCCTCCCCAAACAATTGCTCTTATTTCGAGCAATGTGAAATAACAGCCCTTCATCATTATGACCATTTAGGATGGGCAACTCCCACCACTTATTTTTTTTCTTTCAACACACCCCAACCCCACTCCAATCACACATTTCTACCAGTTTCAAAACACTTTCAACACAGCGTCTATGTACAAATTTGACAAATAAACACCCAGAGGAAATTTCAGCTGTACCATTAGACCACTCCACTGAAGCTTTGACCACTGGCCAGACATCTCTTCCTTTGCCTTTATTGGAGAGAGGGAGAGAGAGAGAGACAGAGGGAGGGAGGGAGAGCTGTTGGCCTCTAGACAGAAATGGTTGACTGTGGAGAGATGCTGCCAGACCTTTGCCTGACAGATTGCCTTTAAGTTCTTCTCTAAGTGAAGGGGTGTTCAAGTTGCCACAAGATCTTTTCGTCTGCTACCCGAACTGGTCAATCCATTGTCGGCAATAAAATAAGCAGTCTGTGTTAGATGATACCTTAGATGGTATGTCAGTATCAATTAAAACGATCCTTAGTTAGTAGACAGGAGAGATTGTTGGTATATATAAAAAAACTATAGCAAAAGCTTTCACAGGAAAAAAACAACCACTTTAAATCTCCTACACTAAGCTGTCTTTTCCCCATTCTTAAAAAACCCCAAACAACTGTGTAGGGTAACATCTGTTGGATGATTATGGCAACGCAAGTCAACATTTGATGTAGATTCTCTGTGTTTTCTGTGATGGTGTTTTTATGATTATTCTCTCATTAGTGTGCTGTTTTTAATGACCCTCTCCTAATCCCGACTGCTGTTGGAGGCCTTCCAAGACAGGCTCAGGTCACATGACCCCAAACCTATAATCCCCTTGCAAAGTGCATCCTCCACTCTGTCTTTCTCTCTCTCACTCGTTCTCTCTCTCTCTTTCTTTCTCTCTCTCTCTCTCTCTCTCTCTCTCTCTATATATATATATATATATATATATATTGCTTTCCCTGGCACCCCTGCCGGCTTCCCTAACCTGGGCCAATGCTTCCTGGGGACTTGGCACGGGGAAAATGCCACAAAGTTCATTAAGCATGGGTCATACACCCGCTGGAGGTAGGTAGATTCGTGTGCTTTGCTGCCTCTTATTCTGTCATGGTCAGTAGATTTTTTTTTCAAAACTGTGAGCAAATTTAAACCAGGGCTCCAAAGCTGCATGAATCCTTTTAGTATTCACCCCAAGTTATACCACAGTATTAGCCATGCACGACAATGGATGACATATTTGTATTTTTGAAATCTCACTAGTATACAGCTTATCAGGGTAAAAAAAGTTTTATTCTGTATCCCAACCAGCATGTTTTAGAATAGAGAGAGCATTCATTATTTGCTTTTAGTGTGGATTTGCATGTGAAGCTTGTTGATAGTGGATTTTGGACCGCTGCAGTAGAGTGTGTACACTGCTCGTCGCTGACAGAATTGAGTCTGAGCTGATGGCTGCCAGCTGACATTTACTGTGTAACTCACATACATGGCATTCAAGAAACACACACACACACACACACAGAGACACATACATACAACATACTCGCTTTGCGGTGCATGAATAATGAAAGTCAAGAGAAATAAATAAATAAGTGTATGTGTGCATGTGTACGTGTGTGTGTGTGTGTGTGTGGGGGGGGGGGGGGGTGATGATGATGATGATGATGATGATGATAGAGATTGCCAAAGTGCAGGTGACAGTGCTGCTCAGGACAGTCTCTCTTGGCCCCGGTCCAGCCCTGCAGCATGGCAGCCTGGTACAGTACAACTCTGCCTCCGTGCACTCTGGAAAAAAAAAAAAAAGATATTGTGTCCAGCTCAGGCACCGGGAGAGCCCTGTGCTGCAGCGTGCAAGCGGATTAAGCTAGGGGTCAAGGCTCACACGCCCATCAGCTGTGATGTCCAATCCTGTGCTGTCCTCGGCCCCTGCAGCCCCTCCCACAGATAAAGAATCACAAGGGCTCAGCAAACAGTCAGGGAGGAGGATTGGAAGGACAGCAGGGCAGAGGGGATCACACATTTAAAAATGTGTGTGTGTGTGGGCATGTGTGCGCACATGTCCATGCTTCTCTGTGTGTGTGTATGTGTGTGTGTGTGTGTGCTTGTGATGGGGGAGGAGAGCAGGAGGCCAGACAGAACCAATCAGAAGCCACTGTCAGTAGGGCCATAGGCCAAACATAAAGCTCAAGTTCTACTTTTACCAGATGAACTGTCTGTCTGCAAGAGACATCTGTCAAAGGACATCTTTTAGAGGTTATATCACATTCCAATGCATATAGTACATACATAAATACGCATATACATTACAGATTACATGCATGACATCAGCACATGCATACATACTTACATAAATACATACATACATACATACATACATACATACATACATACATACATACATACATACAGTATATATCTCAACAGAGCCTCTAGGAAAATGCTGTATTATTCTGTTTTGATATTTGAACCGCTTTGGTGGGATGCCATAATCCTGAAATAATACTATGAAGAAAGCTGTTTCCTGTAACGTCTTCCACTGATATAATAAATATGAGCATGTCATGATTTGGGATTATTTCTTTTCATTGATGCCGATTATGTGTGCTACGTCATCAGTAAACCTGGGAATATGATTCCAGGAAAATCGGTACACTGCCTATGAATGCTCTATGGTAGGAACTGGAGTCATAATATGCGGATTTAAACTAGACACAGAAATGTGCACATATACCCATGGCAATGGGATTCAGAAATCCCTAGAGAAAAAGAAAGAGAGAGTAATGAAGAGAGAAAGTGTGTGTGTGTGAGAGAGAGATTTCATGACTTTTCAGTAAGAGTGGGATAAAGAGAGATTGGGAAGAAGGGGAGAGATAGAGAGAGAGTGAAAGAGAGAGAGATGTGAAAGTGATGACAGAGTCAGAGGCGGAGAGAAATGGACAGAAAAAGAGAAAGAAGAGAAAAGCCTTGATGGAGAGAGAGAGAGATTGAGTTCGGTGAGGGAAGGAAAAAGAGTGTGGAACTCATTGACCAAATTCAGATGTTGCTTTAGTTAATCTGAGCTCCTAAACCTGCATAATATGACAGATTGAGCCACGCTGCCAGCCAAGCTTAATCCTTGGGAGACACAAGTCACCAATCACTCACAACTCTGCTCGGGATCCCGCACTTGAAGGGAGAGAAATCTTAACCATTTAAACTAATCATTTACAGTAGCTGTGGCAACAAATCAATGTGCATTGCAAATTATTCTCTCACTCTTGTCATGACTGTATATCTTCTACTTACTGAGTAAAGACTGACTGACACACACACACACACACACACACACACACACACACACACACACACACACAAGACTATACATATAATTTAGGGTTATAACATAATGCATGCCTTCTTCTCACAGGACTATAGGTACAGGACTATAACATATACACTTTCATTTAGAAGACTATAGGTACAGAATAGGCCTACAACATATACACTTCTGTTCACTGGACTATGCGTGCACACATCCAAAGGTATTTCAGCAGGTGCCAAATGAAAAAGTAAACTGAGGAAAAAAGAGCAAAAAAGAAAGATCTGCACACCACTTCAAAACAACTCCAACATTTTTAAACGCTATATAAAGGCACCCTTCTTTTTACAGGACTGAAGCTATAGTTTGGGACTATAGCATATACCCTAGCATATATAACTATTGGTACAGTTTAGGACCACATCATTCACAGGACTATAGGTATTATTTAGCACTATAATGTTCACTTCATTCACAGTTTTTAAGGTATTTTTTGGTTTATACAGGCACTATTTCAATCACAAAACTATGGGTATGGTACATGTCAATGCCATATGTATCATTTCATTGATTGAAGACAGAGACCACACACTGCTGCTCCATGGAGTTTTATTAGACAATGTACGTCAACCTGTTTTCACAAGATATATACCATTTCATTCACAGCACTGTGGGTATAGTTTGGGTCAAAGCCCTAACACACACACACACACACACACACACACACACACACACACACACACACACAATCGTCTACATGTATTTGCAGAGGAAGTACTACTTTGCATGATGCCTCATTGCAGGTGTGACAGTTCTTCAGTGCATATATTGTAGTCTCTTAGAGACAATCCATCCTGATTTGAACGTCGTTGAGACGGACTGTCTCCACGCCCTGGCAAAAGGAGGATAATGGTGATCTAGAATAACCATTTGCATAGGCTTGCAACCCCCACTCACTAAGCCACACACACATACAACACACACACACACATACACACACACACAGAAGGTTTGACAGAGAGAGAAAGAAAGAGAGAGAGAGCTTCCATCAACCATCATTCTGTGTAGCCTCTCCATTATTCAGTACCAAAAGAGTTTCAGATTTTGATCATTTTATTAAAGGATCATTGTCTTTGTTCAACGCATCACTAAAGCTCTCTTTCTTCAGCTTCCATCACATTCCCAGTTGGATTTCATTGTGTGTTTGTGCCAAATACACTGCGGATGTACTGTGTGTGTGTGTGTGTGTGTGTGTGTGTGTGGTAATGCTTGCATATATAGGCTATGGAGTGGATTTATTTGTTTATGGGAGTATAAATCTGCCTGTATAGCACATTCATGAATCATTCCAATTTCCATAGTTTTTTTTTTCCACATTCTGTTTACATTGCAGTCTTATGTTGATATCAATTAAATTAATTATTTTCTCCCATCAGTCCCATTTTCTCCCATCAGTCTACAATCAGTATATACTAAGTGAAAACAGAAATACCACAAAAAATCTTAGTATTTAGTATTAGTATTTAGAAGTTGAACCTCCTGTGGCAGCAATTACTTTTACTTGAGTTTGACATCACAAATTTCAAACAAGATTTATGAATGCATATTAATTTTTCTGTAACCTGAGTGAACTGAGATGAAGCTGTAAGCAAATTTTAATTTGCACTGAAGGTCTGCCTGGAGATGAGGCTATTGATTTTTTTTATTGATTTGATTTAACTTTTTAAATCAAATCAATAAAAAAAAAAACAGGAACCAACAACAGCATTAAATTATGACAGAAAGATTAACACTGTTAGCTATATATTCACAACAATAAATGGCTTTGCTGAAGGCATCAGTAAACAGTTGCATTTAAAATCTTGGTTCACTATAAAGATGTGTTTGTTGTAATATAAATGGATAGACACTCTGCTCTTTTAATCTTTGCTGATATGTTGGACCTGTGGCCTTCATCAAGGTTAATAGAAAACATGCACTTTGTTGCCATTTATTTAAATAAATACATAAATAAATAAATAAATAAATAAATAAATAAATAAATAAATAAATAAATAAATGAATGAATGAATGAATGAAAAGCTCAAGAAATGGTCACTTCCGCTTAGAAAGTATTGTGAATGAGGTATGGTATCTGTATGTATATGTATGTGTATGCTTTAAAAGCAGAAGAGACAGACATTTCTTGGAAAATCAGTGGAGTTTTTTTGTTGCTGTTGTTCTGAAGGTTCTCCATTGAATGAGCCAAACAAACATATTTTTTTCCATTAACAAAAGTCTCACTTCCACTCGGCTTACATAACCACCTAGTATCAATACTTTTCAGACTGACAGCTGGCAAAGTTGGCATGTTGATCTCAGATTTTTGAGCATCCCATCTGTCTGTCTTTCAGTCCCCATCCCTGCTCACAAAACATTTGAAAGATTGTCTTTGCTCTCATGTGTGTTTCTTGATGGCTTGCATTCACTCGTAGCTGTTTATGTGAGAATATGCGCATGCATAAGAGAGAGAGACAGAGAGAGAGAGAGAGATGGTGGGAGAGGTATGGGTGTGCATATTATACACATACACATATGGGTGTGCATATTATACACATACACATACACACACACACACTCCATAAAAAGCTCCCTATATGTGATGGCACCTGATGCGTCCTGTAAACCACATATCCTGAGCATATATGTCTATTATACAGAAACAGATGCCTGTGCTCTTTTGCCATGGGCCAGGGTCAAGAGTTAGCGAATGATCATAATCCCCTTGGATTAGTCATAGTAACTACTTTATAGACAGCCATGATGAGAGGCATAATCTGGGGAAAGATGCTTTTGTTGATTATTCAGGAGAAAAATAATATGTCAGAAGCCTATGTATTTATTCATCCATATAAATGCAAACTGATCTCAATAAGGTAAACATGGACATATGCTGTTGGACATGAATGCATGAACAAGCATACAGGGCTTAGTGGTGTGTGAATGTATACACACATGGAAAGTCCCAGTTGTGGATTTAAGCATGGTCACGCAAACAGACCCGCACACACACACAGACACACACACACAAGGACACACAGATTCAATTGTATTACCTCAAGAGACAGGATTAAATCAGATGCCTCAATCTAGGTTCAGAACATATTACTTGATTACACATATTTTCTCTAGATGAGACACAGCACGCTAACATGGTCTTGTCATGCAAGATCGGGATTTGTGTGTGTGTGTGTGTACCTGATGTTTGTATTTTTCATCAGCTAACAGAGAAAATGTGTGTATGTGTATGATCCTTGGATGGATTCAAGTAAATTCACATATTTGACCCCTCCTCCAGAACACCCTCCCTGTCCCAATATAAAGAGCTGATGATACATCTTTATATTTATCTGTTACAGTAACAGATGAATGCATCCTTTATTTCTAGTAAACATTTTCATCGTTCAGTGTCTGTGAATGTGTATGCGAGTGTGTGTGTGTGTGTGTGTGTGAGAGAGAGAGAGAGAGAGAGAGTATCTGTGTGTGTCTAAAGCCACCATGGAGTTGAACAAGGGCATCTTTCTCTCAAATCAGCCAATTAAAACCAGTGAATATTTCATTAATGTGATAAGCTCAGGCAGTGGCATTTCCAGCAGTGGCATTCTGCTCTTGTGTTGTTCAAGAAGCAAATCAACAATTTGCGGTAAGAAGATAAGTATCCCTCTGAAACAAACAATTCAGGCAATTCACATACACATTCAGGGAAAACACAGATGCTCACACACAGACACAGATACACACAGACAGACACACAAATACTTGCACATACAGACACACACACAAATGCTGTGGCATAATTCTAAAAAGGACAGTGGAATTCATAGATGTACTACTCACACACACACACACATGCAAATGCATAACACGCAGGGAATTCATAGATCCAACCACCCACAAACACACATGGATCTCCACACTGAACATTTCTTGAACACATAATTGAGAATAGAGATAGCTGGGTGTCCTATCTAAACTGGCATGTAGGCTACATGCTATACAAGAGCAGGAGCCTTCAAAAGACCTGATAAGTGGGAACAGCCGTGTGAAATCAGCCTTCCCTGCAATCCTGTAAACACATTCAAACCACTGAGAGAGGATTTGAGGCATCCTGCTAGTCCCAGAGCAAGTTAGATAAACACCAAGGAACCATTTCTCCCCCCTCTCTCTCTATCTGTCATGTTTTGCACAAGACTCTTTCCATCTACATCTTTCTTTTTTACTTTATCTTTCCTCCCTTCAACTTTTCTGCCACAATCTGCGAGATGTTTGGTCAAAGGAGATCCTTGTTATTTTGGAACATAGCAGAAGACATGGTAATGCATATGATATATTACATTATAACACTCATGCCAGCATTCCTATGTAGACCACACACACACACTCTCACAGCCACACACACAGTGAACCCCCCCCCCCCACACACACACACACACACACACACCTTCACCATCCCCCACCCCCCCACCCCCCAATCTCAGTTACACTTTCAACATGGATTCTCTTCATCTAACTCAAGCTAATCAGCCAATGACTCGTGGCAGATGTTAATGGGGGCAAGAACCCAAACATCATTAGGGTTGATGAAATATGAAAGAGAAGTGCATTGAAGCTGTTCACTCTCCTTCAGCTCCTCCTTAGCCCTTATGCACACACAGACACACGTGCGCGCACACATACACACATGCCAGCCCACGCACACACACACACAGGCACATACACACACATGCACATGCACATACACACACACACACACACACACACACACACAGATACACGCACATATACACACATTCACATGCATGCATGCACACACACACACAAACACACACACTTAAACACACCCACACACACACAAATATAGTCATCTGAGGTGGCCAAGCGCAAAGCCGAACACATGACACTTAGATCAAAAGGGAATGAATTGGACGGTTTTGCCGCCAGAATGTACTTCTGCCTAGAAATCTCTATCTATTCCACCTATTATTAATGAGATCATGACATAGCAGTGAATAACCAGTTTTTCTTGACTTTGCTCTGGAGTTTTAATGTTTAATGTTCATTAAAATGTCCATTACAATATGTAAAAATAAGCACGGCACTTTATGTAATGAGTCTCCATGATAAGGCAATGACAATATTGAGTGTAAAAGTGCATTCAGAACAGAGAAAGTGTTATGGCTCATTAAGATTTTACACACAACAAATAGAAGATTGCTATAAACAGAGAACCATCAGAAGATACAGTGTGTGTGTGTGTGTGTATGTTGTCACATTTATACAATACATCTGGCTGGACAATATTTCAACAATGGCAGAAACAAACAACTGCTCCTCAAAGAATAATATGGGAATGAATAGAGAACCTGACTCTGTTCAGTATGTTTCCAAGGTCTACACTTACAGTGTTATGTGTGTGTGTGTATTTGCTTGCGTGGGAGTGTGTGCGTATGCAAAAGTGAGAGAAACTGTATGACGCATATGCATGCACACACACACATGCGTGTATAAAAATAGAGAGAGTGAGGGAGACAGAGAGAGAGGGAGGGGTTCATTCAAACTTACATGAACAGGCAGGGTCAAAGGTGACAAACTGAGATTATATTGTCCAATCGTCTCATGGAGTGCCAAGAGATGAGGGCAACAGAGACAGCTGAAAGTTCAAACAATTTTATCTCAGTACCTGCCTGCACCGCATCGCCTGTCGCTGCCACTATAGCGCTTAAACACATTCACATTCCATTGTCCATCATAGCTTTGCATAGATATGTGTGTGAACAGGCCTTTAAGAAGAGGGAAAGTGGTCTCACTTCCTGGAAGAACACAGGGCAGAGGTAGAAGAGTTAGCAGAGTTAAGAGGGAGAGGAGAGAGGACATAGGGACAGTTCACCTGACAGGGACCTAACTAGTCACCTCCTCACCTATACACAAACACACACACGCGCACACACACAAACCACAGTAGAAGCATTAACCCTACAGACCTGACATGAATGAAGAGTCACATTCTAGATCTAGATCTAGATTATAGATAGAGATCTACACAAACATACACACACACACACACACACACACACACTGACCACCACCAGACATCCCCATCCACAGCGGTGGTGGCAGCACAGCACAGCAACTCCAAAGACCTGTCATGAATATGGAAACACACTACCATATCCTCCAGGCAGGCTGATATCTACGCAAAACACACACACACAAACACCACAGATGCATACAGTATGCTCAAGGGCTCACACCCAGCCAAGAGTCAAATACAATACACACACACACACACACACACACACACACACACAATCTAATCACCATCACACACCACAATCCCCAGTGGTAGCTACTGCAGTAGTAGCATTAACCCCACAGATCTGTCATGAATGAAGAGTCACATTCTCATAACTCCAGGCAGACTGAGATCTACATAAACACACACACACACACACACACACACAAACACACACCCACATCACAGATGAATATCACATTGAGCGCACACACACATTAACAGACATATGCTCTGACATTCATGTATATAGACATATCCCCTCTCTTGATCTCTAATCACACACAATGACAATAATGCACTAAGCACCTTAAAATGTGACAATGCAATACTGGGGAGTTATAGTACTCAAGAGGATGCTCCATCCCTCCTCCTCTCTCTCTTCCTCCCTCCCTCTTTTCCTTCTCTTCTTTCCCTTAACTTTTTTTCTTTTCACTTGTTCACACTGCATGTGTGTTTTCCCAACCTAGATTTTTCCTCAATTTATATGCTTCTCTCTCAATTACACCCTTTTTTCTCAGCTCTCCATCGCAGTTTCTTTTTCTGTACAAGACACAAACACACACACACAAACACACATACTTGCAAGCACAGACACACACAAACACACATACGGATACTGTACACACATACTTGCACATTAACACACACAAACACATACACACATTCTTGCAAGCACACACACACACTTTAATGACACTTTTATACACAGATGAATACACGCTCACACACACACACACACACACACACACACACACACGCACACACACAGACATGCACACACACACTCAGGGCTTGGGACTCAATTTTTATTTTCAATTCAAGACGTATGGACAATAATCTCCCCTATGAAAAAGCAATTACCCCGACTGCATAAGTGCACAATGGGAAGCTATCATAGGCTGTATTGAAGAAAAAAGTATACATTTTTGAAAAGGCTCAGGGGGTAATTTAACAGCAAGAGAAGCCACTGTCTCCACTGTTGCCGTGATGGCAGTTGCCGCTTTCACACTCACACACACACACACAAACCCATGCCAAACTTTCTAACATCAGCATAACACACACTCCATTTCCCACTTCCTATCAATAATGGCCACTTTCACAGAATCACACGTCTGCTTATATATATATATATATATATATATATATATATATATATATATATATATATATATATATATATATACTGCTTTGCATTACATTGCAAATCCTGATGTTCATCTCTAAAATAAGCTGGCAGTTCACAGGGCCTTTCTCAGGCTGTCCTTTAGTAAGATACTGATGAGGTTGAGAGCAAGGTTAGGCTTTTTAGTGTGGGTGGACCAACTGAGCACAAGCAGAACAGCTGCAGCTCTTGTGGATTTTCAGCAGCCGTTGTTAGAGCAGTGAAACACACACACACACAGACACACACACACACACACACAGGCATGCATTCTCAGGCGCATTCATTCATCTACACGCCCACACACATGCACCCTTACAGACCTACACACACACACACACACACACACACATACTAGTCTTGCAGACAGAGTGTTGATTCTTTTGCATTGAGTGAAACTCATCAGAGGGCTTGTAATTCCCGGCACGTTCAGAGTAAAGCCGTCTGCTCTAGGCATTCTTACAAGTCTTCACCTTGAACAGTTCCACATGACGTTACAGCTAAAGGCCACAAGCGAATCGGCTCGCTCACAGTGGAGACCACAAAATAAGCTCAGCCCACTGGCACACATAACCCAGAAATTCAGGCAACTGTTCCCAGCTGTGTGTGTGTGTGTGTACAAGTTTTTGTGCCAATGTGCATATATGTGGGCGTAGATTTGTGTGCATATGTTTTTACAATTTTACAAGTTTTTGTGTCGTGTGTATGTACTGTACAGTATGTGGGCGCATATTTGTGTGTGCATCTGTTTACACATTTGAATGTGTATGTGTGTGTGTGTGTGTGTGTGTGAGAGAGAGAGAGAGAGAGAGTATGTCTATGAGAGTGTGAGAGCATGTGTGTGTGTGGGTACCCATATCTTTGTGTTTGTATATGTTTGTGTGTGTGTCTGTAGGGTTAATGCTGCTGCTACTGCTACTGTGTGTGTGTGTGTCTCAATCTGCAGTGTTTTTTGTGAGGAGAATGCGGGCTGAAGGAAGGTGATGGGTGGACGGGGAGAGAAGGAGAAGTGACAGGGGGCCAAAAAGACACCCTGTGCCTGCATTTCGCGCTCGTCAGCACCAATCACGGCCCGGCACGCCCAACCTTAGAATGAACTTGCTACACAGCGCCGGGACCTCAGAGAAAGAGAAAAAGAATTGAGGGAGAGAGAAGTTGGGGGGGGGTTGGGGGGGGGGCACAAACTGAGCCAAAGAGATGTGCTCATATAGAAGAAAAACACACACACACACACACACTCCCCCCAACACACACACAGACACACACAAATACACACAGGCCCACACATGAATGTAGAAATTAATGTTTGATCATGTAGCAAGGCAAGGTAATAATGAAAGCTTCCTTGTAAAGTCTGGGTGTAGGAGTTGTAATCTTTCATCCATCAATATCCATAGATCATAAACTGTAAGCCCAGCATTAGACATGACTGCTGTCTTTACTCTGTTACTCTGTCTTTACTTTGCATGTGAATATTTTTCAGTATCACTATCATAATACTGTTTGATAATTTTATAGGATGTGCCGTTTATTCATGTCTGTAGTACAGCCACACAGATCTCAGGATACACACACAATCCACCCATTACCTATAACCGACCATACCAAAGATCAAACAGACTACTTGGTAATGACCTGCACACAACACATTTAGATACCGACTGTGGTAGGAGTGTATTGCTCTTCACGTGGCCCCTCTGCGTGGCAGGAAAATGACGAGAGGTGGCTATTCACCGTTCGGACGCAGGATGATTGTTTTCCCGCTAGGGACTTCAGGCTGCATTCTGCCGTTTCTCCTTGCCCCCGTGAGCGGCGTTGCACAGCCGCTTACAGACTGTGCAGATAGATTTCCCCGCGCCGGCGTCCATCTCCGGCGCTAAACTGACGAAGCTAATCGGCTTTGCTTTAGTTGCAGAAAAGAAAATACTTTGTGCCTGTTCTGCACGGACATATTGAAGTAATGGGCTCTCATAATCACTCATTTTCTCGACCTGCATGCTAAGGATAATTGGGCGTCATAAATGCACACAGCGTCAAGGGAAGTCGATGCAATTTGGAGCTGTTTTAAAAGAATCTGTTGTCAGATGGATTTGTGATTTTAAAGACTTTCAGCATTTTTGTCCCGTTTATCTTTAGTGTTCCTTTCCCTCCTGTTATCGTGGACGGGAAACTGCTAAAGTGCAAGGCTTCGCGTCTGGAACGGACCCTGAGCGTACTATCGCACAGACTTGCAGATAGTGTGGTGAACCGGGCGTCTGCCGCACCTGGTCGGTATGGATGTGTCAAACCTATGGGAAATTGTGCAGCGAAAACGTGCCATGGAATAATGTGGGAATAATGTCGAAATGGACCAAGAGAACGTGATTCGGCTTTTTGTGGTTAGACGTCTGGTATCAAAGGTAAGAACATAATGGATTTCAGACTGTCGGAGTTCGTGCCGAGACCTGCAATCGTCCTGTATTTGCACGAACGTCAGTGTTACATGCGCAATGATCAATAACATTGACAGGTGTCTGTTTAAATGTTGCAGATGTTAGCGAACTCTTTCCTATCTTTAAAAATTCGAACCAAGTTCAGATGTCTGTTACGAAAGAATATAGTTGCATGCTGCACTGGCTATGCACTACGTATGTAATGAATTGTTTACTCAAAATGTTATGTTAATAACAAAATAGAAATGGATAAATGCACCATTGATTTAGACATCTAACGAGCTAACTAAATGGTTCCCCATATTCACTGATTTGGAATCAGTTGGTGCGCTTATCTCATCCCATCCTCTTGCTGGGCGAGGCTTTTCAGATCTGATTTACCAACTGATTGGGTGTGCATTTAGGTCATATTTTTTGTACTTTAGATCCGCTATTTGATTGATACACTCTTCTGTGAAATGATGCGTCATGGTTTATGTTTTTATTAGTGTTTAGTTTTATTGACCGATCTGATTTTGTATGGAACACGGTCCCTATTTGGTGCGGTAGTCACATTTTTAAACAAGGTTAACTCCCATACACAAATCTTGAATTCATTGCAGCTTAATTTAACCACTGTCCATTTCATGTACTGCGTAGTCTGTAGCCTATATCATTTCATAACAGTCAAGTTTAAGTTCTTGGGTAGGTGGATGTATTTTCTTCAAATTGTAAAGCCTAAAACCACTTTTTCTGCTATTTTCGGCTATTTTAAACCCAGTTGTTCATTTATGCCGTGTCTCCGTGTTTTCTATGTGTAAGAGCAAGGTTGCCACAGTCAAATCAGTTTACACAGCCACGTCCATCTGTCTTTCTCTAGTGCCGGCATATAGATTATGAAATGCAGAGGCATGACGCGAAGCTGTTGTTTTTTCTTTTTCTTTCTTTCGCACCATTAATAGTGAATTTACGCAGTTATAGTAGCATTGGTGATATTAAGCAGCTCTGTCAGTTAGATGACAAGAGTTGATAATTTCTCCTTAGACTAATCTGTGTAAGGGAACAGAGACTAAACCGCCATTTACGAAGACTGGGCAGGAAAGGTGTACGGCAGTAATTGTAAACCTCAAAACCCCACGGTTTCTGCCAAGACAGAGGTGTCCATAACTGTATTTAATTCAGACGGCCACTGGGGACAGATCCGCTCCCGGGCTCGTAGTTTGAGGGTGAGGGTCTAGTAGGGAGACATCTGGATGATTACTTGTGCAGCATTACAGAGGCCAAACAAGTCTGGTGACCTCAATAACATCTCGCCATTTGTTATTTGAAGTACTTCAGTGTGGAAAATAGGCCTCACAGCCATGTACCCTCCAAAGAGGCCATATTGAGAGCTATTTAGAAGTTGCTTGGCTGTGTTGCTTACAGGGCAGCAAAGAGTGATAAAAGCTGAACTCCTTTTCTGTAGGATAACATAACCTAGATACCTGTGGCTGCAAGGTATTTTGGCTTTGTGCTTCGAACAGAGCATGCTCAGAAGCCTGCCAAGTAATGGACCTTTCTGCTCTCTTCAGTGTGTGTGTGTGTTTGTACGGCTGTTTAGTGAGTGGTGACTTGCAATCTGGTGAGCCTGTTAGACAAGTGTATTGAAGGTAATCAGCAGTCTCTCTGTCCCTTAGCTCATGGCTTTTGCCTCTCAGAGACAGGTGCCCTGTAGCCCCTAAAGGACTTACAACCCCCTTCCAACCACCACAATCTGTGGTAGGTGTGCACTCTTCAAGCCCGAACACATACAGACAGACATACACACTCACATTATGTCAATTTATGGATAAGTACAAGCTATCACACACACACACTCAAGGAAAGTCATACATTAGAGCAATATATAGAACAAAAAGACATTTCATGCATCCACATGTTGGCATATATATTGTACTCGGTAACAAGTAAAAGGTCACAGGCACATTTCCATGGTGAGAAAAGGGGGTCTAACATGATGACAAACCATACATCACGGCAGGGCCTAAAGATGTGCAGAAGGGAGGGGGAGGGAATGAACAGAGCATAGAGCAGAGTCTGCTCCAGAGACTGAGCATCTCTGGCTCCTGTGCCACCATATTTGTGTAAACAAAAGCTGGAGGCTGGCCAACGCACCAGCTAATCACCCCAGTAATTGTGCCCCGCTTTAAACTCCAAGCCTCTCACTCGTTCACTCGCATGCTTGCTTGTGTGTGAGAGGAGGAAGATGGTAGATTTTACAGGAAAGAGGGGGTCGCTTGGAGCGCCTACTGAACTCAAAACACACACACACACACAGAAAGCATAAAAACCCTGAACCTCTCGGTTTGCACCACTTGTCAGGAGAGAAGCCTCTTTAACTGTCATATTAGAGGCTTCTGAATGGCCATTGGATTCCTGTGTATAGCATCTAGCACTCAGGCACTTTCTTAAAAAAAAAAATCCACTAGTGCTATTCAAAGGAGGTGGTGAAGGGGGGGGGGGGGGTTTGAGCACTTGCTGTTCAGAAATGGCAGTCCAGCCCAGGAATCAGCAGGGCATGTGTAAGCATCTCCTTGGCCTTAAAGGTGCAATATGTGATAGTCAACTGAGAAGAACAAAAGGTGTCAAAAACACCTTAGCACAGCGTTGTCCAGATATCTACAGAAGTAGATATCTGCATACAAATCATGTTCTACCACATCTGGCTGCTCCGATGCAAATGAATTTAAAGGTATGTTCAAGACGATGCAAAACTCAAAGCCTTTTACAAGGCTTACACATAGCAGCTTTAACATTCTGTGCTGTGTGAGTGACTGTGACCTGAGTGTGGGGGTGGAGGACTGAGTTAGGTTGGCACTGGTGGTGGTGGTGGTGGCAGGAAGCAGCAGGAGGATGGGATGCATGAGTCAAGGCCATTCAGAAGGCCTCCAGTCACACTTTGACTCACGGCCATCACGCTCGTCAAAACACTCTTTATTCAGCCTACTCTCCTGCCTCCAACCAACCAAAAACAGCATGTCCTTTCTTTCTGTATCCCTTTCATTTATTTTCTCCTCTACTTTTCTTCCTCTTTTTTTTCCTTTTCTGTGTCCACCTCCACAGTCACACACGTCATAAAAAATATCATGGCTGCTGCCTGGGCCCGCATCCGAATGATGTGCGCGAGTGATCCTAGTGGGATTGGCGCGTTCCCAAGCAGGTCTTTAGGTTCTGCTGTAATATCCCCCTCTAAGAGGCCTTTGGTCCTCTCAGCGGATCTGTTGGCTATAAATACAGTCACATATGGCACAGCACTCCGACACTGACGCGCTTAAAGCCCATCCTCTTGCTTGTTCGGACCGCCCAACTCACGCATCACCAGTACCTGACTGACTTATGTCCATATTGGCTTTGCTTGGCTGGGCGGCTCATCTTCATAATGGCTCTCGTGAGCACCAGAGTGCTTTTTCATTTTAGCCACTTTTGTGTTCGCTCCCTGGTCCATCACTCTTTCTTTCTTTCTTTTTTTGTTCTTTCTTTCTTTTTTGTTCTTTCTTTTTTGGTCTTTTCATGTATCACACCTTCTGCTTTCTCTCTCCCTCTCTTTGGCTATTCTCCTACTTTAGTTTTTGAAGTAACCCCACATGCTTCCCACCCATTTACCTCCTTTCACGCTTTCTCTCTCTCTCTCTCTCTTTCTGTCACTCGTTCTCTCCTTGGAGTTAGCCACCTGGCTTTTGATCCACAAAGCCCACAAGCTGGTGGTCAGGGTTGGCTGTTTGTTTACTGCTCATACGTCTGAATCAGCAACCATATGTCAGGCTTAGAGCTACCAGTCTCCACGGAGCGGTGCAAGCACACTCTCAGAAAGAACAAAGTTAAAGTAACAAAATAATTAACAGTTCGAGACCATTTATTTATGTATTAGTTTATTTTTAACTCTGGGACACATTTTGGATGCTTGCGTGTAGCTCCCAATTATGGTTAGGTTTCTGACAGCATTTGAATTTCAAAATGTTTGTGAGTTTTTGTGTTTTTATGTATTTTATTTTATTCATCCCTCTGCCCCCACCCATCCACCTCTCCTGGCAACTGTGCCCACTTTGGGTAAAATGCCATTGATAACAAGAAGGACCCAACTTTGTAGAGCTACGCAGAGACATGTTCTTTAAAGTTAAGAGTCTTTAAGGCATCACTAGCATCAACATCAAAGAGAAGGAAGGCCACTCGCCTAATGGTTATTGAGCTGTTTGGCCTCTCTGTATAGATCCTTTAATCTCAAAACAACTCCTGTCCATGGCTTTGACACCGTGATTTACTGTGCTGTGCAGCGGGGAGATGAAGAGCTGGCCACAGTCAGAGTGTTTACCTGTAAATGCAGCTGGAAGCTGGAATGAAGGGGCCTGTCAAAATGTCAGACATAAGAGCATATTCTTTTCTCTTTTTTTTCTACCCTCTTTATTTCACTCGGCCCAAGTCCAAGTGCCATTTTTCGCCTCCACACAGTCACTGCACAAAAAGTAGACTAATGGAAAGAAGGAGACAAGAAAAAGAAGTCCCGCAGGGAGAGAATTACCATCTCTTTCTCTCTTCTTTTTTATGCCGTAGCCTTCTCTCTTGCTCACCTCCATTCACCTTGCTTGTAAACGTCAAGGATAACCGCATGGCCATTTGTCACAACAGCCACGTCTTTATCATTCTCTGCTGATTCAACCTGCCAAGAGCAAGGCCCCAAGCTTGCGTTGGAGCAGCAACCAGAGCCAGAGTCAGGGGAGCCAGTCACTCCTCCTCAGTCACACGCCCCATTGCTCACCCCACAAACAAAACCAGCTAACCAGACACATAACTTATCCGTTTAGTATTCTCTGTGAACCTGCTTCACTTTTTGTGCAACATCATCGTCCTGCTAAAGGTCTAGAAATCTCATTAGTGTAAATCAGAGGAATAGGATTGTTAATGATAGAATATCAGGAATTCTCTGTTTTCTAGTTGTTGGAGACGATATTGTCCTCAGCAGCATATTTGTCACATTTGGCATATTTACTAATTTGGTTAAAAGGTTAAATTGATTCAAAGACCAGTTGAAGAAGACTAGCTGAGGCTCTGCTCATAAATTATTCTGTTTGTTGTCTTCTTGTTGAAAAGGCTAAAAGGTACACTATACCCCTTAGGCTTCCTTTAAGAGTAAAATCGACCAGCAATCTTATTACCCTCATTGCTGTTTCTACTCTCCAAACAGACCTTTTAAGGGAAATGGTGTTTGTTTACGCTGTCATGGCGATTCTGCCTACAGACAGAGAAGGTTAGAGAAAAGAAGAAAAGGAAGAAGAAGAAGATTAGGAGTCTAGCACTGCTATTCACACTTCACATCTGGTATAAAGAAAAAAAAGGAAATCACAGATGATGCCTCATCTTCTGGTGGTTTTTGATTATTTGAATTATGAGTGCAAACTCAGAAAACCAAACCAAACCTCCAGTCTGAGGCTCCTTAGAGGTGATGACAGTTTTGACAGCGAGCCGTGGAGGGTGTGGGCTGGCTGCTGTTTGGACAGATGGGGGGGGGTTGCTGCTGTTCTAATGGTGAGATGGGAGAAGGGAGAAAGAAGCAGCCAGGCCTGGCAGCCTTCTGGAGATGTGTCTGAATACTGGGCCATTACTTACCCCCCCCCCATACACACACATACATATACACATACACATCTCTGTCCCGCAAGCCTAGCCCCTCACATTATGGCCAAACTGACCAATCCAGTTGTTGACAGGTCGGCACTCGCATAACAGAAAGAGGATTGTGTTAGACCTTCCCTTAGCCCTTTTTCTTGTCTCTCTCTCTTTTTGTGTCATTCTCTCTCTCTTTTTCTCTCTCTCCCTCTTTTTTCCCCTGTCTATCATCTCATTGTCTGGCTGTCTGGATCAACTCTTCTCGCACATGCTTGGCCCCACCAACACACACACACACATGCACACACACACACGCACACACACACATGCACCTCGTCATGAAGGCAATCTCCTGCCCACACAATGACATCCTGCTCTGGTCCGTCTGGCTAATTGAGAGAGATAGCATCTCGTTCAGCTCAGTGGAGGAGGGCTTTAGAGGCAGCGAGAGCTAAACAAAAGCAACTTCTCATCTTTTGGACGGTTCTTAATCACACAGTACATGCAAGGTATCAATTACCTAAACCCCACAACCCTGGGGATTCTATGGCTTAAAGAGCCTTGATCACATTCAACACATTCAGACATATTACCATATCAATACCATACTGCTTAATATAATACTCATAAATCAATTAAGAGAGTATTGTCAGCAAACTCCACGGGCAGTTATTAGATTGTGTGTGGCACATGGCTTTGCCATAGCTTTGGCAGCACTTACGTGTCTGACAGAGAAAATTACACCTTTGAGACAGCCATTTGTCACTGGTTTCCTTCTGGGGCACTTAAAGATGGAACAGTGGGAAGAGAGATATAAAATCTGGAGATTGAGCCGTTTTCATTCCAAGGAGAATGGGGTGGTTGTAGCGTAGTGGTAAAGGAACCTGGCTGGCGTGCAAGTAGCCTGTAAAGTTGTGGGTTCATGTCCCAGCTGCCACCGTTGTGCCCTTGAGCAAGGCACTTAACCCTAAGTTGCTCTAGGGGAGACTGACCCTGAACAAGTGTTAGTTGACAAAATGTAAGTCACTTTGGATAAAAGCGTCCTCCCATCCACCTAAGCCCCAACACCCCACCTGCTCTCATGTACATATCACCATCAACCCCACCATCTCTGATGTAGCCACGCAAGAAGGTAGTCCTAGCCTCCTGAACACATACATACAAACACTTATACACACACACAAATTTACTGCTGCTCCTGCTGTAATTTTCTAAAGATTCATTTTGCTGCAGAAGACTAAAGCCCAACAGTTGAAAAGGCCACTCATTTAAGCAGCTTTACAGCCCACCCACAGTTGAAGCATAGAGACAGATACAGTGCAAGTGTGTGTGAGTGAGGAAAAAAGAACAAGCGAGAGAGAGAGAGCAAGAGGGAGGGTGGGAGGGAGGGAGGGATGTGGGAGAAAAGGAAGACAACGTGAACAAATGGATCTAAAAAAAAAATCTAGCCAGAGGAAGGAAGTGACAGAGAGAGGGATGGATACCAGAGGAAAAGAGTGAAAGGTTGTGACAAATGAGGGCATATGTGAAGTTTGGGAGGAAAAATGGTGGAGGTGCACCGGCGAAAGGTGGGAAATCGATAAAAGCCGAGAGTGAAGACAGAGGAGGAGGAAAAGGCTGAAATGAGAGAAGGGCAAAAGGAGGAGAAAGCAGCTGCAAGAGTCTGGTGTAACGCATCAGAAAAAGAAACAAAACCACTAAACAGCAAAGACAGACACACAGGGTGGTGGCCTGGTAGAGATAGATAGATAGAGTTGTAGTAGGTTTGTGAGGAGGATATGTTGATTAAAGTGTGACAGATAGATGGATAGACAGATAGATGGATAGACAGATAGATGGATGGACAGATAGATCCTAAATGAGAAAGAGTGAGTGTGTGCTTGGGCATGGTGGCTGGCCTGCCATAAACATCTCATTGCTGACCCACAGCCTGGCGCCTCACACTGTGCCACGGCTGCTTGAGCCAATTAGGAGCCCTTGGCACCGCTCATCCTTGCCCACCGCCCGCTGCCCGTCCAGCATTCTCTCCCTGCCTGCTTGGCTGGCATGGCATGGCATGGCATGGCGTGGCGTGGCACAGGAAGACGATGACGTGCTGGGTGCCTCTGATCGGAATTTTAAAAGGATTTGCCTCGGCTGCCACAAGTACCCACCGCTACACACTACACACACACACATACACACACACACACACACATACCAGCACACATAGAGAACTGTGCATGCTGAATCTATCTTGGAAGCACTCTGAATACCATGCATTGATCTCTCACTATCTGAGGTGCCTGGTGTGTCAGGAAAACTGCAGGATGTGAGGAGAAGAGGAGAAAGACGGTGAGAGGAGAGAGAGAGAGAGAGAGGGATGCAGGAGAGATGTGAGGATAGGAGGGTGTGAAGAATTGCATCGACTTGAAAAAAAGAATGACGAGAGATGGCAGTGTTGAGGGAGGGATGAGAGGGAGAAGCGAGAGAGATGAGAGATAAACATAGACTTTTAGCAGTGGTGAGGTGCATTTGTGCAAAGAAAAGGAAGTGAGGAGAAGCAAAATGATGATGGAAGATGGAGAAGGTGAGAACGAAGGGGATTGGGGGTGGGGGGTGGGGGTGAGGAAGGGGGATAACAGGAGAGGTGGTGCTGAGGAGAAGAGGAGTGTTGGGGAAAAAGAGGGAGGGAGGGAGGGAGGGATTGGATGAAAGGAAAGATGTGTCAATGGAAGACTAGCGTAGAGAAGAGAGGAAGAAAAGAAAGAAAAAGAGATGAGACATTGGAAGAGACAAGGCAGAAAAGAGAAAGGAGAGAAGTGATGTCAGTGGGAGGTCAAAGAATGGTCTCTCCCTCTCTCTTTCTCTCGCCTTCTCTATCTTTTGGCCTTTACTAATTATTTGTTTGACACTAAAGTCAGGGTCTTCAAGGACCTTCAAGTCCAAACTCATTTTGTTATTAGTTCCTTAATATACCAAAGTGTTAGAGAGAACACACTGTGCCTGTTCCAGACTAATGACTACAACGTCACACCCGATATGAATACAATTAACAGCCGTTTGCCTGTGAAATGATAATTAATTTGTGAAAGCCAATACCGCACTGTTAATTAACACAAGCTGTTTGTCCGTGGAACTTAAAACGAGGATATCAAGACGGCAAGGTCAACACAGTGCCTATGTGAAATGTCACCACATATGCATCACTCTGTAATTTGCTCTTATTAAAGAAATACACATCTCTTAGATTCTTTTGTTTACATACATTGGCAACTATCTCATTTACTAACCTACTTGTGTACTTGTCCTCACAAACTGACAAGTCTGTCTGTCTGTCTATCTACCTATCTATTTATCTATCTATCTTCTACGTCATGTTTACTGGCCATAAAAGTGTGAAATGGTGGCGTGATCTGAAAGTTATCATCTCAATGTTGGAGAGACTTCATCCACTTTGACTTGCTCAGCCTTTCCTTGCGGCTGTTGTAGTCAATTAGCTGTAAGCATGACTGTGCATCGCATTGCATCGCCTTGCACGGTTAATGTCTCAGGCATTATGTTGACAGGTTTTCTGCTGACAGCGGAAGCGCTGTGTGTGTGTGTGTGTCTGGCAGTAATGGCTGCCGGGAGGAGAAGAGAAAAGAGCAAAGCGGAAAAAAACAGAGGCAGAAACACAGGCAGCGGAGAGAAAACAGCACAGGGGAGAGGAGAGCAGAGCTGAGCAGAACTAAACTAAGCTGAACTGAGGCAGGCAGCAGCACAGCAGAGGATGAATTGACTGTCTAAACTTTAATGCACTTCTACAAAGTCTCTGCACAACTTTTAACCTCACAGCCACAAAAAAGAGGAGGAGGAAGAAGAAGAAGTAGTTGTGGGCTTACCTACAAACCCGTTTCCTCTGGCCTCTGAAGTAAGTTGAAGTGAAATATTGTGCCAGAGTGTTTGTGTGTATGTGTGTGTGTGTGTTTGGTTGAAAGTGGGGTATGTTTTTCTTTTCTTAGATAACATGTGTCAAACCCATGTGGGTGGATCATCAAATGCTAACGAGTGTGAGTGAGTGAGTGTGTGTGTGTGTTTTAGTAAACTGACATGAAACAAGAAGACTGGATCAAGATCAAAGGCATCTAAAGGCATACAAACACACACACACACACACACACACACACATACACGCACACATGCACATGCATGCACACACAGAATACACACCCTCCAACTCACTGTGAGATAAAACCCTAAAAAAACTCCATGGTGTTTTGAGACTTTGAAGCCTCCTACCTCTCAGTTAGAGGACCTAGTGGTACAGTTACAGGTGTGGTTCAGGCGTGTTTGTGGTGTGGTGTGGTGTGGTGTGTGTGTGTGTGTGTGTGTGCATGTGTTTGTGGTGTGGCGTGTGTGTGTTTGTGTGTGTGTATGTGTTTGTGTTTGTGGTGTGGTGTGTGTCTGGGTGTGCATGTGTGTGTGTTGTATGTATGCGTGTGTGTGTGTGTGTGTGATAATGCCTCTCACAGGCTCCTTCTGCAGGGACCCCAGCATCCATCTCCCTGTGTGTTTTCTCTCCTGACATTTAGCACCTGTCAGAAAGCCTCACATGTCTAAAAATGGTCAGAGCTCTAGCTTCATCTCCTCTCATGCCTGCCCATCACCAGCCCCACAATGAACAAAACACACTCACCTACTCACACACACACACGCAAGCAAACACACTCTTTTGGGTGTGATGAGATGTGTATTCAGTGCTCTACATGGATCCTGAATAATAGATACTGCACCCAATGCATAGGAAAACAGAAATGTGAATAAAAGAAAATCAGTAAATGAAAGCCCTGAAGTGAAACCTCTGCAGCGAATGATCTGCAGTGGCTGGATTTTGCTGGACCACTTTTGAATGAAGATAACAAACCTGGCTCCCTCCTGTCCATTCATGTCTTTGTGTTGTTGATCAATGCAGACTTGTTTTTTGTTCCCTCTATATCAATGACCATAATTTCGGACGCTCCCACTGTGGATGAGGTAGTTTGCTGCTTCCGAATGTTCGATTTTGTGAAGAACTAGGTCTCGCTTGGTCTTCAAATTTGTGATAATTAAGAGGTGAGAATCTGATCCCTTTCATTTTCAACACATTTTTCTGCCCCTTCATAATGGCTGTTACTGATCACAATGGACTAAAAAAACAAACACAGGAGTCTTTGGTTATACCACCCTATTCTTCCAATGTGTGAATGGCAGTGGCCTGAGATCTGATAAGATAATCTAGCAGCAATTAGACAAGCATTAGGGTATGTGAAATTAGGAAAACATCTTGTCCGGCTTTGATAAATGTTGTCAGTTAAAAAGCCGGCATGAGAAAAAAGCACAGAAACAGGCTTCAAAGCGGAACCACCTGGTGCTTTGAGCAGCCAAAGTCAGATCCATTCATTTTCTTATTATCTCATTTTTTTTTTTTTTGCTTGCTGTTTTGTTTTCTTTCCTTTTTCGAGATCCGAGAACAGATGAGGAGTTTGGCAAATGGAAGCACCGTCTCCCTTTTATTCCCTTGCCCACAGCAAGTGCCAGGGGGGTCCAGTGGTGCAGGGCATCAAGGGATACAGAGAGAGAGAGAAAGAGAGATGCAGAAAGATGGAGACAGAAAGAGAGGGAGAGAGAGAAGCAGAAAGAGAGAACGAGAGACAGAAAGGGACAGAGACTGGGAGACAAAAAGAGAGAGAAAAGGAGGTTTGGGTCTGTTTTTGCACTGTGGATTAGTTGTTGATAACAATTTGCTCACACAGCTGTACTGTGCAATTGATCCCCTCCCATCCCCTTTCCCCTCTTTTTTTACTTCTCTTCTCCTCTCTCTCTCCCCTCTTTCCCTCTCCTCTCTCTCTCACTTCCCCTTTTTTTTCCTTTTCTCTCTTATCTCTCATCACTCCTTTTTTCTCTTTTCTCTCCTCTTTTATTCTCTCCCTTCCTCTCCTCTCTTCTCCTCTTCTCTTCTTCTCTCCACTCCTCTCTATTGCATGGCTGGAAAGCAGGACAGAGGGGCCCAAGGGAAGAGCTTGCCAGAGAAACAGAGCTTTGAAGTCCAAAAGTAAGATGGCGGACGGGAAGAATTCAACCTACATTACGGTCGGGACTGGCAGTAGCAGCGGCGTAGAACAAAACCTTGTGTGTGGTTGCTATTCATAGCACTCAATCGATGCGGCTGGAGTGGGAATAGTAGTTTGTGTTTTGTGAAGGTCTGTGTGTGTGTTTGTGTATTTTGATGGGATTGATATCAGATTTTGGTGCTGTGACTAGGAACCGTTCCACCCAATTAAATGGCCAGATCTCACAGAGATTGTGTATGTGTGTGTGTGTGTGTGTGTGCGCATACCTGTGTGTGTTTGTGCACATGTTCACCTCCATCTTTGGTCTGTCTTGCAGTTAAACATCTATATGTGTGGTCTCCAGATACCCATTATCTGCCGTCTTTTTTTACCAGCTTGTTGCCAAACTTGCTGTCGTCGCTCTCTGTTGTTGGAAACAATGGAGTCTGCCTGTGCTGAAGCACCAGCCAGTTTATATTATTGCACACTTGGCAGGCTCTGTAGTTTCTCTCTTATTGCTCCCTGTTAACGTCATTTGATACTGTTGAGCTCCGGGTGATAAAGATAGCTCTGCTGACGAGATGTGGTTTCGTTCAACAAAAACATTCTGCTCAACCAGTAGGTTTACAACCATTATGTCCTTCCCTTCATGGTCTCTTCCTGCTCACTACTCCATTCCAACAGTGGAAGTGTCAGTACAAGTTCTACCAAGAAGACTCTAATGTGCTATTCATTCATTACCGTCATCTAATCTTCTGACATCCTTATTCTGTTGACTTTCAGGTGATATTTATGCAGTGTTTGGTGTAATGGTTTTCAATCATGGAGTTCATGGAGTTCAATCTCAGATTACAGATTACAGAGCTCAGATTGCAACAGTCCGATTTCCCTCCTGGTAGTCCTGCCAGTCTTCTCTGGTAGAACTGTGCTGGTGCAGGCTTTGTGTTTTGCTATCATTCATTTTTTCTATTTTTGGCTAAAGCAAAAGATAGACTTTAAAGTAGATTTTCTGGTTGTGCACCATTGGGGTGACAGGCAGAGGTCTTGAGGTGTTCATATAGTGATTTTATAGCCAGTTTCAGTTTTTACGCTTAACAACTTCTGCACAGAGGCTCAATGCAGACAGTACAAGTCTTTCGGTCGACTGCTGCATCTCCCTCCTCACATCTTGTGTGACTGTTTGAGAACACCAACAGCATTAATTTTCAATCCAACAGCGATTTCTTATTCATGCAATAAGTGCCTTTGTTGGGATGCCCTCACATGAACTGGCCCGATGAAAACAGGCTAGCTTCTTTTCTGAGAACCACTCCCTCTGGACAGGCAAAAAGAGGTGGAGGATTACAGATTGCCATTAGCTTCTCTCTCTCTCTCTCTCTCTCTCTCTGTCTCTGTGTGTGTGTGTGTTTGTGTGCCGCTCTGATGGATGTGCGCCACGGTGTGTAAACATATCTATGGACTATGGACATAGCTGTATGATGATGTATTTGTGTTTATATATACAGTATATATATATGTACATTCTACATGTCTGAGATTATAGGTGCATGAGAGTGTGTGTGTGTGTGTGTGTGTTGATGGATGTGTACTAGCATCATTATCTCAATGCACATAGCTTTATGACAGTGTGTGTTTGTTTGGATTCATGGATAAGTACATACTACCACATGCACGCTGTGTGTGTGTGTTGAATGTGTGCCAGTATAGCACATCTATGTACATCGCTTTGAAATGACAGTGTGTGTGTGTGTTTGTAGTACGTAGTACTACACATGACTGCGTGTGTGTGTGCGTGTGAGAGAGAGTGCTCGCTCATGCCAGGGTGTATATTTAGCGGCAACCTGTTTTCCATCGCTCAGCTCTTCTCATTCCCTCTGGGTTTTATCTGAGGTCTCACCCCTAGATTAGACCTCATTTCCCCCGCCTGTCCCTCAATTTCTGGTCTTTGCCCCCACCTCCTTGTCCTCATCCACATCCTCAGCCACTGCTGTCACGGCCTCTCGTGCGGCTCACTCGACTTGGCTCCAGTGACTTCTTTAGGATACATGAAGGATTATTGAAGCAGAGAAACCTATTCTATGGCCGAAACGCAGGCAGGGATTTCCAGGAAAACTTGGACTCCAAGTGACTTGAACACACCAGGGATTTCTGTTTCTATCTAGGCCCTTAGGCATGTGATTATGTACAACAGCTTTTTTTTTTTCTTTTTATTCTCTCTCTGTCACTCTTTCTCTTTCATACACACACACAGACTCACTAACATGCACACACAGACACACACACATTATTTTTTTTATTGTCCTTGTCTTTTTATTAGATTTAAGCTCTCTCAAAAACAATCGTGGCATTTCAAAAACAGCAGTTCACGGCAGGCCATTCATCAGCTCTGGCGTCACGTGAGTGCACTCCATTCCATTCCGTTCCATTCACCCGCCTCCCTCACCCACCTAACCACCCCACCATCCCACCACCCCAGGTTCATTCAGCCTCAATCCACCCCAGTCTCGCTCCCCACTGTTCCCCACTGACATCTCCAAAATACTACTGCCGTTTTCATCAGAAAATTAGTTACATAATGTGACGGCAAGAGAGAAGGGACAAAGCCTTTTCAATGCTTGCTGTTTATCAGAGCTCATTTAGTAGATTGAAAGCCAAATACACAGGGCTTTACTGCTGCCATAGTGTCCATGTCCGGGGGGGGGGGGGGTTATGGAATATGATATTGCTGTTGTTCTTTGTACATTATTAATGGCGCAACTGATTGCAACCATATCAAATATTGATTAGAGAGCCCACGGCCAGATGTGACACCCTGCGTTTCGCTTTTGTTGTGTTTGTTTTGTGTGTGTGTGTGTGATAGAGAGAGACACTCTGCATTTAGTTTTTGGTGCACATGGTCTCATGAGTTTGTTCTGATCAAGGCTTGCACATGCTTTGTGAGTAGAAGTCATGTGTGTGTGTATGTGTGTGTGTGTGTAGTGTTTGAGAGGCTGGGATATTTGTGGCAGTGTAGACATAATTATTTGATGGATAAGATATGTGCTTGGGAGGTGTAATTGGGACTGTGACTTGTCATTGCAGGCGTGCGTGTGTGTGCGTGTACTCTGGATGTATGAGAGTGTGCTTGTATGACTGCTTTCTGAATACGAGTGCAAAAGATGTGTGTGTGTGTGTGTGTGTGTGTGTGTGTGCTGTGGTGTGAGCCTTGCTGTGTGAGGCTGACACTGTGAGACACTGGGCCTGTTTTTGAGTGTACACGTCACACATCTTTGCGTCGGAGCATGAATTTGTGTGTCTGTGTGTGTGTGGGCATGTCTGTGTGTGTGCGTGTGCATGCTGTATTTGTGTATGTGCAAGATGTGTGTGCGCGCGCGCACGCGTGTGTGTGTGTGTGTGTGTGTGTGTGTGTGCGTGCAGACATGATGTGTTTGTGTGTGTGTGTATGCATGATGTGTATGTGTGTGTGGCACATTTGGGTGCAGATGATGTGTTTGGGTATGTGTGTGTGTATGCAAGTTTGCCTGCGCATGAGGAGAGGTCCACGGCAGGGTTACACTCATGCCAGAATGACCAACCTGGAGCACTAATGGAGCCTGATGCATTAAACATGTGGCAGTCAGCACCCCACCCCTCCCCATCCTCTCTTCCATTAGTCTTAGTGTCTCTCTCTATCTCTCTCTCTCTCTCTCTCTCTCTCTCTCTTTCTCACTGTCTCAGCAGGCCTGTGCAGATGAGAGGTCACCCACAGACTTAGCCATATACTACTTAAACATCCCCCTGAACAATCCTTCACTCACTCAGCCCCTCACATTTTTATTTCTGTTCCCTCTTTCCCTCCCTCTCTCTCTATCTCTCTTCCTTCTCACATTTTAAGCACTCCCTCCAAATGTCATTGTTTCCTGCGGTTCATCTACCTTTTCTTTTCTGCTTTCTGTAGTGCTTTTATTCTTTCTACCGCTGATGTAGACACTCTTCATCATTTCCTTCTCCTCAGCACACCCTCCATGACTCATTTCTTTTCCCCACTTCCTCACCTGCCTCCCCATTGTTTCTCTCTTTCTCTCCTTTTTTGTCTTCCCTCCATACACACATTTCTCTTCTTTTTTCTCATTGTCTCCTTTCTTCTCTCCATTCTCCAGCACATCTTACTCCTTCTCCGACTGATCCCCTGTTGGCTCCAGCGTTCTCCTGCTCTCTATGTCTCTCTCAAATTCCCCCTCCATACACACTCTTATCCTTGACTGCTTTCTTCTCTAAGTTTCCAGTGCCTCTGCACCTCCGCCTGATTTTCCATGGGCTCAATCTCTCTTTCTCACTCTCTTTTATCTCTCAATCTCCCCCTTCATGCACACTCATTCTCTTGACTGCTTTCTTCTTTGTTTTTAGCACCTCCCATTCCTTCTACCTACTTTGCACCTGCTTCTCCATTCTCTCTCTCTCTCTCTCTCTCTCTCTCTCTCTCATCTGGACCAAGTGTTTCTGTGCACTTAATGACCAGCAAATGTGAGTTACTGTATCTTGGTCTCTCTCTCTCTCTCTGTCTCTCTCCCTCTCTCTCTCTCTCTCTCTCATCTGGACCAAGTGTTTCTGTGCACTTAATGACCAGCAAATGTGAGTTACTGTATCTTGGTCTCTCTGTCTCTCTCCCTCTCTCTCTCTCTCTCTCTCATCTGGACCAAGTGTTTCTGTGCACTTAATGACCAGCAAATGTGAGTTACTGTATCTTGGTCTCTCTCTCTCTCTCTCTCTCTCTCTCTCTCTCTCTCTCTCTCTCTCATCTGGACCAAGTGTTTCTGTGCACTTAATGACCAGCAAATGTGAGTTACTGTATCTTGGTCTCTCTCTCTCTCTCTCTCTCTCTCATCTGGACCAAGTGTTTCTGTGCACTTAATGACCAGCAAATGTGAGTTACTGTATCTTGGTCTCTCTCTCTCTCTCTCTCTCTCTGTCTCTCTCCCTCTCTCTCTCTAAATCTCTCTCTCAGCCTACCCCTCTGTACACACTCTTCCCCTCACCTATTCCCCTAGGCTGCTTTTCCTTCATGTTCTCCTGCACAGACACCAGTCTTTTCTCTCTCTGGCTCTTTCTCTCTCTGTATCTCTCTCTATTACACTCTTCCTCCTTTACTCTCGCTCTCTTTTGGCTTGTTTACTCTCCTCTTCCTCCTCACGTCATACTGACAGCGAACGTGGGATGACTTCAGAGGCCAGCAGGGTGGCACGGGAAACGACAGACGGTGGCACTGAAACAACACATCGTGCTTTGATGCGAAACAGCTACCCTCACTCACTCCTCACACACACACACACACACACTTCACCTCATCTTACTATCACCACTCCAAATGAGAAGTGAGGAGGGGGAAGATGATGAGGCAGGAAAGCTTATGTTTGACGTCGCTCTGCTGTCACATGTCACTGTCACTCTTCCTCACCTTCTCTTCCTCATTCTTTTTTTTCAACATATAAGCAGCACTGCTGCACGTAAACAGTCTCCTCTCAGGCAATGAAACCACACACACATCCTACTACCTGATGCCAGACTTGAATCAGACTTCTGAAGTTGAGCTGAAAGAGTGGATTGCTTAGAAAGGCCAAGGTTAAGCCATTGACTCCCACTATGCTCCATCCCTGTGTGTGTGTGTGTGTGTGTGTGTGTGTGTGTGTGTGTGTGTGTGTGTGTGTGTAACCTTACGCTGCTCTGAGTAACTCTAAACAGGTTCATTGGCTCTCTCTTTGGTTGTTAATAGCCTCGGGCCTTAGTGGGAGGTTGATCGTCTTCCTAAACTTTGCAAATGGCCACAAAATACACTTATATTATACTTGTATTTTGGGTCTATGGCAGGAATGTATCAAGTAAAATATGAGCTTGAGTTATCAAAAGTTAAGGATTCTTTGCAAAAAATATAGATATTTTAACAGTAAACACCTGGACAGTCCTATGCTGATTATTTGCCAAAAGAGTAGGCAAAAATGAGGTGGAACAGACTCTCTCAGAGCCCAGAGATATGGAAAGGTACCTCCCTAAGAGTATGATGCTAAAATATTCAGCAAGCATAATGCTGATCATCAAATGCATGCTAAATAAAAGAGAGGAATGCATTTGAACTTACAGTCTAGTCATCAAGGTTACCCTTGATTTATGTGTGTAGGCGTGTGTGTGTTAAAAAGAGGAAGTAGTTGGCTTAAAAAAATAAATAATAAACAAACGGAAATGAATAAATAAACAAACAGCGGCCCAGGAGTTTCAACATGGTTAGTGCACGCTGACCCAATGTAATATTCATAAGATTTATTGGCAGTGGAATTAAAGCCAGCTTTCCCGAATTTAATCTCCACTGCACAAAAATGCCAAGGCTACGGGGGAGTGACACAGGAATACAAATCACTGCTCTCCTTCCGCCGTGAAAAACGGCCAGCATTTCCAATGCATCATACGCGCCCCTGTGCCACAATTTACGTCTCACTTAGCACCGCCACTGACTTATGGCACTCTATTGAATCTGCATAGGCTGGTTCAATATACTGCTGGTTACATGGTAGCCCAGCCTATAACAACGCAAAAAGTAGCCCAGGCAGCACTGGCGGGATGTGAAATGGAAAACGCTGAGGTTATCATGCTCTTGAATTAACAGAGTCAGGTGTTGCAGCAGTACTTAAATTAGTCATTTATTTCCTTAGGCTTCAAGTTGCTTAGAAAGCACAGTTGATGCAGGTCAAGCTGTGAGTTACATGAAATATGGTTCACTTTGCTTTATCGGGATGTTCCTGAAGTGAATGATAATGAAAAAAAGAGGAAAATAATTTTCTAATTGGGTAGGAAGTGGTACAGTCACCACTGTTGCCTGAGGGTATCAACCCCTGCTAATTAGTGTATCTCTTTTTCAATCAGTGATAATGAGCACCCTTAAATTGGTTAAGCCCTGTATGCTAATTAAAATCTTTAGCATTGGTAGGACCTGTGATCAGCATACCAGTTTTCTTCAGTTGGTCAAATTCAATTGAGTTAGCCTTCAATTTAGGGAACAGCTATTTTTAAACTGTCCTACTTGGCATTTGGACTCATTAAAAATAGTTTTCTGTTATAAATAGACCTGTAACATGCCTTGAGAGCTTAAGTTTATAATTAGCCATGCGTGTACACAATAGCACCATACCCAATCCATTTATACTGGATCAGCTTATAAATAGTACAGTTTAGCACAGATCTTTTCTGTAAGCTAGCATGAGAAAGTTATAGCCCAACAGTAAGTAGCAAGCTAATGCATCTGCAAGTAGTCTGACTGAAGTTAGATTTGTATGCTTGAGTGTTTTTTTTTTTTTTTTTTTTTTTACTTAAAATCTATAATACATGCTCATTTTACAAGAGGGGTTCAATATTTGCATGTGGTTTTGGCTTTATTTTGCAAGCAAGCATTTGAATATCAGCAGCAAATAGTATGATATTTTCCATGCAACATTTTATTCACTGCTGATTGCTGCCGGTTTGGTATCGCTGCTTTGAGGTGAAACAGAAAGCCTGGCTTTGTCTTTTGGATGGCCGTGGAGTAGATGTCAGTTGGCTGTCATCTCTTCTGAGGACCATATGCTTCTGTGAGCAAACTCCCCTTTGAATTAGGAGGTTAAGCTCCCAGCAGCCACATTTTTTTTTTTTTTCTCCACTATAGCAAGAAAGGAAGCCTAAGGTGCTGCTTCAGAAAATGTTTTCTTTTTGTGTGCATTTAGTTGGGGAGCTGGCAAAGTGGCTTGGGCAAAGCACAAACGGAGAGGCGAGAGGCATTGCATCATTAGACACGGAGCAACACTACATAGAAAGATGGAGACTAACAGCAAGTAAGACAGACAAACAGACAAAAGGCAACAGAAGGAGAGACAGGAGTGCAAAAATAGAATCTGGGAAAAAAGGGACACAGACAGAGTAAACAAGTACATGAATATCAGCCTAACGGGAGTGGATTACTTGACCAGGGGGGTCATCGGAACTAGTTCAAATCCAAGATTATTTACGGATTTTGAGGAGTTATTTAATCACCCCATCCCTCACTGCACACTCCAGGCAAAGCCCCTGTCTGGAACTTTAAGACGTCCTGGTGCTCGGATAAACAGGAGGTCCCGCTTTTAGGGTCAAAGGTCATGAAGTTATCCACCACAGATAATGAACAGACGTGAGAGAAATAATCCTGGACTAGAACTTCAATTAAATGGCTGAGCGAGGACGGTTTCGTTTTTCAAGTTCTATTTATTTCATTTATTTGATCTATTTATTATTTATTTATTTAATCATTTATTTTGGACCAAAAGAATATATCATAAGGGTGCAATGGGTCATTGAAGGCTAAAGTTTGTGAGTTGGCTTTTGCGCTGTTCGAGGCTTTTTTTGCAAATCTCTCTCAAATCCTGTGTTTGAATCTGAAACGATTTCATCTACTCGGACAGTTTCCATGTGGTCTGTCTGTGAGGATAAAAATCCTAGAGAGTGGGCGGCATTACTGACAATGAACAGCTTGCTGGTCTTATTTTTTTTTATTAGCTACTCAATTTCACAGCCACAGTGTTAGTGCCAAACACTCACCAAACCCCCCTGGTCAAGTGCGGCGCCGTTTAACGCTGAGCTTAAGCAGCCCGGACAGTTTACTTATTACCTACAGTGCACCCAAAGGACTGAGAGAAAGGCAGTTCTGGAGATATATTCCATCCCTTATAGAAGGAGACTGTATTGTAAGAATTTGTGTGCTTTGGGGGTTTAATTTGGCAGCAGGCAAATCCCTTATGAGCTTGCAGAATAAATCCTAAAGAGTGCCCTGAAGAAGATGCAGACCACATAGTCTGGCAGAGGTGAAACCCTTTAAAAAAACAATTCACTGCTATTGTCAGGCTAAATTTTCTTGGGTAGATGGCTGACTGAAAGTGCTTTAGTGGTGTGTCTACACATTTCTAACACGTACTGTAAGGTGCCGCTTCTATTGAAGGAGACATGAAAGCATGTTAACAGAGTAGTCTTGCAGTCTTGCGTGTGTTCCAGGGGGAACTAAACGTTACAGCTTTTGTCTGCATGTCTCTCCCTTCAGCCAAGCTGTAGGAGCACTAAAGAAGTGGCACGGTTATATAGCATGTGTGTCTGACTCCTGTAGAAGACATCTATTTATTTTGCTAATGAGTTAGTTGCCCGAGTACCAAACATGTTTCTAAGTATGCAAGCATGTTTCTGTTGTAAAACATGTGTGCATGCACACAGACATATACAATTGCATGTGTGGCACAATTGTGATCCTTCTTGCCAGAAGAGCAGTTTGGTGAATTGAAATGGTGCCGTTTTTTCCCATGTGCGTTGGAAACAGCATGAAGCATTTGGCTATGGGAAATGTATTTGCTGGATAATTCAAGGCAGCTGGTGGATAGCTGTGCAGTAAGTATGCTAGTAAACTTGCCTCCTAATGTGCTAGAGTGAAACTACTAGCACCCTAAGGTTTTGGCTCAGTCACTAACACGTTCAACTTCCAGTTCACGGTGCTGCAAATTGCAGGTAGATGTCAGGTGACTTTTGCGTTAGTCACCAAAGAATGGAAGCTTACTGAAGCATTAACGACAAAAGGCCTTGAGACAAAAAAGTGACGCACTTCCCTTTACTGTTTTGACATCAGACTGGAGAAGCTTGCGCTGTTTTATCAGTGCATTATGGCTTGGTGGGAGAAAAACAACTGAGCATCCTTTTGATGGATGTTTCCTATTTATGGAGAATATGTCAAAGCATTCCCTGCTAGATGGCATGCAGTGTATGATATTCTGTGTGTGTATGAGGAACATGCCTTGGAGCATCATTAAAAGCTATTCACTGAATTTTACAACATAAAGTCGATGTGCTGTGCAGGTAGGAACATCCTGACAAGTGCCTCGACAACATTACACCTCCACTGACCTTTTGTGTCTGTCTTGAAAAAGATTTTAGAGAGCAGACAATTTGTGTCAGAAGCGAGCAGTGCCTTTTCTTTGTTTTCTTTCGTATTTTTTCAGTGTGGCTGTAATATTTGAATGTGCACTCCTATTTCAAAACAGCACACTGTGGAGTTTAATAATAGCAGGCAATCTTGGGATGATGCAAGTTTGAGGTATCGACTTACCATAGCAAACAGGAACACAAAGGATTCACTTACAATAGCAAATTATATAAATGTAAACCCTTTACATCAAAAATGCTCAAAGTAAATTCTCTCCTCTCTCTTTGGAATCCATTTGTAATTCCCTGCCTCTGTTCTAAAAACAATAATCACAGCTGAAATACATTAGTAATATATAGTAGTGTAATTATTAATATAAATGGTATATATTAATATTATTATAATCATTAATAAGGTGGAGGAATATATACTTGTTTTAATAAACACCTGGCTACACGTGTTCAAGGCCTCAGTGCTACATATTTGTGTTTACTCATTTCACATACAGAATATTGAGCACATCAAGGATCTTTGTATTGGTACCTCATATGAACTTTCACTTACTGCAATACTGATGTACTAATGGAAATTCCTTGTCAGTATTTTGAAACTTCAGTTGCTGCGGCTTTCTTTGTGCTGAGCTACACTGGAGTTACAGGCAGTGTTCTTCACCAGACATACTGTGTCAGATTGTGAAATCAAAAACAAAAACAGCCTTTTAACATCAAAAGCAAAAGTTTATACAGTAAGGAGGAGCACTTCTTTGTGGAACATAATGCATTTTCACCTGTAGACTACAATGCTATGCAATTGACTTTCTTTGAGCCTTTGCATAATTGAGAGAGAAAGTCTGCCCACTTCAGTGTGGGGGTCAGTGGATGTGTGAGATTGTGGCCATGATCTCTTAACCTTAACCATGCACCACAGATGACCTCTGCATTCTCTTAATGAACATCCGTGTGAAAATGCCCCTATGCTCTGAGAAATGCAATGCAAAAATAAGCAGACTTCCACACACTGTTTAAAAAACCTCCAACAACAATCAGTTTGGAAAAAAAAAACTTTCTAATGACAGCAAGCTGAGGCGACTGCATTGAACAAACATGTGCATGGCAGGCTCCTCTATCCAGGCAATTACTGCTCCTCTTCTGCAGCACTTCGGTTACTGCATTCATCCATTCAACTTTATGTCGGGAGCAAAAAAAAAAAATCTGTAAGGGTCAGGGCAAGCCTGCAGTGGGAAGTAACCCAATTTGGTGCCATGCCTGTGTGTGTGTGTGTGTTTGTGTGTGTGTGTGTGTGTGTGTGTGTGTGTGTGTAAAGGACAGAGTCGACATTAAAGTCCTATGTGCTCCGCCCCAGGTGGGTCCGGGGTGGACGGGCTAAGATCAATGTTGTGGCGAGAGAATTGCTTGCTCGCAACCCCTCCCTTGCCTGAGCTCAAGGCAGTCTTCAACACCTGGGATAATTTGTCTCTCTCTGGCCCTTGCCACTGGTGCCTTTATTTATTTTTGTCTCCCATGTGTTTCTGCTGGAGACCCCAGAAAGGTTGCCCTGGTCCTGCCTTAATTTGTAGCAGGTTCTCTCTCTCTCTCTCTCTCTCTCTCTCTCTCTCTCTCTCTGTGGCTCAGGGAAGGTTGCATACAGATTGGGGTGGGTGTGGTGGGTCGTTCAGGGGATTTAGCCCTGCTAATCAGATCAGCCTGAGCGGGAAAGACAAGGAGGGCCTCAGGCATTGCTGTGCTTAACCCACTTTAATTGCAGCAGGTATCAAACTTGTTCAAGTCACAGACCCACTTATTCAAGCTGATGCAGATCGAGTCGAGAGTGGCGTATGAGAATTGCATAACTCTTAATCGAAGGCCACAGAGCCCTATAGTCATGAGATTGACCATGTTCTGAGGGACAGAGAAATCGATAGAAATGTGTGACGCTGTCGATACAACCAACAGTGTATTATGAGGGGAGGGGAAAGGAAGGAAAGGGAGAGGGGGGGGCTTTCCCACACAAGAGGGCTTAAGATGGATGAACATCCATACACATGTGAGCTTAATTAGTGATAGCCATCCAAGCATGGCAAATCAGGCTGGTGTTTTTCAACAGCTGTCAAACACCCACTTGCTTTATTATTATTATATTATGGACCACATTGTGTGGGCCTCTTCTGTTTGTGTGTATATATATATATTCTTTTTACTCTAGAGTGAGCAAAATTACACCAGTAAATAAAGGAGAAGGTTTTGTTTTTCTGTCTCCAATGAAACGTAATGATTTTAAAATGAGGGCATATGTGCATAGGTATTTTGTCACAGTCTCCAAATCATATTGTAGAAATTGTGTGCAATAGACTCGTACTGTAGAGCCATCTTTATTTGTTCATTCTCAGCCCTATTGCATTGCATAATGTGAAATATTTGCATAAATATTTTTTCCCCTTTTTCTTGACTTCATGCCATGCTGTTCCACCAATATCCACTCTGCATTAGCCTTGTTTTTCAACAATTCAGCAAACCCCAGGCAATATTTTTAAATCTCATAACATTGCGCAATCTGCTTGAATTTGCATGAGTGCATGTTGGTTAACTGTTCATATTTTCCCTTCATATTATATTGCAGGAAGCTTTTTTCTTTTCCTCCTCCTCCTTCTTCTTCTTCTTCTTCTTCTTCTTCTGCTTCTTCCTCCCATCTTTTTCCCCTCCTTTCATTACCATTCTCATATGTGACGGTAGCCTTCATTGGCGCCAGTTTCCACTCAAGGCTGCGGCACTCCTGCCGGCAACGCAACGCACAGCTGTGTCCAACTCGCTGATGGAAGCTGACAGAGTGCTAACACCCTGGTGGCATTAATCACTTCCTGTTTTCGCCCGTGAATTTGGGAAGGCCCTGCCACCTGATTACAGGCAAACATAAATCGTCTTCTGCACCCGCTGCCCCCCGCCCTCAGCGGCTCGTGCTTCGCAATCACGTCCCCACTTTCTGCAGTGTACAAACGAGTGCACAGACCTTCAGAACTGAGAGAGAGAGAGAGAGAGAATGTCATGCACATCACTTCCTATGTCGCAAAACTCATGGATGGAAAAAGTGTGAGAGAGAGAGGAAGAGGAAGAGAAATGAGAAAAGAGAGCGCATGAAAGAAGGAGAGAAATCCTTGATCCCCATTTGCTGTGGTGTTAGCTTATGTTGCCTCTTCTCTCTGCAATGTAATGAGGGCTCATTTTGTCCTGTCAGTTGTGATAAATGCACGTAGAGTGCAGATTAAAATGTAATGTCTTCTCACCAACTCTATTTGAACGCCGGAGCATCACACCGCTGGTGTGTGTCACAGAGAGAGAGAGGGAGGAAAGAGCCCACACTAGACGGCAGAGGATTTCTCATTACCCCTCAGCGCCCTCCCCCCCCCCCCCACACACACACACACACACACACTCACACTCACACACACACACACACTCACACTCACACTCAGGCCACTGTGGATTGCACCTTTCATTCCACATGTGCTAAAATAACAGGAAGAGAAAGTGGCCACTGTCTCAGTAGTAGTAATAATGGTTTTCACTGACCCCAAAAGTTTTATATGCCATTTAAAGAGTATTAACTATGCTAGCAAGAAGTTACTTTATAAAATGCTTATTTCTCCTCAATTCTGTGTGGGTTCATAATAAACAGGAAGCAGTCAGGGGTGTACAGTCCATCGACCGTACATTTTACCAGTAAAGAAAGAAGGGGGGAAGTTGGGGATGCATCACCATTCGTTTTAAAGGATTGTAATATGGTGCTTGAAAATTTTAAGAAAATGGAACAGTTGTGCAAGCACACACACACACACACACACACACACACACACACACACACACAAACACACACACACACACAGAAAATTACCAGATTACAATACCCTCTGCCCCCTTCTGGGTGCAGTAGTAATTATAAGCTTCCAGAAAACCCTGAGTTCTTACTTGGTTGTGGGTTCTCTTCAGATGGTGAAAGGTGGTTTGACATGACTGCACAGCGTGCAAGGTGTTTCTTTGCACTGCTCCAGCACGATGGCTTTGAAGGATAATCTGTATTCTGTCAGAGTTTGGCTGAATAAAAGCCAGTGAAGGAACATGGCTGACTTTTGTCTGTAATTCGAAGAAATCATTGCAGTGAAAAAAGCATGACACTTGCAGGAAAAAAAGTATGAACATCTACATTTTATGTATAACATATACAGTATTGTTGTGCTTTATTTAGACAAAGACACACTAAGTAGTCTTTATATTCTCATAATGTCTTAGTCATATGTGCAGTATGCTGGAAAAACTGCAGTGCACACCAGACTTGTTTGTTCCACCATTTGCATCTCTCATGGCTCTGAATGGCATGTCACCTTCGATTAAAATCTAGCTGAATGGCTCCTGTAGTCACAGAGGGATTCAAAAGCAATTAGCTTGGATGTTGTTGTGTGCTATAATTGTCTAGTCTTCTTTTTTACGAATGGCGAATTACGAATTTTAGTTTTGCTTGCCTTGTTTTTTTCCCTTGTTATTGTGTGTGTGTGTGTGTGTGTGTGTCTTTCCTTTTTTTCTTTGCAAGAGTGTGTTTCCATCCAAGGCACCTTTGGAATGCAGTGAACGAGTGGCGTCAGCTCTTTGATGTGACTGGAGAGGTGGCAGGTGAAGACGAGTGCACCTTTGCTTTGGCAGTCGTGTCACACCACTAGAATGACTGCGAGGACACCTCTGTCAAGAGACAGCCACAGTGGCAGCATGTTTATTCATTTCCCTGGAGAAAACTTGACTATATTTAGCCCCGACGAAATGGAAAGTAAAGAGCCATTGGGGAAGAAAGAATGAAATGTAATGTGAAGTTTGGAAAAGCCACTGTTAAATGCCATAATACAAAGAGTAAGAAGTTAGAAGTTAAAAGAGCTTGGATATGAAAAAAAAATATATTTATTTAATAGCTAATGCGGCTGTCCTATTATCAAGAGCTGCTCTCTGAAACAGCTTTTTGCAGCTTTTTGGAGCTACAGAAGAATGGCCTACATGTAGGGCGAATAGCATTCGGAAAACACTGAGCCTCTTAAAAATTTAGAGGCAGCAGGTCTTTGATTATCTCCCTGCCTTGGCCGACTTAAAAAAAATGGGGGGGAAAGGGGGGGACCTGCTGAACAACAAAAAAGCCCCCCACAAAACACATTTCAAAAAATACATTAGGAACCAGGGGGCTTTGAACTGCTGCCTTGCCTCTAAAGATGCGAGAGTGGAAGTGCTAACCCCTGCTTTCTCTCACTGCAGTTTGTTCTCTCTCTCTCTCTCTCTCTCTCTCTCTACTCTCTCTCTCTCTCTCTCTCTCTCCCCTTCTCTCTCCTTGTTGCCTATGAACGGTTGGGTTTTTTCATTTATCCAACCATTAGATTACAGAGCAAAATCCCTAAGCTGACAGCTGGGTTCTCATTTGCATAGCACTGAGACGCCCATTACAGTTTTTCACCTAGGAATTATTTGCCTGACATGGCCTGTGGATATGGTCCTATAAGCTCTCCAAACCTGCAACCCTCAATAGGTCTGAGTAATCTTGAAGGTGGGTCATAGCAGGGGTGGCTAAGAGAGAAGAGTACCAACTTGAGTTGGGTACTAATAACTAGAAGACAAGGTTAAAAACAAGCAGAAATAAATAAAATAAAATAAAATAAAATTATAATAAATACAGAAGTGGACATCAGTGTGAGAACATGAGAGGTGCTAACCCAATCCGGCCCCTTTGGGTCTGGCTGGGAACTCTGTCTAATCCCTTTCTCTGAGATGGGCATGTTGTCAGGGGCTTTAGCTGGACCTGAAGAAAACTAAGCAGGGCCTTCCTGCTTGCCTGCTTCATCTTAGACAGTGGTGATCAGTCAGCGGTCCTCAAGCAAAAGGGATTGAGGTCACGTCAGCCATAGGGAAGATGAAGGGAAGGACTTAGTGTTTTTCCCCGTGATTGCTGGCATTGCAGCAAGTTGGAAGGCCCTCCTTTTTTTGTTTGGGGGTGGGCGGGGGCAGGCGAGTGTCTGGTGGTTTCAGGGAAAGTAAAGTGAGACTGATTGGTTTAAAAGTGCAGAGTACAGTCTTGCATCATTAGGGGAAAAAATAGGTGGAATTTCAGGCAGGAAGAAGCTACACTGAAAAAGTACATCCTCTTCTTAAAACTCACTTTTTAAGGCATGTGTCCAACATTGCTGCAGATATTCACAATGGCATTAATTAATCGAGGGAGGTAGCTTTACTCATTTCCTGCATCCCAGCTATTTTGTATTTCATAAGAGGTGGTACACATATGACCAGAGACACTTATATAGGATGAGACACATCACTTAAAGAGTCCTCCCAAAGAAAGGTATCGCAACACAAAGATGGCGGAGTTGGAAACTGGAAGTGCTGCCCTGTAGTGAAAGTAATCAATCATATTGTTGGAGGCATTATGACTGATGGTTTCAACTGAACGTTTTGTTAACTATCTCCATCACCATGGTGATTGCCATGCTGCGAATATTGGCGTAGGCATAGTAAGCCATTGTAAATAATACCTTTTTTTAGCTTTATTTGAGTGATCTACAGGTAGATTTTGACATCCGCACATCTGGAGTTTTGGATATCTCCCCATTCATTTTGATAGGGCATGGTCTTGTTAATCCCACATAGCTGCTACAAACACTACAAGGCTCCCTCTTTTTTCGTGATTTACAAATGTCCCAAATTCTCACCAATAAATGTGGAAGAATAGAAAAGAGAAATGATATTTTTTAAGTTATTTTGACAGATTATAAACATGATTTCATTAGGCTCACAAGTGAGAATTTTGTTTTTTTTCCATTGGCCTATTCACAAATTACAAATTCACAGTGAACCTTCATTCACCCCATATTGAGTTGTCTAGCCATCAAAGTGACTATGAAGCTGGTGATTTAACTAAAAAACAGTATGAAATTAGTGTCCCTTTAAGGTTGCATTTGCCTATTGCCTTAAGTTACTTACTGGTGTTATTCTTGCTAGGGAATAATTTGCATACATATATACGTTAAGTGGATCTAATTTGGCTCTAATTTGGATTTGGACAGCTCAAAGTTGTTCACTTTTAAACGTTGCTTGCATCATTGTCCATTTTTACTAACCAGATGCTCATTACACCCTTTTTCAGTACTTGTCAGCAAAGACAGCATGCAACAATTCAGAAACAGCCTACCAGACCAGAGCAAGTGGAATATAATTTCTATAATTTTCTTCTTCTAGGTGTAGTGAAGGCTATTGCTAGTATGCCACGTTGTTGATTTTTTTGCCTTTTATTTTTCCAAACACCTCACTCTGCAGTATAAGAGTGCAGAAGGTTGGATAAATGTTTTGCATCAGCTTTAGTGAGCTCATCCGGTAACTGATAAATCCATTATTTATGCTCTCCAGCAACCTCAAAAACATCTCTCCTTCTTCTACCGCCTTGTAACTCATGGGGTGCCGATTGTATTCATTAGAACCACAGGGTGTATTGTAATCACTTCCACATGGCATCCCCATGGGGCTGCACCTCTTTTGACCCTCTCAACATGCCATCATGCCTTTGAAAAATTCCCCATTATGTTGGACAAGTCCTGCAGAGATCCTGTGTTGTATGAATTCACTCACTCATCATTTGCCAAGTGCCAGTTCAGGGGCACTTCATCCACCAGGTCAAGAGGCTGTGACATGTCAGGCCCCCACCCACCACCAACTCACTCCCAGTGTGTTGTGATTCTATTCCACCATGGCTTGGCAGCATGCCCAACAGCCCACATGCCACCCCACTGGGGCAGGCATGCAAGCTTACGCACAAGCTTAGACTCTTCCAAAGGCGCTTAGCAAAGGGTGTGAATTACAGTGAGGTTGTGCAGATCTGACACCCGCAATTAAGCCCCCTCCCTCACTCCCTCTCCTCGTCCCTCAAGGAAGTCTCCCTCCATGGATGCATGACAAGGGAGCTTGGTCTGAAATTGCCCTCAAATGCCTTTTGTGTGATTTGCATACTAGCTGGAAGGGAGATCCTTTTTAGTGCTCATAGTGTGCACAACACCAAGCGTGACACTTCTAATGTCATTGTCATCAGATCCCTCGCAGGGACAGGGAGAGCGGTGGGGGTGGGGGTGGGGGTGGCGGGGTCAGAAGACTAGCCTCACACACTGTCATCCTCTATGAGCAGTGCTAGCGCTAACTGCCCAGAGCACTTCCAGTGACTCGGCGTGCACGACTAGGCAAAGGGGCTGTTTAGAGGTGGTGAGCCCAGAACTGGAACACGGTGAAGGGAGCCCTAGAGATGGAGCAAGACGGAAGGAGAGAAGCTGTCCTCCATCAGTGGTCATTCAGAGTTCGACCGCCTGCAGACATACACACGCACACGCACATACACACTCAGTGACTAATAGCACACTTAGTAAGTCATGGACATAGGCAGACACACACACACAGAAATGCTGCAAGCGTACTCACTGTATCCTACAAATGGTGTCTCATGCATATTGTGACTACATTACCCATCACCCATATGGACAGTTACATTATAGCACCAGAGGGGACCTGCTGAAGAGCAAAGTCATAAGTGCAGACTTAAAAGATAAAAAAACAAATAAAACAAAAACTTTTTATGCCGCCATCTACAAAAAGCAACCAATCAAAAAAATTCCTTCACTGTGAACTGCAAAAAAAAGAAGAAAACAAACGCATGCTAGCGCAATAATGTGGCTGTTTACAGCCCATGAAATTCAGCATGCCAGCCGTTATGTGTTCAGCATGAGTGGCCAGAGCGAGCCAAGGAGAGGAGGCAGCAAAGTGAGCAAAGATGAGAGGGAGAGAGTGAAAGAGAGAGAGAGAAGAGGAGCGTCGCTCATTAGTCCCCTCCGAGCTCGAGGCACTCGGCAGTGTCCAACGGCCCAAGACCATGAGGACAGAAGGACAGGGGTGGGAGAGGCACCATGAAGCGTGTAATACGCTGCACAGCATGAAACTGACTGGTGTGGGGTTGAACATAGGGGTACAAAAAGCAAATTTGCCCCCCTTGTCTTCTTGTTCCCCCTCTCCCTTTGCCTTTCACTCCCCAACCACCCCCAACCCATTCACACATACACACACACAGAGAGAGAGAGAGAGAGAGAGAAAGGGAAAAGAAGAGGGGGTAAAAACAGTTGAGTCGCTGTCAGCTAACCGTGCTTAAGTCGATACTGGCCAGCCACTTTGCATCTAGTTACTCTCGACATTTCTGGCAGTTCCTGTGCAGGGTCATGGCTTTCCAATAATAAAGGAAAGAAAAAGATGATGCAAGGAGAAGAGAGATGAAGGGGGAGCAGTCCACAATTCTCCTCGTTCCATTCACTGACGTAAACTGATCGTAGCATTAAAGCTGCCCTCAATTTCCTGATCCATCCTGGGAGCCTGCTGGGTCTGCTATGTCGTTCCCCCTGAGATATAAAAATGAGTTAGTCGGAAAAGCATTCCAGTGTTTGTATTTTTTTTTTCTTTTTTTTTTTTTTTACACGAAGTTAGAACAACAGCCCAAGAGAGAGAGAGAGGAGTGAAATTTACTGAACCTGAATGTACTTCTCTGGGGGTTGCCATATGTTCAAGTACAAGACTCAATAGGGGAGCCGAATTAATGGAAATTCTTAACATTTTTAAATGCATAGACGTTAAACATATGAAACTTAACTGATGATATGTACACTTCTTAACTGTGTGTACATTCTCCACTGTCCACTACCTTACTTTGCCTCTGTTTGTGAGACAGCTTTCACAAGTGCCAGGTGCCCAGGTGAGTGGCTTCCATATCTGGAGACCTCGAGAATGGCCATAAAAAAGTGGCAGCTGCTTCAGTTTGTTAAGACGTTTAAACCTGCCCCGGCAGCACCTCTGCATAGCCCCGGCTCCGTTTTTATACAAGACGCATCGCCTTCTCCCCGCTTTCACACCCTCTCAGCAAAGTAATCAAAAGGCCAAGTACTTATGCGAAATTTATGCACTGGGCATATTTTTCTGCAAGGCCATCACCCGGGTGCTGTATCTCCTTCAGAACAGTGAGAAGAGGTTTTTATGTGTGCATGTGCTGTCGCAGTGATCGTTGAGAGATGGCAGTGGGATAAAAAATCAGAATCTTGATGACATTTGCCAAAGGCTCTTTTTGTCACAGGTGCGCATGTAAAGGGCACTGACACCCACCTTGATCAACCCTAAATTAGAGTGTTGGGGGCCACATCCAATTTTTTCTCTGCAAGACACACAGTCCTTGTTTCGTATGTATGAGACTCAGACTGTTTCATCAAAAGAACCAAGCATCTCTTCCCTCTACTGAAATTGTCTCACAAACAATATTTGTCTTTTCCCTCCCATCCCCCCCTCTCTGTATTTCTATCTCAAGCAGACATCTTTTTTTTATTGTCGATGCAAGCTGGCTGCCAAAAAGGCAGCACAAGTTGCATAATACACTCAGGATATGCTAATTGAATCATATTCTAAATGTGATTTGCTTTCACAAGCGCAAATAAAACAGTAACATTGTTAGGCCATGTATTGATTGCCTTATGTGGTTTGATCTCTCTGGTAAGTGTAACTTATACTGTATATGGTTTGAATAGGAAATGAAGCTTGTGGTGTGGCATAACAAAATATATATATATTCATATATTCCTCAACTTCAAGTGCTTGTTTAGCAGTTGAAAGTTGGCATAGGTGTGTGTGTGTGTGTGTGTGTTTGCCGAGTAACAGGGTCGGTATGGATGCCTTGTGAGAATGTAATTGGATCTTATCTGTGAGGCAGTACGTGTGAGAGGGTGGCCAGCTCTTCTTGAGTTTTGCAGATTGTGATGGGGGGGGGGATTCGGACTGGATTGGTGTGTGTGTGTGTGTGTGTATGTGTTTGTGTGTGTTTGAGTTTGTGTTAAGGGGTTGGTACAGGGGGTGAAATAAGATAGTGGCCCTGTTTGGTAATAGTGTTGCCTTTAGCCCAGGGGAGATTGCGTGCCGCTGTAATGAATTGCACGGCAGGAAAGAAGCCACCAGGACTGTAGCCTCCACGCGGACAATGTAATGGATTTACATTGCTCTCCCCATGGGCTCTGTCTCTACCTAAATGGTGAATTGACAATTGATTCTACCATCTCAGTGTGTGTGTTTGTGTGTGTGTGTGTGTGTGTGTGTATGTAATATATAGATGAATATCTGGTGCAGTTGTTTTTTGTTGGTGGTGACGGCAATATAAGTAGATTGTGTGCGGCAGTTAGTTAGGTAGTTGGAGGTTTCATTTGTACAGGGTCTTCATTTGTCCACCTTCAAGAGCCAATTCACATTTGGAAAGTTAACAGAATAAGTAGTGCAACACTGTGAACACTAATTTGTGCAACATTGCTTGCAAGTATGATGACTATGAAAGATGATGATGATGGTGAGGATGCTGCTGTTGTTGATGATGATGATGATGATGACGATGACGGTGATGATGAAGTGAATGATGACAGTAATGGTGGTGGTGGCAATGATGATGATGATGTGGTGTTTTTGATATTTTTTAACAGCTGTTTCTCTTTGTTACTTCCTCCCTCTCCAGGTCAAGAAGTGAAACTTTTATCACAAGAGGAAGAGGACCCCCTTCCCACTGCTAGAGCATCCCAGATCCAGGTTACCCATACAGGCCATCCATCTGTAGCTGTTAGGGAGACTGAGAGGTTAGTGCACTGTTTGTATTAAAAATAATCATTTTAATAATTCAGCACTCACCCACCACTTCACATGACCCCAAAAGCCTCAGCCTGGATGTGTTGCTGAGAGCATGCAAGGGCATGTACAGCATGATGAAACAGACTCGCACTCTCACGCTAGCCCTGCCAGCATCTCATTCTCTGTCAAGGTTTTTTTTTTTTTGCAACGCCTCTCAAATCTCTGTCTATAGCTGCCAAGCATTCTGCTTCACTATGTTGAGTCTGTGGCACACAAATGTGATTTTAATAAACACAATTCTTAAAAACTGAAGCATGATGTTGGATTACCGCTGGGTTTGGCTGCCTTGATTTCTTTGATGATTGAAGTCTGTGGGGTTTGCGTGCCTGGCAACATATTCCACCACACCCTACCTCATGTTTCCCACACCCCCGGCTTCAGATTACTATCCATAGAAGAGCTTCAGAAGCCCCACACAATATTCCACCTGCTAGCACCTGCTGTGCCATGCTCTCTTAGTTTAAAACCTTGAAATTTACCATCCTGGTGTGGAAAGTCTTACCTTTTTTGCCATCGATCCTTCTAGAATAACAAAAGTTTCATGAGAATCTGTCCTCTCTAGCACACAGTGGATGTGGTAATGGCTAAAACATAACAAAACAGTTTCAAGCTCAACTTTCAAGTTTAACTTTACTTGTCCCTCCCTCCCAGAGGGCTGCTGCATTTAATGTAGTGCAAGATTTTATATTACTTTTAAATTAAACCAATAATCCGAGCACTGTCATTTCTATTATTTTTTCATGATGCCACAAGAAAATATCCTCAAGAAGCTGATGTTAAAGAAATACAACACAAAAGACGTTACTCTTCAACATCTGTCCGCTGTTATGCTGTTTTCAACTAAAACTGCCTTGAAGATCATGATACCTGGATTTTTCTGTGCGTTTTTTGAAACCATTCATCACTTTTGAATCAATCATTCAACCTTTAGAACTGATTGTGCGTGATTTGGCATTTCCTTACCTATTATGTAATCACCACATTCTTGATTTGAAAGGATGTGAAGATGCAGTGTGTTCATTGGAGCCCTCTGTGACTGCCAGTGTTCATCAAACTTAATAAGCCCTATGGCAATGTAGTCAGCATGTTAACTGTGTTGTTAAATCCCAGCATTTGGCAAAGCACAAAAGAAAAAAAAAAAAAAAAAAGAGAAAACGTTCAAAGTTGAATTCCTGAAATGACAGGTTTATCGAAGGCCTCGTGCGTCTTTACAACCAGCAATAAAAAAAAAAAATTCTTGTCGACAACGACACACACATCTTTCCCGGCTTCTGTTCATAAAGCTGGGCGACAACATTTAGCTCTTTGCCGCACACGCGCAACGATCTTTAATATGCCACGCAGGCAGTGTCTTAGTGAAAAATATCTACCTCTGGCTTCTTTATTGCCCTCTTAGTCATTTCTTACTGCTGCCTCAGTGGCTCCATGGCGGGTTGAGCCCGGGTGTGTCGGCTCGGCTTGTCTGATGCGGGTAATGGTGACTCACTCGCTCACTCTGAGCGGAATCGGCTGTGAAATTAAACAGGTCTCCAGACCCGTGTGCACAAACTGCCCTGGTATAAATTGCAGATAATCATGTGTAATTCACGTTTGGAATTAGAATGCTTGTGTGTGTGTGTGTGTGTGTGTGTGTGTGTGTGTGTGTGTGTGTGTTAGTGAGAGTGAAAGGAAGGGGGAGAGTGGGAAAAGGAGAGACAAAGAAAGAAAGAGAGAGAGAGAGATGTCAGGGAGAGACATTGCCTCTGGCTTTCTCTTGAATTAACAAGCTTGGAATTTGTGCTCTTGTCTGATGCAACCTCTGCCTTGTCCACAAATTGCCATGATTTCGATATGGATATTTCTCCTCTGTGCACCTGTGTTTGGCCTCTGGTCCTCATTCACTCACTCACTTCACTTCACTCCACTCCACTCACACACACACACACACACACACACACACACACGCACGCACACACACACACACACACACACACACACACACACACACACACAAATTACATTTGCTCACTCATTCACCCAGCCACTGGTAGAATCCCAGCCCAGCCTGAACCCTCAAACCCTTTACTGGCATGTTCAGTTCATGCAAGTCTGGTAGGGTTCAGAAGTTAGTGGGGCCATTGGGTATCAGTCACTCACTCACTCACTCTCTTTACCAGCACCAACATTTTCTACGGTAGCATCACCATTAGTTGGTTGAGACTGTTTTCCTGAAATCCAGAATAGAGGTGAGACCAGCGGAGTATGTGTGTCTGTGTATGTTGGGGCTTCATGGTTCCGACTCTTCTGACTCTGCCTCATCTTTGTTTTAATCAGGGGCTGTGGTGCCTGTGTAAGGTTGATTGCTTTTTTCGGATGAGACGTGTCCACAATACTTAATAGCTCCACATTGTGTGTGAGTGTGTGTTTGCTGAGTGTGTCTAGATGTTAAGGAGTGTGTGTGTGTGTGTGTGTCTGTGTGTGTGTGTGTGTGTGTGTCAAGAGGTTTATGCGCTTTGTGTTTTTCTCAAGGTTGATGTTCCCCCTGGTTTCAGCTGCTGTCTCTCAGGGCATGCTGATTTATTTGCCAGTGCAACTCAAACGGTATAATTGCCATCTGCTCACGAATAACGAATCGCCAAATGATCGCAGATGCTGTTTGCCGCCTGCGTGTATCTATCTATGTAGCTGTGGGTAATGCGTTTGTCAGATACGACTCAGGGAGTGTCTTTTCCATACGGACCGCAGCTGTCTTATCGCCCGGAACAACTTCTGAGAAGTGGAGAGGGAGAGGGAGAAAGAGAGGCGAGGGGGCGATGTTTACGGAGCGAGAGATATTGGGGTCCCGATGCCTCTAGCTCCTTAGCAGTGAGCTAAGGAGATGGAGCTTCTGCTTTTTCAATTGGTAACCTGCCTGTGGCCGTACACCCTTCACATACACACACACACACACACACACACACACACACACACACACACACACACACACACACACACAGTAACACATCCTAAGGTTCACTTTTTACTGGTGCCTTATCTTAGCTCTTGACTTCATTTATTAATATTTATAATATTTCACATTTTATCTCTCTCTCTTTATCTCTCACATTCTTTCTCTGTTTCACTCTTCCATCTGCCTCTCTCTCTTTCTCTCTCTCTTTCTCTCTCTCTCTCTCTCTATCATTAGACTGAATATATTGCCCTGTTAATGATGCATGGAGACGCTAGTCTAAGAGCCACATTGGATGGAATTATCTTTGCAGGAGTTTAAAGACATCTCATCCCCTATCAGGTCATCTGTCGCAACTGTCATTATGCTCAGGACTATAGCTACTATTGTTTTTATGTCCCCTGCACACACACACACACACACACACACACACACACACACACACAGATGTGTACATTAGCACACACACGCAGAGGCACACAGACACACACACACACACACACACATACACTTACACACACAGACACATGCATACTTAAAGCCCTGAAACAGATGACATGAAGTCTGATATTTATGGATTTTTCTGAAAGAGTTTAGTTTTAACTCAGGGACATTGAGAGGGCGGCCTTACTGCAGCTCATTCTGTCTGGGAAGTAAAAAGGGGAGCTTTGTCACAAACAGGGATGAATGCCAGGAAATATAGCCATAGCTTGCATTATTGATGCCCGCCGCTGACAGCCAAACCCCAGGGCAATCTACATGGCTCACGTTTTACTGATTTTCTTCTATGGCTGGAACTTCTCTTTCTTTCTTACATTTTTTCTCTTTCTCTCTCTCTGTCTCTCTCTCTCTCTCGTTGTGTTTTTGATCTGTGTTCTTTTCCCTCATCTTATTTAGCTGAGATCCATTTGAATCCTCAGGATGAGTTTCCAGAACTGCAGGTGTTCCATACAGGCATGTGTCCACTGGGAGGTTTTGGTTATTAGCCCAGATATTGCCTCTGCCACCACTACCACTACACACACACACACACACACACACACACACACACACACACACACACACACACTGCATGTCTGCTATTCTGGGGCATAGATAGACAAAGAGGACAGGATCCAGACACAGCCAGACCTCAGTTCCGTTCTCCTCCCCCCACAACACACACACACACAGACACACATACACACACACACTCTCTTTCTCTCACACACACTCTCTCTCTCTCTCTCTCTCTCTCTCTCTCGCGCACACACACACACACACACACACACATACATACTCCCTCTCTCTCTACATACACACGAGTACAGGCACTCACACACACACACGCACACACAAATACACACACACACAAGTACAAACACTCTCTCACACATACACACACACAAACACAAATACAAACAGACACAGCAGGCTGCCACCCACACTCTCAATCTATTGGCCCGAATGGTTGGTGACCTAGTCAGCTCAGCCTGTGATTGGTTGGTCACCTGCCAGTCACCTGTGACCAGTCCGCATGGCAGGTGTGCGCAGAGCCAAGGTACTACTGTGAACATGCATGTGTGGGTATGCGTCCTTGCTGACAAGTGTGAGCTGCCATCTGCCAGTGCATATGGGAGATCTTCTAAAGGCGAGCTTCCCAAAGCTTGCAAATCCAGGCCAGCACAGTTGGACCTATGTAGTAACTGTGCTTTCTGTTTTTCTCTCTCTCTCTCTCTCTTTTTCTTTCTCTTTTTTTCTCTTTTTATCAAAATTTTTCCTCTGCTTAATCGTTTTATTCATTTTTTTCCCCATTGACATCATAACTTCAAATCCACAGGGGTGCCCACAATGACACTGTTGGTTAACTGTTTCCCCAGTGCTGTGTGCACATTAAAGTGCTCTAGTTTCTGTGTTGGATTGAGTGTCTAAATACAACATGACACCCACAGTGATGGACTTGAGCTTAGTGGCTCCCGTCCCTGGCTCTTTATATAAGCATTTCATTTGGTCCTGTTTAGATGAACATCATTTGAATTATACGAGTTAGAACAGGAAACGTGAACCATGAGACAATTGAAGAGTTATCTACATAGTGCCTTCACAAACGGATACACTGTATGTATTATTTAGACTTAGAACTTGTTTTGCAGTTGTACAGTACAATTATTTTTTAGACAGGCCCTTGTAGAGGGTCACAGGAAATGAAGAAAAGGCAAGGCTGACTGCCAAAGATTCAAAGGGGCCTTAGGGCAAGCAAGGACAAAGGTGCATCCAACAGCACTCTCTCTCACACACACACACACACATGAATAGGGCAACACAGGTACACAAGTAACTGAAATAACCTGTGCATTCTTACACATTCTTACATAAGCATGGATATACAAAACACACACACACACACAGCACACACACACACACACACACACACACACACACACAGCAGAGATGGAGGCTTCTAAATTTTTCATGTGATGTAGGTACAGGACTGCAGTGCATGCTTTCTGTTTCTGCTGCCCACATTCACTCGATTCTTTATTGACCAAAACTGACTTTGAAAACTACCCCCCCCAACACACATACACACACACACACACACACACACACACACACTGCCTTTAGAGACAAACACCTGGTCAAAATAAATGAGAAATCCTTGATAAATAAATCAAATGGAAAATACATAGAGATACATGGAAGAAACATGGAAAAACACAGTCTCAGAGCCAGCCAGAAATATGGAATAACCCAGTCTTCGCATTGCCTGCTCTGCCTGACCCCACCCTAGACCCAAGGACCCAGAGGGGAGTGGAGGGTGGCGGGCGTGAGCAGCGGTGGAGTTGTTGGTGTCCGTGTCCACCTGCCCGTTTTCTCACTGTTTGTGTTGGAGCGGAGGGAGAACATGCTGGGCCCCAGGGCCTGCCTCTTCTTTCTGGCTCACCTCCCAACATTAAACCATTAAAGGCGAGTAGGATGCGGGGAGGGGAGGGTGGGGGGGCAGGAGTGAGGGAAGAGTGGAGAGAAAGGGAGGGAGAGAGAGAAAAAAAAGAATGTAGGAAAAAAAAAACAGACTGTACCTTTAGCTGTGACACCAGGCGGAACGGAGCTACGAATAGCAACTCATAATTGCCCCCTCAAGGGTGCAGGACGAGGCCCAACTCTCAAACATGAACATCCCCCATCCCCCCACCACCCCACCACACACACAAACACTCATCCCAGTTCAAAAAAACATCCTATCTGATACAGGCATGGTTGTCTGAGCAGTGCTGGGTGCTGGAGCCCAGTGGAAGGGGGGAAAGTGAGGGAGAGAAGGAGGGAGGAAGGCAGGGAGGGTTGAGTGCAGTCACTCCCCTGTGCCCTACAGAGCCCTTCTATCAGAGCTCTGAGCTCCATTAGCCAAGGTCTGCACTGACGGCTGCTTGATGCAGTAAAGCTATGCAACATGGGCACAGTATGAGAATTGCATACATATATGCACACACACACACACACACACACACACACACACACACTTCCAAACACACACACACACACACACACACACACACACACACACACACACACACACACACACACACACATATATTAGCATGTGCTATTGTCTACACCTCTTCCAGGCAGGCACAGCTGAAGTTGGTTCATCACTGAATATCCTAGTTTTTCAACCTACAAGAAACCTATCTACCCCCATGTACTATGTACTAACTATACTACCTCTGTCTCAGTAGTATGCATGTATATGTATGATTATTGTATTGCTCAATGCATCAGTCTGTCTTGAAAGTGGATGAAAGCTAGACGTTTTCCTGTTGGAATCGTGCACGGGAGAAAGCCTCTCTCTGTCTCTATATATATAAATTGACCCATGGTTGTCAGAACAGGCGTCTTGATGGCTGTTCCAGCAGTACATCACCTGTTTTGTACAGCAGGTTTCTATTTTGGACCGCTGCTTGACAAAAGCATAAATGCAACCCTTTAGTAGGCGTTACGTGACAGGACAGCTTTGATGCTCTTCTCTGCATACACTCATATTATATAATGTCTGCATCGGGGAATGGGCTGACTATGTAGCTCTCCCATATACAGACTTGTGTGCATAATGTCGTTCAGAGTGTATTTAGGTGTGTGACAGTTACGTGCATTCAGTAAAATAAAGCTAAAGGTGGCAATGCTAAAATTAGGCTTCCATACAGTATACCAATTTGTGTTATGCCTTCCACACAGCAATTAAGTTGTAATTAGTGTAGTCAATTTCCTGACACAGTGCTTCATTTGTGGTGGTGGTTTTATCAGAGTAGTCTGCTGAACCTCATTGGTCACAGCTGCACAGTCCTCTATCCACATGTGAGAGAGAGCCCGTAAGCCAGTGATCAATACCACCATGCTAACGTGCATTGTGTCTCTCTCAGTCTTGTTTGTCTTTATCTCCAGCTTCCTGTGCTGCAGATACACACCCACGCAGCATGCACACACACATACACGCGCGTGCTCGCAGAAACACACACAGGCAATTGTTAGTAGGTCAAATGCAATCTTCACTGTCAGGAATATTAAAGAACTTGGAGAGAACCAAAGATGATTGACAAGCATCACTGTGCAGGAAAATGTTTCAGTCTTTTTGTAAGTGCACTGAAATTAAACTTTAAAAAACACTGACAATTTCATTGGGAATGGACTTCTTGTCACATCCATGTAATGCCAGAAAAAGGGCAAGTATTTGTGTGATATGAATGAGTATATGAACTTAGAAATTGTAAGAAAATGTATATGTTAATAAGGCATGCTCATGTTCTCTCATGTCCATAACATGGAATAGCCAAACTCATGCATTACAGTAACAGTCTGTGAATGTAAACCAATGTGTTATTACATTCTTCTGTGGCAGTATACCAGGAGTAGTGCTATGACATGTCATTGTTGATTTCTTATTTGAGATGTCCCCTGTGTCTTCTTATCATCCTGGTGGGATTTTTGTCCCCCTACTGAATTCCTCTTCCATCTCCTTTGTGTTTCCATGGTCCGGTTTGCCTCAGTGATTTGTGACTGACTACCTCACTGCCCACCCCTCCTCTCTCACCCTTGAGCCATGCAGGATTATGGTACGGTCGGTTCTTCACGGCCATCCAATTTCATTGTGCATTGTTTATAGCTTTATTTATTCAACATGTTCAATCAGCACCAAAACCACTAAGCTGCTTTGCTTGTGTGTGAACAGAGAAGGGCAGCAGTGGTGCTGGTGTTTGACAGTGTGGAGGCATGTGAGGTGCTGGGTGTGGGGTGGGCTGTGGACGTGCCGCTGGATGCCAATGAAGCTGCTATTTTATTCATTGGATCTGTTCAGCATTTTTTTTATATACAGGGCCTCTTGCAAACAAACAAACATGCAACACAGATAAATGTATACAGAGCACTGGGTCCTAAGTGGAGGTCATATAGAGGAGATGTGGTACTTTGCCATTCCTCCACCAAACCCACCCACTCTCTACCCAGCAGTGTGAAACTGTTTGTGGGTGAGTCTGCATCATGACAGTGACAGCATTGTGGGGCTCATTGGTTAAACAGCCACAGTCTTAGCAAAGGAGTATACAAACAGTTGCATTCTGCTGTAAGGCAGTCATAACAGCTTTCTCTCGCTGCCTCACTCTCTGTGTCATTCTCATTCTCTCTCTCTCTCTCTCTCTCACACACACACACAAACACACACACACACACACACACATATACACACACGTATACAAACACACACTCATTCTCAGCCTCTCTCTCCCTTCTTCTCTTTCTGTCTCTCTCACTCTCACTCTTTCTCTTGCTCTGTCCAACTTCCCATTTCTCTATTTCTCTTTCTCCCTTCCCATTTCTCTTTCTCCCTTCCCATTTCTCTATATGTTCCTCCCTACTTCCTCTACCTTCTTTTGCATCTCTCATTTCTCCCACTCGCTGATAGCCCATCATCCACCCACTCTCCAGTGAGTAGCAGAAATGCGCAACGGTGGAGCGGTTCCAGATTTTATCAAGGGATATTAAGCTCACACACTTTTTGGTAGTCTATTCACACGCCTCACACAATGAAACCTGCACGGGGAGGTGGGGTAAGGTTTTTTCTGCAAACTCAGTTTTTTTACGGTCTCGTAAAACTTTTCATATGGGTAAATATTTAAAATTGTAATACTTTTTAATAAGCTGGCAAAAGCCAGGGTTTTCACTGAGTTGATTTTTGAATGAGAGAGCACTTTTTTTATTTGAGGCTGTGCAGAGAGCTCCCCTGAGCTCTATCCTGGCCACACTGATGAGAGGGGAGGAGAGAGCTGTGACTCTGTACCCGAGCCAAAGCGAGTTTAAAACATAATAAATCCAGGTGATTAACTCTCATCTGCACAGGCGGGAGGCCAGGTGTTGACTGAGCTTTAAATCCCTCATCTCGATATGTTTCCCTTAAGTAGTAAATAAATAAATAAATAAAATAGAGGTAAATGAATGTAAATAAGTAAATCTAGCCCCAAACATCTGGGAGTTGTGCCTGTGTGTGTGTGTGTGTGCGTGTGTTTGTGTGTGTGTGTTTTGTGATTGTGTGCTCATTCTCTAAGTTATTGTGCTTCTCATTGCAGGGCCTCACCTGGGAAGCTGAGAAAGTTAGTCAGCTTCCCAGCTGATCATTATGCATATAATTTGAACAGGCAGGCAGGAGAGGAGCCTTCTTCAGAGCCTTTGATCAGCTAATTCCTTGGGTTTGTGTGTGTATATGTGTGTGTGCGTGTATGTGTGTGTGTGTGTGTGTATGTGTGTTTGTGTTTGTAAGAATACATGTCTGTCTGTGTCTGTCTGCTCTGGATCCTTGTGAGGAAGGGGATTGGTCGTGACACGGATCAGCAGAAGTTCAAGGGCCCCGAGGCTTCGGAATGATGAATATACGCGTCACATTCCAATAAACTGCCTTGAGTTGCGCACGGGGACATCACAACAGCGCTCCCATTTCCAATAAAACAGCTTTTAATTGGTCTAGTGACAGTCCCCTCTCTCGTCAAACCACTTTGATCGGCTTTCTGCTTGACCTGCTTCGGCTCGGGCAGATGACATGCGCAGCCCTCGCCTGGTAATCGGTCATATTCATGATGGCAGTTTCACTGGCGCCCATTGATTTAGTAGGAAGCCTCTTCTATCGCAGGAGGTCTCACTTGTTTATGAAGCCATTACAAACCTCTTAGTCAGAAACAGGGAAAAAAGAGAGAGCGAGAGGTAGGACACACACACACACTCTCTCACAGTGCTGTTTTGCCCGCCAACCACTGTCGTCAACCGCTGCTACAATCAGCTCTCTAATACATAGACTTCCTGTCAGCATGAGAAAAACACTGTGCAGTTAATTCCAGTTTCTATTTACGTTTTTTTTTAAGGTGGCATTTCCTCGATGAATGTTTCATACATCTCCCGCAGTGTTTATTAAGCTAATGAAAGGCGGGAAGGGGATATGTGTGTGTGTGTGTGTGTGTGTGTGCTGTTTGTGCTGTTTGTGTGTGTGGGTGTGTGGGTGTGTGTGTGTGTCGGGGGTGGGGGGTGGGGGGTAAAATCCAGCTCAACATGTTTTATGGATCAAAGACACAATAAGGTCTCTGCTCCATTGGCTGCTTTTCGCCCAATTAGCCATACCTTTGACAGCCCCTTCACTGCAAATCCCCCTCCCCTCCACTATAGACATTATAAGCATGGTTTCAACCTCAATACATGCACACGCTCACACTCATTTACTTTCTCTCACACACACACACACACAAAACACACCACCCTCCCAGATAATATTCAGAACGGAATGTTGGTGGTAGAACGTTGAGCTACTGTTAATTTGATATTCCTAAGCAATCGAGCAGTATTGTCTAAAAATGGAGCACACAGGTATTTATTCTCCTTTGCTCTGTAGAGGTGTTCCCACGTCTTGATCCCTCTAACCCTACTTGCAGCTTGCAGCACCCAAGGTGTGAAGCCTGTGAATAACCGTATTTAACCATATTTATTTATTTATTTATTTACTTACTTACTTATTTATTAATTTATTTATTTAGTGTTCTTTTCAATCATCCCCACCACCACCTCCACCCCACTAGGCTCACACACTATTTCCAAGCAATGCCCTTAAACCCTCACCAATCAACTAGCGTTAGCAAACTGCCTATTGTTAGGTCTTAAAAAATGACTGGAGCACAATGTTCTGTCATTCTGAGATGGTGCTTTTACACACACACACAGACACACATGCACACATACACACACACACATATACACGCACACACACTTTGTCTCTGCTCTCTTTTTCTCTGAAAAGTGGATCGGTTAACGGCTAATGCCACAAGGACATTGCTTGGAAAGCATCTACGTGGGCAGCGTGACCGCATCTTTGGCCTGCCTGTGGGTTTGATAGGGGCTATAATTGATGTACATAAAGAAGGAGAGTGAGTCTCCAAAGGCCTGTCCCTGCTCTTTCCTGCCCTCTGGGACTGAAGCCATTTACCACCAAAGAAATGAACTGTCAGAAACAGGAGGGAGAGTGGAAGGGAGGGAAGAGAGAGGGAGGGAGGGAGGAAGGGAAAGAAAAAAAAATGAAAGATAAAAATATGAGAGTCAGTGTTTTATTTGTATTGTCATAAAAACAGAGCGAATTGTCCCTGTACACCTTCCCTCCTATTTCTTTTCTTTCTTTCATTTTCTGTTATTTTTTTCGAGTGACTCACAACGTGATGGTCTATGTTTGTGCTACAGGCGGCTCCACTGGGGAGAGAAATCAATTGCAAATGAAAATATACAAATTAACCTGCTCTATGAAATGGTGCACTAAGGAAAAGAAAATTGGAAATTCTGTTCAGCAAAGAAAAAAAATATTGCCTTGGAAAAAAAGTGGGCATTAGATAGCAGGTTAGATTACCTGATAGAGAGGGAGAGAGAGAGAGATAGAGAGAGAGAGAATTTGACTCCTCCTCCCTTCATCAAAAAGAGAGCTCCTTGCTTTTATACAATCGGTGCAGATGCTACCACCACTGCAAATCCCAGCTCTAATTAAATAGCTCTCTGTCACCGTAACAACTGAGCCTTGTCACCAAGACACAGGCTGGAGGGAGACATCCCCTCCTTAGGACTTCTCTTGTCAATGTTGATTGACAGCAGATTCAAGCAGTAGGAGATTTCTGATACTTCATCCTTAGAAATCACATGAAAAGGATGCAACTGGTTTATATCCCCCCTAGCATTTTGCATCCTCGGAATGTGGTAATCCTCTCTGCTTTTGTGTGACTTGAACACCACATCTATATTCAGGCGTCACCATTGCCTCAAAATGAATCCCCCCCAACATCCCAAACCTCTGTGTTATTTTTTTATGCAAGAAAATATTTACTCTTTCTCTCTTACACGCTGTCATACACACACACATGCCATCTCTCTCTCTCTCTCTCTCTCTCCATCCTTTTTATCTCTATCTCATCTGATTCTCCATTATTTGCTGTCTTTGTAGACACCACCTTTCTATTTCTTATTATTGGAAACTCATGCAGGCACACATGCACATGCTCATGCACTTGCACACATTCACTAACACACACACATACACACACACACACACATACACACACACACACACACACACACACACACACATATTCAAATGCACCTCTGGATCTGTGTTGTCAGCTGCATCCAAGGCCATTTATTTCCATTTGCCGTAGTAGTCATCACCACCAACCCCAAACCCCTAACCACGCACACATACAGAGAAATGTTATATCTGATAGATTCAGACTCATTCAGCTGAAACCTTCGGCCCTGGGCTTCATCTCTTTAAAGAGGTGGCCAGCCGCATAGTGCTCCACACCGCACAGTAGGTAATTAAACGCGTCGTATTATTAAAAACAAGCCATTGCCCCCCCAGCCCCACCATTAGCGTTGGGGCTCGTTAGGGACGGAGGTGTCCTGAATGAACAGCAGTGTTTCCAATCCGCCTTGCCTCGCACAGTAAGGCGCCATCCCCACTGCCGGGCTTTGCCTCCACGTAATCACGCACCGCTTCTCTATGCATAACCCAGCCCCTAAGCCCACTAGGACTCCCGCCACTATTGCCCCAGATCCTTACCAGCTCCGTCTGAAGGCAGTGGAGGTGGTGGTGGTGTTTGTGAGGAGGAAAGCCGCAGAATAAATGAGCTGCGTTTTAATGATGATGGAGGAGCACTAAACAAGTTTATCCTGCCCGATAATTAAGAGATAACCTCACTGGAATAGCAATCTGCCGAGCATACAATGTCGCATTCCCTCTGCTAGCTGTTCAACTCAATGCTGATGAATTTAAAACAACTTAATTATCCGTTTTTGAGGAAATGCAATAACTCATCAGAAAGCTTTGCACAGATAGGCTTTTATTGTAGATCTAATTTGGTCCAGAAAAACTAACTTCTTAATAGCCTTTTGCTCGAGGCACACAAATCACAACAAAACACTACAGCACTGCTTAATATAGACTTAGTATAGGCCTGGATACAAATTAATCAGTATGCACACATCTGAAGTGTGCACATACATAGAGTATATAAATAAAGTCTGCATGCACAAATATGCTTGCATATACAGTACTTATATTTTATATGTATATTGTATTTGATACAGGACTGAGGTATAGCACAGTATATGGACACACTGAATCCTTGGCTGTTAGTAAAGGTACATGTCCTGCTGTTGTCAGGGAACCAATTAAACATATATACACTCAAACACAAACACACACAGAGAGAGAGAGAGAGAGAGAGAAACATGTGTATCAAGGTGTGCACAAACACATCGAGTCAAGAGGTCTTGCAGTGCAGAGCAAATATTCCACTGTGGTCTACTAGTGTTGTTCCCTTTAATAGGGCAGTTACCCGGGACCAGTTAACAACGGGACCAGTGGGTTGCAAAGTGTCATATGTGGCAGAATCAACAGAGGTACGTTTTCAGTGGCACTCTAATTTTACACATGGCATCACATTCTCCCATGATTCCAGGGCCTTAAGTGACAACATACATTGTGCAAAAGGATAAGCCAAGGTTATTGCCTTGACTTCTGGGCAGCTTCAGTAAATAATGTATACCACAGGCTTTGTCTTGACAGGCCAGGAATTCATCAAAGAGAAAAATCATCTGCAGACTGACTGAATGTAAATGGGTCCATGCTGGGTGCATAGGCCTGGAGTTAGCATGGGGGACAACATGGCAGCTATGTAAATGCCCTAGCAGGGAACACCCAGCTGTGGTGCCGATCTGGCCTGGTGCAGAGCCAGATCTGTCCCCAGTGTCAGCTGGGGTTTGGAATGGAAAGCACACTTGCACACACTTATCAGCACACATGTGCACACACACAAACAATTACATATGTATTACACACACACACGTATGCATGCACACACACCACACACTTATATATCACATCTAAAGGGAAGTATAAGAGAAGGTACCCAGCTGGTTTGGCATCTCGGCGCTGGATACCGTGATGGATGCCACCCCCCCGCTCCCTCCCTCACGTCAGTGTTTGTCGGATGCCGCTCGTGCTCTTTGTGTGGCCCAACGCTGTGTTCAGACGATGTCACTTTGATTAGGAGCGCGGTCGCTCACAATTTCCTGATAAGCTCGAGCCCTCAGTCACAGTAATGGTGTCCATTTGCTGTCTGACATGGCGGCAGGGGATTGATGAGATTGTGCTGTAGTGTTCACCCTGTCCCCTCTCTCACTTTCCTGTCTCTCTCTCTCTCTCTGTCTCTCTCTCTGTGAGGGAATGAGAGAGTGAGACCTTGAGAGGACAGAGGGCACGATGGGGTTTCATCAATAAACATGTCACATCCACACACTCAAACAAACACACAAGCCAACAAACACATGCACAAGGCCACACACACACATACTCACTCATACACACACACACACACACACACACACACACACACTATTCTACGACATGCTCTACAGTACATTACACTACACCACTCTACATTCACACTAAACACAAAACACAAATAAATCCAAAGAAAATGCCCACAGTGTATTTGCTACAAATAATGCTTTAAAACGGTACTGATACCCATTCCAGAAAGCTACATTTGTTTTACCCCTAAAGCTTACCGCAATTTACAGTTATTATACCAGAATAGCTTGTGTGTGCAACCAGATCCAGAAGCTCACAGTGTTTAGCCTCTGAAATGGTCAGCACCAAGAAGCTTACTGTGGTGAAGCTACGCTGGGTGCGTTATTGAAGCAGGCTCTGTGTCCATCAATAAAAAAGGAGCAGTCTTGAAAGTTTATTTTGATGCAACGTGGACGCAATGTGTAACACACTAGGGTTACTTAGAGGAGAGAGTTGTGGGGTTATAGCACTTCAGCTGGTGTTTAGCTGCATGATAGCAACTCTTGCACAGTTTGTTCTAGTCTGTGATTATGACGCCTTAAGGGATGTGCTAGTAAGTGAAACTAGCACCTTAGGATTTTAGCTCACTTGCTAACACGCTTGACTACCAGTCTTTAGTGCTGTGAGTTGTGGGTTCTTGACCCGGCAAGAAAATGGGTGGGTAGTGCAGGCAGGGGCGCCACCAGGTTGTGGGGAAGTTATTCCAAGAGCCTGATACTGACAGGACCCTAGACAGCATTTTAATATTAAGATCAATGCATGTGCAATGCATGCAATGTTTTCTGTCATAGGGCCCAACATTTCAGCGCCCCTGAGTGCAGGAATATGTAGGCAAGAGATACATAGTTCATCAGCAACCTGCGTATAGTACACTAACATAGCAACCTGTGTATGAGTTGATGGATAGCTTTGCAACCACTCCAGAGGAAAATATTTTGTTGGAGTAAAATTTGTTTACATTCATGTGTAAAATAGTTTAGCCTATTTCTCACTTCTGTCCTTATTTTATGAAATAAAGTTAGTTTCAGAAAAGCGGTAGGTTCCAGTGATTTTTAGAATGATTGAAGTGTCTCTTGTGTCTTATTGCTTAACTGTGCCATCACTGTGCTTTCCAATGTGCCCTATTTTTTATCTTTGTGTTTAGGGTGCAAGTTGCAGGTTACTCTATATGTACAGGTTAGCTATACATATGCATGTTCATAAATCCACAAAGAACACACTACAGATTACATGTGTATTGTGTATGCATATGGATCTGATGCCAGGCGGGGGGGGGTACTTAGCGGGGCTGATGAGTGAGGATGGCGGTTCATTAGGCCAGTCCGTGTGGGAAGGACCCCACACACGGGCACTGAGGGATGCCTATATATACAGCACATGCCGGTACTTCCCAAAGGGGAGGGCATGCTGATAGAGCACTCTCATGGTTGAGTATACTGCAGTCCATCACACTGCCCATCCACCCAATGGGAAGGGCAGTGAGTGCATAGCACGTGTCTTAGGACTGCACATACAGTCATTTTTTTATTAATCTTTTCCCTATTGCAGTCATTAGCATCACTACACCAAGCATTTGAGAGAATATTGTACCCTGCATGATTGTATGCAGCAAATTTGACATTTGAAATTTGACTTTGGCACATCAGTGGTCAAACTGCAGGTGTGCTTACCTCTCTCCCTTTGCAACAGTGGGTTATTTTTAAATTTATAAAGTTACAATTCATAAGGCTCACCAGATGAATAGAATGGCTCCCCGACTGCAGGCGTCAGACAGAACCAGATGAGGGGGTATTAATGAAGGCGTGTGGTCACTAAGCACAAGAGAGGAGCGACCATTTGGCGAAGTGAGGAATGAACAGCAAGATATTTTCATTTATCTTGCTTTTGCAGGCCAACAGCTTTGGCAGTTAGAATAAATACATTGCCTTTTCTAGTTCACTGCTCCCATATGCAAGACATATATATATAGTATATATTTTATATATATACTATATATACATACATATATATACCCCCCCCCCCCCCTCACACACACACACACACAATAGAGTTCTGTTGGCTCTGTTCCAGATAGTTCAAACAAGGGGATTGTTTCTCTCTGGGGGCAACTGTGTGTACTAATGGAACTGTACTGCGTTAATGTACTTTTAAAATTCATTATTCATTATTTTTTATTATATTGTCATTTACAAGTGAATACGTATGCTTGTTCGCTTTCCTTTTAATGCAGTGTGAAAGTATTATTGCGTGTAATAAATAATTAAGTTCCCTCAGGGGGTTAAACGTGTTACAGGGACATGTGACAAATCTCAGCTCAATGGAAAACAACGACAGGAGAAGGTATGCTTTATCCTATGTAGGGTTTTCATCGACATCTACTAGTTAAAAATTGATATATATATATATATATATATATATATATATATAATCTGAGAGAGAGAGAGAGATAGCAGACACAAGGACATAAAGATAAAGTTGTCTGGAGTAAGTGTTTCTGTGCACTTAATGACCAGCAAATATGAGTTACTGTATCATGGTCTCTTTCTCTCTCTCTCTCTCTCTTTCCCTCTCTCGCTCTTCTTTTTCCCGCCTTTTGCTCCATGATATAAATCCCCTCCGCTCAGTTTGTGTGCCGATTTCCTGCTGCCAAGTGCGTGTCAGCGTGCCATGAGTTATGCCCTGTCAGTGGGCGTGTGACGGATGGCCACTGTCGGCTACAGAAGCCCAGCCACACTAACAGGACCCAGGGCCAGGCCCAAACGAGTGTGCGCGTGCCAGAGTGAGAGTGAGAGAGAGAGAGAGACTATGGGGTGGTGGGTAGAAGGTAAGCAAGAGAGATGGAGAGAGTTGGAAGGTGATATGGAGTGGAAAGACAGACTCCTCGGAACAGTAGAGAGGCAGAGAGAAAAAGAAAGATGGAGGAAGGAATGACTGAGTAGGTAGAGGAGGTTGCTGAGAGAAGAGACAGAATGTAGTTAAAAAGGAGAAAGTGAGAGATGGAGCTATAGAAATAGAGAGATAGAGAGAGAGTGCAAGAGAGAGAGAGATGATGCTGGAGGGGATAGGAAAAGGTTGCAGGAGAAGAGAGGAGAAGAGAAGAGAGATGGAGAAAGAATGAGTGAGTAAGTGCACTGTAATGAAGAATGGAGGAGAGGAGAGGAGAGGAGAGATGGACCCTGTAAAGACGAAAGGGTAACGAGGGATCAAGAAAGATGGCGGGAGAATGGCAGCCGGGTAAATCGGTTGGAGAGGGTGACAGCAAGGGGATAGAAGGAACCATGTTGGAAACAAGGAAGGACTGAAGAGATTGCAGAAACATGAGGAATGAAAGAATGAGGAGAGAGGATGATGCAGTCAGAAGAGGGAGAGAGAGGGGGGGAGGGGAAGAGAGAAAGGGAGAGAGAGAGAGAGAGAAGTGACAAGTGGAGAAGTGGGGCTTAAGAGCGATGTGAGAAAGACAGCCCTGCAGAGAGACAAAGACAGGCAGGCAGAGATAGCAAAGGAACTGCAGTAGAGGGAGAGACAGCACAAGAGAGAAAAGACAAAAATAACGAGAGTGAGAGATAGTGTGAGAGAGGGTCTGCATAGAACCCAAGTTGCTCCACTAGTTCACTTAATCTTCATTGTGACAGTCTAAAGCACATTCTGACAAATAGGCTTTGGGTTGGGGGAGCGCTCTTGTGGAATAATGGCGAAGGCGACTGAGGGAAACTGCCCGACTCTGCATAAACAAAACTAACACCAGTGAACCCAGCGGTCAGACACTTTTACCTTACGGCTCATCCCTCTTGTCTTAGTGTGCCCAGATCTGATGCACCTAGACTAAATTAATATGCTGACTTTTCCTCAGAGAGTGACTGTGTGTGTGTGTGTGTGTGTGTGTTACAATCATCAAATTAGGTCAACCAAGTATTGACGTGCATTTATTTTGGAGGTGCAAACACAATTCAGCAAGGGGTGCCAATTGAATTATTCCTGACAAAAAAAATTCCTCACACACCCTTGGTGACTGCAACCATGGTAAGCATTCAGTCCTGCTAGTGGTGGCGGCCTCACCATTAGCATTATTAGCATTAGCATCAGCCGCGGCAGTTCAGGCGGAGCCACAAATCAATGCAGTGTTTTATTAGCTTTTCATTAGCTGGCAAGGTGTGGAGCGTGTGGAGGTGTGGGAGATTGTAGCTAAGCGTGTAAATGAATGCTGACACATGGCTGTGCCCTCTCTCAACCCCAAGCACCACAGACACACACACACACATTCATATTCACTCCTTTTCTCTTCCTCTCTTCAACAGGGCCCAGAGAGACGGTGTCACAATGAACCCGGAGGCTCCGCAGAGACTGCTGAAAAAGAATGAGCTCCGGAAGATTCTGAGGAAATCTGTGTCTTTTTAACCACGGTAAGGGATACAGAGTGCTCTCGTTACAGTGGGCCCTGGCCTCGCCTGGAGCAGGGCTGACACCACACAATCACATTTCAGTGGATACAAACATACACACACACACACACACACACACACACACACACACACACACACACACACACATTTATAAATAAATACGCACATAGTTATGCCTTTAAAAGATAAACTTTGTCTTTAACAATACTCTTTTTAATTACCAAAATTTTTTGTACTATTTTGGCAGTAAGCTAAACGCTTATATTCAGCAATACAACATTCATACCCCCCCCCCCCCCCCTTATTGTTTCTTATTTCTTATTGTCAAGCATGAACACACATGTACATGCATACATGCATGCACACACACACACACACACACACACACACACACACACACACACACCACACACACACACACACACACACAACATCCCTTGTTTGCACTCTGCTCTCTACTACACTCAGAGTTTTGAGGTTTTGTGCTGATGTACCTCAAACTCAGACCTCTCGCCCAGCCATCTCCAAAGACAGTTGACCCTGGAGGCAATTTGCTGTGATAGCCCTTACTACCCCCTGTGTGCCAGGGCTTGGACTGGTGGTGTGTGTGTGTGTGTGTGTGTGTGTGTGTGTGTGTGTTTTTGTGGCCATTACTGACTGAAGGAGGTCATTACTGTCTTTTGCTGTCCAATCCCTTGTGGCCACTTCGCTCCCAGCTGGAGTTTTGGCAGCCGATCCCAACCGAGAAGGATCTGAGCAGCTAAAAATATCGCCAGGATGTAGCCTTAAGCACACCTCTGTGAGTGCAGGTGTGTGTGTTTGTGCCAGAGATAGAGAGAGAGACTGTGTGTGTGCGTGTGTGTGTGTGTGGTCGTGTATGTGTGTGTGTGAGTGTGTGTGTGTGTTGAGTGGGAATTTGTGTTTAGACTGTGTGTGTGTATTTGTGTGAGACTGAGTATGTGTTTGTCTGTGTGTGTTGGCAGAGTGGGAATTTGTGTTTAGACTGTGTGTGTGTATTTGTGTAACAATGAGTATGTGTTTGTGTGTGTGTGTATGTTTTAGTATGTGTGTGTACGATGTGTGTGTGTGTGTGTGTGAGAGAGAGAGAGACAGAGAGAGAGAGAGAGAGAGACTGTGTGTGTGTGTGTGTGTGTGTGTGTAAGCATGCCAAAGTGTCTCTTCTCCTACACTCTCTCCCCTGTTTGCCCACTGCAGCCTCTCCTGCAGACTATCATCCAACTCTTGTCAGTGCTGAACACATCGCCAGGGACTATCTGTTCCTCAAGATTAATGTAGACCGTTAGCAATCTATGTGCCATAATCACCAATAGTCTTACCTCCTTGTCTCTCTTACATCTTCTTTAGGATGAAATCAAAGCTCTCTTTAGCAGTTTTGCTGCTGACGTTTTGGAGGTCCGAGAGAAAGAGAGAGAACCTCTGATTTAATGTCATCCAAATCTCTTTGCTTAGCCCCTTGAGAAACCACAGTCACTGCAGGCCACAAATAACTTAGCCAGTCTCGTGCCAAAACTAAATGCAAATGTATGAAGGCCATGAGCTAGTTCCTTCTTCTACACCCTTACAACCCCCCACACCCTGCCCTGCTGCCTCTCAACCTCCTCCTCTTCTCCGCTTTTGTGGATCAAAAATCATAGCCTCAGTCTCTCTTCTGGGGGAATGAGGGAAGGAGAAAATGACTTCCCTATTCAAAAAACATTGGCACTGATGATTGAAAACGAAATAGTGTGTGTGAGTCCGCTGTTGTCAGGGGCAGCATGCTCAGCAGGTACACACACCACCGATGCTCCGATTATTCATTGTGCTCCTGTCCGGGGGCTGGCGCTAGGCTGAGCTGTCAAAGCAAAACATCACCTGCAGTACCAGGAAAGCATTCCTGTGTGCAAAGCCCAGTCGTAGACAGCTACCACTGAGAATCATAAGGGTTAGAGTGAATAGAGCTTATTTTTATACTGGATTTCTGTTGCATCCAAGACATTTCCAGAGATATATAATCCAAAAAAATCCCCCCCAAAAAAACAAATCGCTGGCTGGCACTGTCAAACCTTACTGTTACAACACCTTGCTTCTTTTTGCTGCTATTGGTTAGGCTTGTGTAACTGACATTTCCCGATATCAGTATGATTGGAGAAACAGCAGGAATCTGCTCCGGGCCAAATGTCACAGTAAATGCTAGGCGACTAAAAAGGTGAACTTCTCTTTGATGCAGAAGTGCCTGTGAATACTTTAAGAATGCTAATTGTCTGCTATACTAATTAGCAAGTGTTTTTTTAGAGTTCTGTCTACTGCAAGGTTACAAGCAGACTACTACTTAATCCATAGACTGGTTAGGTTATCTGGTTTCGATTGGGCTCAGAATTTACTGAATACGTTATTTAAAAAGTACTAATGTCCCAGGCCTATAATGAAATAGCCGTACAGGATCTTACATATTTATTTAATTATGTTCATCCCCCATTTTACCAGGTGAGTCTTACTGAAATCATAAATCGTTTGTTCTGGGAAAACAAATACACAGAATGTTTAAGTACAGACTACAGAAACTTCCTAGCATAAACCTCCTATCTTAACTGTCTGTTAACCATGGTAATGGTAGTTTAGGATCTTATTTAGGAAAAAAACTATTCCTAACCATTCCTAAGTAATTTTTCCTATCCTAACTGAAGTTAAGTCAAGTCAAGTCAAGTCAAATTTAAGGAAAATATATTTCAGAAGCATCCTAACCCCCCAAAATCTTAAATGACCTCATCTATCTCATTGCTGTTTCTTTCCTAAACACATTGACACTGAATAGAAGTGTGGTTGTTGCATGGAAAAGACTGTTGATAACTTCCTGAGATGTGAAAAAAGAATGGTTCTGCTGCTTATCTGCAATGAAGAAATTCATAGTTCCAGTAAAAGGTTGCGTGGCTAATTTACTGGGATAAAAGTTGCTAGATGTCGCATTTAGGACTTCCTAACTGAGATAAGATAGGATCCGTAAACTTAGTTATAATTTGCTTCTGTAATGCCAAATTGAAAAAAATCGTATATATACACAGAGATAGAAATTTTCTGTAATACACCCCCTGGAACACGAATCTGAAACAAGATGGCAGAGGGTTATTGGAGACATGCAATAATCTGACTACATGCAGTGTGCATAGGGAAGAGCAGTGGCAGAGTTTCAGCACTGTAAGCTGAGGAAGCACTACGTGCTTGGCTTTAATTACCACAGTGCCTGAGTCACGAGGTGCGCACGAGTCCAAATGCCAGTTGCCCCAAGATGGAGAAGTTGGCACTTCATTGTGAATAACTTGGAACAGGGAAGAAGCGTATTTTATGGACATTTTGTCACTCTCTCTCTCTCAAGATCTCACTCTCTCTCTCTCTTTCTCATGATCTCTCTTATACTCTCTCTCATGATCTCTTTCTCTTATGCTCTCTCTCTCATGAGCTCTCTCTCTCTTATTCTCTCTCTCTCTCTCATGATCTCTCTCTCTCTCACACACACACACACATGCATCTCCCTTTTTGTGTTTATTTCTCCCTCTCTTCTACTCCCCTTTCATCTCTCGATCCCTCCATCCTTTTTCCATCTTTCCCTCTTTCTCCCCCATCCCTCCACATCCATGATCCCTCTTTCTCTCCACCTCTCTTTCTCCATCTTTCTTCCTCAGTCTACTTTTCATTCTCCCTTCTTTCTTTCTCTCACATTTTCTCTCCCAACCTCTCTCTCTCCTCCCTTCCACCCTCTCTTACCTATCCACCCCCCACCCTCCCCTCTCTCTCCCTCCCTCTCTCACTCACTGCGTGGTTTAATATGTGTGAAGGGAAGGAGTTTGGCAAAACATGAAGTGAGAGAAGCGAGGCAGATGATGCAGGCTATGCAGAGCCAAGGAGAGGGATTTGTCATCAGGGTCGTTCATGTTGTTTTTCTTCTTTCTCTTTTCTCTGTGTGACTGTGCATGCGTGTCTGTCTGTATGTGTGTGTGTGTGTGTGTGTGTGTCTGTGTGTGTCTGTCTGTCTGTCTGTCTGTGTGTATGTGTGTGTGTGTGTGTGTGTGTGTGTGTGTGTGTGTGTGTGTGTGTGTGTACTCCTTCCCTATCCTTTCTGCACTTTATTTATTTTTGGCCTTAGTTGAATACATTAGAGAGCATATATTAGATTGAAATGGTGATCAGTTAGCGCATGGAACATTACCGAGGTAATGAGAAGAGCCATTTCCCTGCACAAACTGGGCGTGTAAAGGATGTCTGTCATTAGTTTATGTCATTAGTTTCAAAACAACCTCCAAAACAACAACAACAACAACAACAACAACAACAACAGTGTACATCTGGGCTTCTTGGGAATAAAACTTAAGTCTAGCTTGTGGATTTGCATGCTCAGCAGGTCATAGCTTGTGCATCAATGAACTGTAGAGATCTGCAGTACTGTTGCAACAAGCATGCATATGAAAACATCTCCATGGTGAATGGGTGTAAATAGCCAGGGGTGTGGTGGTGTGGTGTCCGAGTAGGTGGTTATGTGACAAACCTTAAATAGAAGACCTATTTGGCTTTGTTTAGATAAGGTTTACCTCAACTTCTGGGATAACATACCTAGATCTGTCGCCTAACCACATACTTGGGATACACCCAGGCTTTCTGCTAAGCTTGAGCACACAATCTGGAAAACAAAAGGACCTTGTATTTTTAGGTAGAAACATTTTGATTCCCAAAGCCTTTTTTTATATTGTGTTGTTTCACTGGCCCATTTTGCCAGCATCGAAAGCAATCTATTTTTCTCTAAATGTCTTCAGGTCTGGTAAACAACTCGCCTTCATTGATATTTATAATCACATTCTTATCTGCATTCTAAGGTTGGTGCTGTTTTATTTTTTATCTCCTGATTGTGGAAGCTTGTGGAGTCTCAGGAAAAAAAAAAAACAAACTATCCTGTCTTCACCACCTGGTTACACCCTGTGACTCTAGCACCATATCAAAGCCTTACTAATCCGGCTAATCGAATTCATTATAAAACAATAAACCTCAAGACTAAGCATAAATCACATCAAAATCCCTTAATTCTGTATTCAGGCAAGATGTTGAGGAATTTCCATTGGCTGCTGAGGTTTCTCTGTAGTTTAATTATGCACCATTTCAATTATGACTTCGTTTCCACCTTTTTTTCTGTTATTTGCCACGACACAATAATTATCTTTCAATTGATCATATAAAATTTATAGCCAAAGGAGTTGGTTCCCCAAGTACTCTCAATTTCCAATTAAGTAATCCTTTTGTAAGGTCAGTGTCTGTGTGTTATGTGGAAATGTCCAGAAAATGGACTTCTCAGCTGAGAACCCCCTGTACAAATGGCCCAAAGCAATTAAACCTGAGCATATTTGAGTCTAGGCAGTATACTGTATTATTATACTTCAGCTTTCTGCAACACATTTTTTCTTATAGTCACACTCTTCTCTCTTTTTATATCACACTATCTAATTGTTCTATGGTCACACTCTCTTTCTTTTCTCTCTCTCTCTCTATCTATCTATCTCTCTCTCATACACACACACACACACACTCACACACACCTATGAAGTATTCACCATGTTTAGTCACTCTAGAGATGTTTGTTTTCGAGTGTCTTCTGCCGCACTGTGTGCTGAGGGGCCAGTCAAGTAGAGACTGAGAGAATCAAAGGGAGAGAGAGTAAAATATTTAAGAAAGGAACAAATAGGATAGAAGAGTGGGAAAGTAGAATAGGAATAGGAAAGTGGAGAAATCAGAGAGAGAGCTAGAGATAGGATGATTGAAGGAACATACAGACATAGAGAGAGAGAGAGAGAGAGAGAAAGAAAAAGAATGTGTTAGGGTGAAACACACATATATCAGTGAGAGAGAGCAAAAAATTTGTGATAGAGAGAGCGAGAGACATAGTGAGAGAAAGAGAGAGAGGGAGAGAATGGAGAAATGTGATATAGGACTGTGTGACTCACTGTCACCTCTCAAATGGAGGCGTTCTTGCCAGCTTACGCCAGAATGCCGCCCTCTGCCAGCCTGTCACTTAACAAAGCACTGTGGGGGTGGTGTTGGTGGGATGTGCATGTATGCATCTGTTTGTGTGGGTGTGTGTGCATATATGTGCACTTGTATGATGGATTTTGTGCACGTATGGTGTATATGTACAGTATGTGTGTGATGTGTGCATGCAGGCATGTGTGTGTGTTTGTTTGTAGAAATAGGTCTGAGATTTACCATGACAGCAAAGCTGTTGGGTGGCGGTGGGGTTCTGGGCAAGGGCCCTGGCATAATCACAGTATTCTGCACTGCAGCCTACCCTTGTCACCAGCCCAATGTGGTTTGTCGTTTCATTTCATCTTGCCTCGCTTTTTTTGCACACAGAGGATTAGCTGACGTTGACATAAAACCTTTAACTAAATGCTGATGTTTGGGAGGGATTTGAACATACAGCAGCCCACTGGAGTATCCACTACCAACTGCTCATCTCCTCCCTCTTTGCCACATTTGGAAGAGGAGAACATCTCTCTCTCTTTCCCTTTCACTTGCTATCCCTTCTTCTCTCTCTCTCTCTCTATCGCTCTCTGCCTCCCTCCCTCTCTCCCACTCTCTCTTTCTTCTTCTCTGTTTTCTCCATCTGTCTATCTCTCTCTCTCTCTTTCCCTTTCACTTGCTATCCCTCCCTCTCTCTCTCTCTCTATCCCTCTCTGCCTCCCTTCCTCCCTCTCTCCCATTCTCTCTTTCTTTCTCTGTCTCCTCTGTCTGTCTATCTCTCTCCCTCTCTCTCGCTCTCTTTCACTCGCTCCGCCCCCCCCCCTCCCTCGTTGTCTTATTTAATCTAATGTTTACACTTGAATTCATTGAATAGCACCGAATTCTATGAAGAGCTGTGTGTTTATTTATTTATCTGTTTAGTCTTTCTCATGTTTGGAAGGATAAGATTTGATGTCAAAGCGAGCACGATGTTCAAATCTGCTGGCATGGCAAACGCACCTCCTAGCTGCACATTTTCACTTGCTTGTGTTGCATGGCATAAATTGTTCTAATCTTTGGAGCACGGCCGTACACAAACATGAGCTCACCTCGCCTGAAGGGGCACCAGGTTGGTTTCATCAGCACTGGCGACACCCATTTGAGGGCAATAAATCCTAATCACACCCAGTGTGACAAGACTGAGGATATTTGAACAGAGCTGGCATCTCAGTGGCTCTGGCAGGACCCTCTCCATCTTCATGTGTGTTTCTCTTAGTCCCTTCCATACACACACAAACACACATACACACACAAAAATCCACCCTTTTCCATCATCTCATTTTTATTTCTTCTCTCTTTGATTCTCTCTCTGTTCTCTTCCCTATCTTTCCCTTAAGTCAGATACTCTTGCACACTTTACTTTCTCTGCATTTATTATGTAGGACTCACCTGTCCGGTCACACTGGCAGGTTTGAAGGTTTTACTCTTAGTCGTGCATAGCCCTGACTGCCTGCATAGTCTGTCTCTGTGTCAGTCAGTGAATTTGTGGAGAGCACTGCTGCCATTTCTGACATTAAGGGTGACTGACCATAAGACACCCTCTTGCTCGCTTGCTCTCTCTCTCCTCCTCTCTTTCTCTCATCACACCCTCACACACGCACACACACACAGTCCCACTCACACTCTCTATATATGTGTCTGTATGCAGGTGCGCGTGTGTGAAAAGAGAAAAAGAGGAGGAGAGAGAGCGAGAGAGAGATAGAGAGAGAGAGGGAGAGAGACCTTTAATCTCAGTCTGCTAAAAGGCATGCTGGTCTGGTGTCAGACTCTCTCTCTCTCTCTCTCTCTCTCTTTCTGTTCAGCAAGGCCAGTTCCTAGTTTAAAATCCATGCTGATCTATCATTGTTTAGCTGCACTGAACTAAAATAGCAGAGTCAGGAAGAGCTCTCATATTTATTTGCAATTGCAACTGGTCGAGGGTGCATGAACACAACAGCGCAGGCTGCTCTCTCCCAGAGCAGGGACTACTTTTTTCTTGTTTCATTAAAACATAAATGTCAGGTCCAGAAAGAAAGTTTCCAGTCCTGCTTGACCGCAAAGGTGTGCAAGTCATTGTGGGTTTTTTTTTTTTTACCCTTCTGACTTCCCGTAATTAATTTTTGGTGTGCAGTCCTTTCCTGGACTCTCAGCTTTCTTAGATGAATATTTAAACAATCCTCCAGCCAGCAATCGTAGTTCTAATTTAACACTGAATATGTTGAGTGGGCGTAATCTTTACACTCTTTTGTGTGTGTGTGTGCAGTGCTACTACAGATATTGTCACACTGAAGATTATAAAACAATGAGGTTTGCTCCTTAGCAGTCTTTTTTGAGTTTAAAGGTGCCTTCATTGGACTGAAATTCTGTTTCTAATGCTGACGAGACTTGACAATAATGGTGCATGATCTATTCATTAATGCTTGAACAACTGTATGAGCCATGATAAGCTTATTATTGCTACCTACAAAATAACTTGCAAAGTGTTGTCATGGAACACATCTTCTGAGTAGGAATGGACAGTAAGAATTCATGCATTTTTCCATTCAGGTCTGTCATTGGCCCCCATCTATTAGTGGGGAGAGCTTAGGCAGTTATTGACAGGCCTCACCCTGTATAAGAACCTATGGCAGAGCAGCAGCACAGTACAGGTAAGAGGATTAAAGACCCAAAAGCACTTGCATGCACACGCACACACACACACACACACATGCACGCACACACAAACACACACACACACACACACACACACACACACACACTTGGAGAGTGGATGATATTCCTAATAGAATGGAAATATTATGATGTCGGGAATGGAGGAATAAGGCAAAATTCCAGTTTAGAATGAGTAGTGCATCAAGTGGTGATTCATGGCTTAAATTACTTCTGAAGTATTGACTATATGCACTGTTTCGAAACCCAGCACCTGAATGTCACCCACTTTCAATATGTACCGAGTAGATGTACTGATGAAGGTCCTCATTGATGTTTTCTTTAGTCATACATAAAGAAATCCATTTCACCTATTGGATTTTGAGCAAACCACGCATTTCTCACGAATTACCTGATACTCCCTGGGAGGAGACTCCAGAAAATCTCTGACCGTGGCACAGCTTCAAAAACAAGGGAGCAGGTAGGGGTTGAGAGGGCGATAGAGATAAGTCGATAGAGAGAAAATATTTATATGTTATTTATTTATTTATGTATTTATTTATTTATTTATTTTAAACAGCCTTTGCTTTGCAAAATCTGATCCTAAACAGCCATGAGTGAATGGATATGAGGAAGTAAGACTAAGATAATGGGAGGGAGAGAGAGAGAGAGAGTGGGGGAAGGGATGAACAGATAAAGCAAGTGAGCAAGAAAAAAAGAGAGAGGTAGAGAAAGAATGTGGGTGAGATAGAGACAGGTTGACATAACAGCAGGAAAAGAGATTAGCGATATACAGATCAAAAAAAGAGAAACAGGTAGATAAAAGAGATGTGAAGGGATGGAGTTTTTCTTACATTTCTTTCCTATTCATTATTATTTATTTGTATCTACATTCATGGCAATAAAACTTATTGAACGGAACTCAACTGAATTGAATTGTATTGAGAGATAGAGAGAGATGAAGAGAGAGAGAGAAGGAGGCCTTGCGCCATGGGCCATGATCTGTGGCGTGAGCAGGGACAGCAAGAAAGAGAGAAAGAGGTAGAGGAAAGGTATGTGAGAGAGAGGGAGGGAGGCCTTGTGGCATGGGCTATGATCTGTGGTGTGTGTAAGGAGCCAGCGCTGGGCCTGATTGATTAGCACTGGGCACGTCCGTACCCCACAGTGGAGCCACACAGGGCTGCTGATTCTCTCTAGCCATCTCCCCCCTGAGCGCCCTTGAGAGGGAGCCCACAGCCCCCATAAACACCCATGGGCAGGTGGTGCAGATTACTCAGAGGTGGCATACTGTTTGTGTGTGTGTCTATGTGACATGCGAGGCTCCACAGCCATCACCACCACCTCTCCTCACTTGTGTGTATGTGTGCTGTGTGTATGTGTGCATGTGTGTGTGTGTGGTGTGTGTTTCTTTAACTCATGGTGGATTTTGAGATATCTCGCCCTGGGTCCAGTGACGAATTAGAATTAGTAAGAGCACAGCGGTGTGGACTCCCGTTGACACTGGTGACTGCTTTAGCCTGCACATTCGTTCTGGGACTGGAGGGAGGGAGCAGCAAGGAGTTGTTGATATATGTGCCTGGTGCGGCTGATGGCCTCTAAATTTGCCCCAAATTGTTCCAGAGAAAAAGTCAAGCAGGGGAGGGGAAAGGGTACTGAGAGAGAGCTGTGTGTCTAGGTGTGTGAGCCTGTCGGTCTACATGTCTGTATGTGTGCGTGGGTGTGAGTGTGTGTGTGTTTGTCCTTGTTTTAATGTCAGTGAATTTGTGAGCCTCTGCGGTGCGGCAGCCATCCCTGGCAGGATGTGTTGCCAGTTTTTTGTAGTTTGACATTTAAACCAACGCCTACTGTCAAAAAACAGCAAAGAGAAGGACGTAAACATTCAACAAACAATCGAGAACATCACACACACACACACACACACACACACACACACACACACCACATGTTTGTCCACAAATATTCCTTGCCCATATCAGGCCACGGCTTTTATATAACCTGGTTAAATATTATGCAGCCTCTTTACTGTAGACTTTAATGAAGCACCTTTGTCTCGGTGCTAATCATGGAAGCCAAACAGAGGCACATTCATTAGCCTGATTAGCATCTCTTGCTCTCTCTCTCTCTTTCCTTTCTGTTGTGTTTTGCCATTGCAGTGTTCATATTTGGCTTCACATGACATGTGAGTTAGTGTGTTTACAAAGTCTTTGGCTTAAAAAAAGAGGCTATGTTTATGGATGAGATTTTAGGAGGGGTTTTCCCTACTGAATTGGCTGCTAGCGCGCCATCAAAGCCGTAAAGCTGAGAGGAGTCACAGAATGGGACAATCTAGCCTGAATTCCCCGCTCCCATCAGAGACCAGAGAGAGTGAGATTATGAAGATATTCGGATTAAAGTCTGTCGCCATCCGCTTCATTATTCCAAGTTGGCTTTCATTTCGTTCTTGATAAGAGAGCTAGCTGCCTCCACTCTGCAAGCATCTGTCGCTCTTACCATTTTAAGTCATCCACACGTCTTCATGTGGAGAAGGAGAGTGATTTGGTGACCTTTGACATTTTAGCCACAGGCAACAACGTCAGACGGTGCCTCAAAGCCTCCTGATCTTCTGTCAGGCGTCTGTAGGGAGAAGAGGAAGAAAGGTGTAGATGTGTATGTGTGTGTGTGTGTGTTTGGGGGGGGGCGCTCTTAAATGGTCAGGAGGCTATCTGCCCTCTGGCAGGCTTGAGGGGAATTACTGGCAGTTAGCCATTGGCAGTAGTACAGATAAGCGCCCACTGTCCACAGAAACTGCGACCACCGACGGCCTTGCAGATTGCCACCAGCACGAATGCACATGCGGGCGGCAGGGGTTTGGCAAACGCTCTCATGCAGAAGCGAGACATCAATCATATAATGTGCGGCGCTATGCTATCGCGCTGGCAGATCGATGGTTCGTGAACAGGCTTATTAAACCGTTGCCCCGGAGGAGATAGCTGTGTGTTAAGTCCTGCAGTATATTGTATCCATATGTGCAGATTGGACATGGAATGGAGGCCTGGATGGGGAAATAGTTGGAGAAAGGGGGTCTGGGCTGGTGGTTTGGGTTAGGTGTGTGAGTGTTCGGGTTAAGTTGGTGGTGTGTGTGTGTGTGTGTGGCGGGGGGGGGGGGTATTGGGTTAAATGTGAAAATCCTCTTTGTCAGATAGATGATTTTATGGTCAGCTCTGAGATTGATGCTTTGCTTCAGTGGCTGTTCTGCCTCTCAAGGGTAAGGAAATAGAGAGTGATAGAGATAGAATCAGAGAGGGGGGGGGTGAGAGTGAGAAGAGGGAGGAAGGAGGCACTCAAATTACATCCCATAGAAAATCTCATCTGCCAACATTTAAGTCATCTGCCGCTCAAGGCAGTTCAAATGTGGATGACTGTTACCCCTGTTAGAGGGGGAAATAGCAATCTATTGTGTTTTTTTAAAGAGAGTGTCGTTTCTTATGACATAAAAGCCATCACATTTTGGAATTTAAAAAGGGATTATCCCCTGACTTTCTTTCCCTCTTTTCTCACCCAAGATAGAGAGAGAGAGAGAGAGAGAGAGAGAAGGGAGACAGACAAAAAAAAAAACATCAGTCAAAGGCTCATCACCTACTGTGCACTGATGCCCCAGTTTCTTTTTGAATAGTCTTGGTTGTCCTCTGTTGTCAAGAAAAATAAACCATTCTCTGATTTATTTATTTATTTATTTGATTGATTGTCCCATCTGATAAAGCACACAAAAGCAAGTTCTTCCCATCTCCATTTTCACCATGTCTGTGCTCAAATATTGAACACAGCCTCCACCACAACATTCACTCAATCATTAATTTAATCAGCTGAAGCTGACCAGACATGGGCATTGATTGAGGGATCACACACTCCCTTATTTTAGCTTGAGGATTTAACAAGATTATCGGGCTGCAGACTACCCTATAATGCTCTTAATTGCCGTTTTTAAGATAAGTGATTGATTGCAGGGGTGAAAGCCGCTTAAATATTTCTAAGTCACTTCAAACCCAATTATAGTTTCTTAAACGGCTGATGATAAGGCAGTGATCAATGGCTGCCGACCTGCGTTGGGTTGGTTTTGTCACAGAGACTCGTGGCTTGCTATTATTAGCCTGAATAATGTATGCTGAAGTGAATTGGGATCCCTTATCACCAGCTCCCATTTTTAAAGCCTGCTGGTGCCTCAACCCATCAAAACTCCCAGAGTTCCATATCTGCAAAACAGATCAACAGATTTCTCTGCTCTGTATCCTTCTCTCACTCTCTTTGTGTCTCTGTTCCACTCGCTCCTCTTCCTCCTCCCTCTTCTTCTCTCTGCATCTCAGTCTTTCTTTCATTCTTGCTCTTAGTCTATCTGTCAAACTCTCTCTCTCTCTCTCTCTCTCTCTCAATGTCTCTCATCTGTCTAGTTCTCTTTATCTGTCTACCTCATCCAACATCATATGCTCTCAATTACTCTCTCTTAATCTCATCCTCACAACCTGACTTGTGTCTCTCTCGTTCTCCCTCTCTGTCTCTCTCGCACATACACACACACACTCAGTATCCTGAAACCTTTTCTCTCTCATTTCACCTTACTCTAACACAGTCTTTCTCATATTCTCTCTCTCTCTCTCTCTTTCACTCCTCTTTCTCTCTCTGTCTCTCTTCTCATTCTTTTGCCTCTCTCTCTCTGTCTCTCCTTCTCTCACTCTCTTGCCTCTCTCTCTCTGTCTCTCGCCCCCTCGTCTCCATGTGTGAAAATGTCCCAGAGAAGCACACAGTCACATCACATGCTGCGATGCGATGGTGGCTATTCTCAGAGCACCTCTCCTGTTCCCCCTGCTGTTCATATCCACTTGCACTCATACACTACCCCTGTCTGCTCCACTTCTGGAGGTTTGAGTCACAACCAGTCACAACCCGCCTGGGCATTTCTGGGGCACCGCCTCACAGGCTAAGCCATGAGTGTGTGTGTGTGTGTGTGTGTGTGTGTGTGTGTGTGTGTTGTGTCATGGTCTGTCGCCGGCAGCAGCAAAGCAGTTAACTTGTCTGAACGGACAGGCAGCAGAAGCCATGTGCACCCCATCGGCCACCAACTGCATGGCACAGCCAACAGGGCGTGGATGTGTGTGTGTGTGTGTGTGTGTGCTTGCGCACACGTATGTGTGTGTGGGTGTGGGTGGGTGGCTGTGACAATGTGGGTGTGAAAAAGAAAGAGCCTCACTTGTAGTCAGGAAGTAGGGATGTGTCACTTTGTGTCTCATGTCACTGCCGTCTGTTCAAGGACTCCAAAAGCTCCAGCGTTATCTGCCTCTCAGATGAAACACACACACACACACACACACACAATTTGGACCAAATATTATTATATCACCTAGACATATGAAGAATGGACATCTGTTTGCAAGCACGTGAGGCGATTCCTCTCTGGCCGTCATTTTGCTGTTGTTGTTGCTTTTGTTGTTGTTGTTGTTGTTAGTGCTGTGTAAGACCTGGATTTGTTTTTCCGTGGCCTGTGGCCTGAGTTTGTGTGTGAGACTGCCTGGCCCTACAGGTGTAAGTGAACCTTGGATTGGAATATTTCTGGGAGGCCACTGCCAGCAAACACCCCTGGCTTTGAGGCCCAAGAGAGAGAATGAGAGAGAGAGAGAGAAAGAGAGAGTCATCCTGACCTCTCTCTGTCATTGTCAGTGCCTAGATTCCCACATTGCCTGCTGTTTCCCACATTTGCCTCTGTTTTTTTGTTTTTCTTTCTCTCCCCCTCAAACGTATTCTTCCGAGACGTGTCTGGTCTCTGTCCAATAAGAGATTAGCAGGGGCCCAAGGCGCTATAGCTGAAGCACTGCCTACAGCCGTGTGTGTGTGTGTGTGTGCGTGTGTGTGTGTGTGTGTGTGAGTGTGTGTATGTGTGTGGGGGGTTCTCTTTCTCCCTCCCCCGCTTTCGTTTTCCCCTCAATCCCTCCCTCCCTCCTTTCTTCCTTCCTTCCCTTCCTCCTTCCCTCTATCTCTCGTCCCCGAACTCTCTCTCTCTGTCTGGTTTTCCACATCTTTGCTGCTCTCTCTCTCTCTCTCTCTCTCTCTCTCTCTCTGTCTCTCTGTCTCTCTCCCTTTGCCGCAGTGTTGTGGTGAGTTGGTGTGCGGGTTTCCGGTTGCAGATGCAGCGCCCCTGTTCTATTTCCCATACTGCCTCTAATCCGGCTGCCATGTCTGTGCCAAAGCAAAATCGGAGCTTGTGTGTGTGTGTGTGTGTGTGTGTATGTGTCTGTGTGTGTGTATGTGTGTATATGTGTGTGTGTGTGTATGTGTCTGTGTGTGTGTGTGTGTGTATGTGTCTGTGTGTGTGTGTGTGTGTGTGTGTGTGTGTGTGTGTGTGTGTGTGTGTGTGTGTATGTGTCTGTGTGTGTGTATGTGTGTATATGTGTGTGTGTGTGTGTGTGTTTGTGTGTGTCTGTGTAGGAGAGGAGGGCAGAGAGGGCAAGCAACAGAGAGAACTGTGAGAAAAAAAACACAAGTTGGAAGAAGAGAGACTAATTAATGAGAAAACTCACAATGTTTTCGCTCTATCTCTGTCTCTCTCTCTCTTTCTATATCTCCTACTCCATTGTCCTTTCATTTATTTCTCCTCTCTTCTCCCCCTTTTCTATCTTCTTTGTTTTCTCTCAATCTAATCTGCACCCTTTGTTGACTCACTTGACTCCTAGTCTCTCTCTCACACTCTCTTTATCTCTCTCTCTCACTTTCAGTAGTAGTCTCAACATTTCCCCTTAGTTAGTCCCAGAGTCTCTGTTCTGCTATTGATCGTTTCTCTATTGTCTAATTTACTCTGGTTATCATTATTGTTATTCTGTGGTAGTCACTCTTTTTTGCTGTCTTTGCCTATTTTCCTATAAACACATTCAGCTCTTATTCACTCTCTCTCTCTCTCTCTCTCTCCCTCCCTCTCTTCCCTTCTGTGTAATGGGAGAGTTAGTGGGTGAGAAGAGTGGCAGTGTGTGTGTGTGTGTGTGTGTGTGTGTGTGTGTGTGTGTGTGTGTGTGTGTGTCTGAGTTTGTGCTGTAATGTACTCCTGGCTCCCCGCCGCCATGGCAGATACCCAGGGGAGGACTCTGCTATTGCAGGCCACCCCCGCTAGCCAGAAACTCCATATTTTCTCTCCCTCTCTCTCTCTCAATCTCTCTCTCTCTCTCTCTCTCTCACACACACACACACACACACACACATGCACACATAGATGCTCCCTACGTACACAAAAGCATAGGCAAATGTAACTTCATTGCTGTAGGAGTCCTGGTGCTGTGCTCAGTTCAGTACTGCATAACTGTTCACTATTAGTGTGGCTTTTAGGCTAAGCAACAGCAACAGGGCTTAGCGCTTAGTGAAGCCACAACCCCTCCCCCACCGACCCAAAACACACACACACACACACACACACTCTTACACGTACAGGCACTCGCACACCTGCAGGGTTTTGTATTGGCCAGTGAGCCAACATCAGTTGTGGCTCCCCAGTCGAGGCAGTGCAGCGCCACATGTCACGCCATTGGTGGAAATGCATCCAAGCAGCTGGATAATCTCATCTAGTTAAGTAGCTGTTGGACGAATACAGTGGGCTCACTGGAGATTGAGTGTCACCCTTTGCTTTGTCTCATTGTTATTATTTCAAAAACATTGACCTATGTACCTGACCAGTGCACAGGATATTGCACTCGTATTGCACATTTGACAGGAAGAAATGAAGCTTTGTAATCCTTATATCTGCACACCTCAGTGAAGTTCTCCAGGGAATACGCTTGGCTTTGAAGCATGCACTACCTTCTTGAGAATTTTGGTAGTGCCTGTTTATAAAAAATAGAGTGTTGACTCACAATATGAGTCACTGGGTCTTTTGTCGAGGAGGTTTGAGGGGAAGAAACAAGAGGGGAAATTTAATTCTGCAAGAGACAAAGCACTTGACACAGATGACTTTTCTTATCACCCACAGCCCACAGCACCCCTCGTGCTCAACTGGAAACGGTCACCAGCTAACAATACTAATTTCTCTGGCCTTTTTCACTTTCCTGCTTAAATGCCATAGTGACATTCTTTTCACCAGGAAACTTTCCCTCTAACCCCCTTGTTTTAGACATTGTTCTGATTTTGTGTGTGTGATTAATGTCAGGATAACCTAGTTTTTTCACCTCATCTTGCTGACCTAGACATTCTTTTTTTCTGAAAAGCATAGTGCCAGAATTATTAGCTTGTCTCTAGCACATAGAAGTAGGGATAAAGCTCTGTTATTGTCAACTGAAATGCCAGGCAGGGGCTTCTTACATCGGTCATGTGACGTCTCGCCGTTAGTAGAGTTTTGACAGCCAGCTCTGTCCCAGAACTTCAGATCACTATTTATGGGCAGCGGACGGACACACATCCAGACACCATCTCACTTTCTTAGAGGATTTATGACTCCTTCAGTCTCCATTCAGACACACTGTTGATTTTCTGACAAACAGATTGGTTTTATCCGGTGCCAGAGTCACTGAAAGATATTAGACATTGTTGAGGGAGGAAGAAGAAAGCTCCTTTTGTGTCGACTTGGCAGACTACAGTAAAGTAATAGCTAAGTCCATTAATATTTCAGCCAGATTTAATTGCATTAATTATTGCAAAGATTGCTCTGTGCTCTGTCGAAAAATATTTCATGAGGTAATTAATCTTTTTTTTTTGGAATGGGGGGAGGGCTTACACTTCTAGCTGCTGCCCCAATCAGTCCACTTTTAAAGTCAGTTTTGTGTGTGTGTGTGTGTGTATGTGTGTGTGTTGGGAAAGGGGGTGAAGGTATTAGCATTTTGAGCAGCTCTGGGAAACAGCACAGTTAGGCTGGGTGTAAATAGCAGCCGCTATAGCACCAGAAACTGGGCTAATGCGGTGGGTCTTGTTTACTATATGCCTGAAGAGAAAGAGGGTGGGCCAAGCTGTAGAGGGGCTGGGGCTGAGCTTTTTTTTTTGGGGGGGGGGGGGGCAGAAGCACATGGCGTCCCAGCGACATGCTCAATTGATCTTTCCCGGAGAAGGAAAATAACTTTCTTCTCTGCGAGCCACTTAGTAAAAGCACTATCTGCAAGATAACCTTGGCAAGCCAACAGAGCCCCGCATGCATGTAGTCAATAGTCGCTCATGTTTACTTGGGTGCTGCTGAGCTATTCTGTAAGTTCATCGCGGGGTTTAATTTAGGGAAAAAAAAATATGTAAGCTTTAAGCTTTATCAGAGGAGGACTATAAATACATATATCACAGCACAAATACATTTGAGGCCATGTGGTGTTAGATGTGATCAAAGTGCATTGTCAGAGCATGGTTAGAAGTCACACACACTCACATACACACACACACACACACACACACACACACACACACACACACACACACACACACACACTCACACACACAAATCCCAATGTAATATGCGTAGATTAATATACTGTAGCTTGACTTAATAGAGCAAATCTGTCACTGCTAGGTATCTGGTCTCATCAGCATAAAAGCGACGATAATAGTGTTTGTAATTAGAGGAGCAGTTGGGCTACAGCAGCGCTACCTAGCACAGTCCCATTAGCAGGCAAAGAGCACACCAGGCACATAGTTGCTCCCCACGTCTACACACATGCATACAGTCCCCTCGCTCTCTATTCTCCACACAAACACACACACACACACACACACACACACACACACACACACACACACTCACACACGTACACAAACACAGTGTTATACTCCTCTCTCTTGCTGGAACTCAAAAGCTGGGAGTTCTGTTTTTTTTTCTCCCTCTCTCTCTCTCTCTCTGCTTCTTCCTGTCTTCCTTGAACACATTTCCATGTCTCCAGTCCTCCCAGTCCATGAGCATAGTGTGTGTTTTCACAACGAAGATCAAGAGGACGTGCTAGTGAGTGTGTATCCCACATCTTGAGCTCTTCCTCTCTTTCTCTCTCTATATATATATATCTATCTATCTCATCCTCCTTCTCTCTTCCTCTCTCCTTCCATCTCTCCCTCTCTATAGCATTCTCTCCATCTCCTCCCACTTACTCTTCCTCCCTCTCAACACCCACTCTCATGTTCTCTCTCTCACTCTCTCTCTTTCTCTTTCTCTTTCTCTCTCTCTCTCATCCTTTCTCCTGTCCCCTTGCTGACTCTCTGACTTCCTGCGCTCCCCAGTGAGCAAGTGTGTGAGTGAGTGTGTGTGTGTGAGATGCGCTCCGTCAGGCTCTTTGTCAGTGCAATTGTGTCGTGCCTGCATGCCAGCAGAGTGCTGGCGGCCCTATTGTGTGGGAGGACGCAGGGAGCGCTATCTGACAGCGCCTGATAAGAGCCTCCACCGCAGCAACAGCAGCAGTCCCACAACTCCCAGGAGGAGTCTTTGGGATGGGGATAGGGGATAGGAGATAGGAGAAGAGGAGAGGAGAGGCGGAAAGGAACGAAGGAAGGAAGAGAAGAAAGAGAAAGGAGAGAGTGGAGGATGAGAGGAGAAGAGGGTGATAGATAATGAGATAGAAGAGAGATGATTGGATAAGATGCATGGGAGAAGGAGAGGAGTAGATCAGAGGAGGAGAGGGGAAGACAAGATAGAGAGAGGAGGAAAGAGGAGACTCAGAAGGACAAACTGATGAGATGAGTGAGGGCATGAGGGGAGAGGAGGAGGGAAAAGAAGAGAAGGGCCTTGGAGTGAAAGAGAGAATAAGAGTGTGGAGGAAGAGAGTGAGGGGAACAGGGGAGCAGAGAGGAGAGGGCTAACAGACAGCCCAAAGAGCAGTGTGACTGTGCAACATTATAGTATACATAATGAACTGGAGGAGCAGGAGGAGAAGTGGAGAAGAAGAGAGGAGGGAGGTGAAGATGAGAGATGGGATGATGAGACAGGAGGAGAGAGTGCTCATAGAGCATGGAGGAGAAGAGTTTGGAGGAGAAGGAGAGGAGCTGAGTAACCAGAGGAGAATTTATGGGAAAGAAGCACAGGGAGAATTATGGTATAGAAGCACAAGGAGAATTATGGGATAGAAGTACAAGGAGAGGAGATGAGAGGAAGTCAGAATGAGAAGTAACTGGAGGAAATTTATAAGAGGTGAAGGAGGAGGAAGTGGGGAGACGAGAGGAGCGGAGAGATGAAAAAAGGGAGCCGACGGTAAGGGGAGGCGACATGGAGGGCACAATCTGATGAGCACAGGGGAGACAAGAGGAGGAGACTGCACGACAGGAAAGAGAGGAGGAGAGGAGGGGAGGAGAGGAGACAGATGAGAAGAAAGCAGATAAGAAAAAAAAGAAAGTAGAAAGAAAGACAAAAAGAAAGATAGAAAGGAAGAAAGAGAAAGAAACAAAAGATGAATATGAGAAATGAGAAGAGAGAGAGAAGAGAAACAAAATATGATGAATTGAAGTGCACATATATGCATATAAGAGTAACAAGGTCATTTCTTTCCTGTCGGCTGCTGTGTGTCTGGGTCAGGACAGTGTCAGCACGGAAAATAGAACAAGTCTGAACAACTCAGTCAGTCGGAGATATGCAAAGCTGCAGTTGCCAATCAGCATATGACAGATCCTCATCGCGCCGTTGTGTTGGGCTGTGTTGCATCATCACTTCTTTGTGCTGTTTTGTGTGTGTGTGTGTGGGGGTGGGTGTTTGTGTTCACCTTATTGAGGGCTTCACATTATTTGCTAACAGAAATAAATAGCATCTTTGCCTTGCCTATCCATTCAATCCGTTCCTACCAGTCCATTTCTGTTCTCACTAACAAGCAACACATTGACAGTAGCAGGGCATAGACCTGCCTGAGGCAGCCAGCTTACCTGTAAACCCTTCTTGGGGGCGGAAGGGATGGGGGGGTTGAGGGGTACAGTCTGATATCCTTCGAAAGTCCCACATCTCCACCATTTCAAATGACACTATTTGGCAGTGGGGGCCTCGGAACATTTTTGTTGTTCCAGAACAATTTGCCAGTCTAGCAGTGTGTGTGTGTGTGTGTGTGTGTGTGTGGGGACAACGACAACACCTCTGTTGTTCTCTCAGGGTGGATAGCAGGTTGTGTGCTGCAATTGTATATTGTCTTGTTTTGTTGTTGTTGTTGTTGTTGCTGTTTTTTATGTTGTTGTTTTAGGCACTCTACTATAACCTATATTTAAACCTCTCGCCCATCCACACAATCTTTTGCAATTGGTGATAAAAGCTCTCTGCCGAGCCGAAAGCTATTTTGCCAGGGCCAGGGAGGAAGTGACAATTTTTTTCCCTGGCAGACCACTATTTGGCAGGTGCTGGCTATTGCTGCCTGGTGCAGTGGAGCTTGTGGTGCCACATTGTGAGTGCGCTCTGTTTTTGTTTTTCAGCGACCTGCGCTTTTGAACGTCCCAATTATCTGGCAGGTTAATTTACCATTAAGATTTCTAAGCATTTGAGTGTTTTTGGGGTTACTGCATGTTCTAGTGTTTTTAGTGACTGAATTGGCCGGTGATGCAAAGTACTGCAAGGTGTATTGGTGTGTGTGTGTGTGTGTGTATGTGTGTGCCTGCCTGTTTGGTAAGCCCCAGCTTTTTTTTCTCAAGATCCCTTTCACCTCAGTATGGAGCAAATGTTTGGCACTGTGTTTTGATCTTTTTTTTTCTTTCCTCATTCCTCCGCATTCCTTCTCTTTTTTCCTTCGTTCTTTCGTTCTTTTTTTTTGGAGTTGCAAGGGGAGGAGGTGTGAACAGCGCCAGCAGATGGCCGGCGAACAGGTGACGGCTCCACCTGCGGAGGATAAAGGGAGAGAGAGAGAGAAGGGGGGAGAGGGAGAGAGAGAAAAAGAGAGAGGGAGAGAGAGAGCGGGGGGAGCGTAGAGGGAGAGAGGAGTGGGGTGTGTTTACGGGTCAGGTATACACAGCTGCTCCCTGCGATGCACAGTGTTCCATCATTCTATTACCTGTGGCATCTGATGGTGCCCCATGGGGCCGGCAGGCGATTGAGACGTAAATGTTGACTAAGTTCCTCCGTCTCCTGCAATGTTAGCGAGAGCTAGAGCTGTGGCTCAGTGTAAGAAGGTAATTACCGGTGTCTCAGCGCTGGTGTTGCAGCATATGGAGAAGGGTGTAGGTGTGTATTTGCACGTACGTGTGTATAAGTGTGTATGTGTGTGTGTGGCTGTTTGTGCATATGTATGTGGGTGGGTGTGTTACTCTGTCTATATCTGTATATGTCTAATAAGTCATTTTGTGTGCGTGTGTGTCTACTGTCCTCCTGCTTGACTGCTGTGGCATTTGAGAGGCTCTCACACTACCCATGTCCTCTGCTTGTTATCACCAGTGGTATTCTTCCCTGAAAGATTCAACCATAAAACCCATTGATCTGGAGCAATATGCTATAGAGCGCACAGGCTCTGATAGAAACCAAAATTGAGCTACATACATCCCTGCCAGTGACGGCCATAGGGATTTTCCTACTATTCTCTCTCTCTCTTTCTCTCTCTCTCTCACTCTCTGTTACACACACACACACACACTTTCTCATGTGGACATATCCATATGTCAATTTGTCTGCACCTGTCAACTAAGACAAACACCCAATGTGACAAAATGCCATTCTGAAGCTTTAGTGAAAATGCAGTGCTGTGTGTGTAGAGACGGAGAGAGAGAGAGAGAGGGAAAGAGTGCTGCAATCTGGCCAGCTGTTCCAAAACAACACCACTACCATGCTCCAAGACAAAGCCTCAGAGCTGCTCAAGAAAGTGAGGGCAGAACAAGGAAGAGAAAAAGAGAAAGAGGGAGAGAGAGGAAAAAAGATTGGGGGTGGTGATGGTAGTGGGTCGTGGTGGTGGTGTGTGTGTGTGGGGGGTTGTGCGTGGGGGGGGTAAGAGAAAAGAAACAGAGTTGCTATTTTGAGCGAGCTGTGGTTCTTAGCATCAAACTGAGGCAGGCAAAGTGGCAACGGCATAGAGGCACAGCGCAGTCAGCACCGCGTGTGTCTACAGCATGTGTGCGTGTGTGTGTGTGTGTGTGCATGTCAGCTGACCTGCTTAATTACTGCCTAACAATAGCCCAGCAATTTCCCTGTGTCACCTCAGCATCCCGAGGCAATTATGATGATGGTGTCAACGTGTCTGCTTCAGAAACCTGCATGCAGCACATGAGAGGGGGACACTGGGGCTGGTGGGGCCTGGGGGTGGTACTCAAAGGGAAGGGGCGTGGGATTGGATGGATAGAGAGAGAAAATTGGGTTAGGAAGAAAGGAAAGGAGGAGGAAGATAGGCAGACATGACGACAAAGACGAGGGGAACAATGAGGCGGTGAAAAGCCAGGGCAGGTGAGCAGTGGAGGGGTCGCTTTGATTGGAGAAAAAGTGTGGTTTGGATGAAAGGAATAGAGGCGAAAGAGAGGAGGACAGGAGAGATGACAAAGACAAGGGGAACCACAACACAGCTAAATGCAGATGGTGCAGGAAGAGAAGAGGAAATGTTGGAGAAGAGAGATGAAGAGGGGTTGGGCGGGAGCATTGAGGACGCAAAGGAAGCGGAGAGGAAAGCAAAGGTGAGGACAGGAAGATAAAAGCCAAGTCAAGTCCCATATATTTATACAGCACATTTAAAAACAACCACTGCAGTTGAACCAAAATGTCTCCCAGCCAAGGTGACGATAGATTAATAAATAATAAGGGCACCATAACAGATGACATATAATAATGACCTATGGACTGTAAACCCATAAAACATATAACTGAAATATATACTGTAAATATATTAATATAGAAAAAGGCAAATATAAATTCAGGAAAACTAATAGGGCATATAAAAGTGAGAAAAGTCAGAGTATACAAGATCATAAATGGAGAAATGGAGACAGTGCAGTTTTGCATAGTTATCATCAAAGCCCTGGAAATGGGGGAGAGAGGCAGGTATAAAAGCTAAGGGGTTGAGAGAGTGAGAGAGAGAGAGAGAGTTTCCTGTGTGTTAGTTAGCTGAATAAGCTGATCCGCTGGCCAGCGAGCCGTTATGAAACCCCTGGCTGTCATTGTTGATAAATGAGATCAGTGGCGCTGGTGAAAACCATGCAGTCAGGCGAGAGGAATTAAAATGGCATTGCAGCAAGGAGGCATCCCAGCATACACACAACACACACACACACACACACATGCACACACACACACACGCACACACACACACTCATTCATGTACAAGAACACAGAGAGAGAGAGACACATCATCATGGAATGAGCACACACACTCATTCATGTATTACTGTACACTGACGCACACACACAAACACACACTCAGCCATATCCACATCAAAAGCGAACGGCCTCCAGGAGGGCTATTTCTACTCTTTTATTTTTTTTAACCTTGGATGCCATGCGTAATAAACTAACGAGAATGTTTCCATGTGAAAAGCCTGACTGACCTAATGAGGAATGCATTGATGTCTATCTCTTTTATCTCCATTAACTTTGCACACACACACATGCACACACACCACACACACATACACATACACACACAAACACAAACATATATACACGTATACACACGTATACACACTCTTATACACACATATCCACTACACACACAGATTGCCTTGCCCCTGAGACATATTCAAAGGCGCCCACGCACACACACACACACACACACACACACACACACACACAAGTACAAATGCAGTGATGCACAGTTCTTGCTTGCCTAATGCATGTCCTCAAGGGCTAGATGCTCTGTTCCGGCCAGTGGTGTTTTCCAAGCTTTAGCGCAAGCTGAACGACCTCCATCCAGGCCAATAATATGCCACATTAGCTCTGGTCCAGCTCTCACTGTCCTGTAACTGAAAGTAATACAGTGCAGAGCAATGCCTTCAGTGGAGATAAAGAAGAAGACCTGGGCCCTCACAATCATAGCTAACTACCACTCAAGCAGACACACACACACACACACACACTCACTCACACACACAAACACACACACACGCACACACACACACGCACACACACACACACACACACACACACACACACACACACACACACACACACACACACACACACACACACACAGAACGCCTTGCCTCTGAGACGCACTCCATCCATCCATACTCATACAGTGATGGATGTCTTATGTAATGCAAACATGTACAGCAGGGGCACGCATACAGTACAATTTCAAGCAAGCAGTTTTTTTCTGTATACATTGAAACAGACAACCAGAGAGACTCAGTCCTTCAGTGTCACTCATCACTCACTCATCTATGGGTATGTTGAGCACACATACTCTCCCCGTGTTTCCCTCACTCTCTCAAGCTTACTCCCACACACACACTCACTTTCTCCGTTTGCCACACACACACAGAGAGAGACACACAAGCACACAGAGACACACTGCACACACACACACACACACACATAATCATGCACAGATACACACACACACACACACATACTCATACACACACACACACACACACACAAAAGCTCTGGCTCTGATCTCTCTCTCCCTCCTCTTGATTCAGGCTTGCACTGTAGCAAATAAACGATGCTATGAACATCTAGGCTTTCAAAATCCCGAGTCCCACCTGTGAACTAAGGCATATACCTCAATTTGTAAACAGGGGGTCTCGGCAGTTTTTTTTTCACCTTTTTTACATGGCCTCTCCTCCACGCATCTCATCCGGCACAGATTGTGCAGATTACTTATTAATGGCACATCAGGCAGCTTATACGCTTAGACCTTTGTAAAGCAGATATAAATGTTTAATGGTGGGGCGGGACATGCCAACAGCTTTGCCACGGCATTAAATAAACTGCGGGTGCTTAAAGTAATGCACTGTCAAAGTGGAATGTCGTTGTCAAAAAGGCCCGGGCCCAGTGTTTTCCACGACAAGTAAGAAGGAGGCACTGGCATGCCCCTTTGGTAAGGGATGGCCCAATAACGGCAACTTTAGAAGGCCCTTGGGGCCTGATGTCCAGCTGTGTTTTACGATATAGAGAGAATACATAAACAGGCTGTAAACGCCGAGATCCGTCTGAGAGCAGGATGGCTGTCAGGAGGGACAGCCGTAGGTGAGCAGGGTAAGCTCTGTTTGTCTGTGTGTGTGTGTGTGTGTGAGGGTGTGTGTGAGGAGGACACAATGTGTGTGTGTGTCTGTGTGTGTGTCTTCTCCATTGTGGTTTTAGTGTATTTATTTATGCTTGTTGAGTAATAAATAGTATATTTGTGCTATTTGTGTGTATTTGCATACTCCACACACACACACACACACACACGCAAACTTTGACTTGTTATGTGTGGTTGTAAAATTACAGTATATGCAAATACAGGCCTGTGTGTCAGTGGGGATGCATGTGTAATGGAAGTCTATTTCACCTTTATGCAATAACTCTCATTTTATGAGCTCCCAGCCTACGACAAGATGTAGCCCATTATACTGTTAGTATAAGGCCATAGGTCAGGTCATTGAGCTCCCTCATTGTTTCTCTATTAGGCCCCTTTATGTATGAAAGATGCTGATAAATTTTCCCACCAGCAGCTGTAAACAGCCGCACAGGTGATAACCTAGATAAAATCGAATCTCCCTGGAATTAGCTGTTTATTATCCATGCAATGTTCTCAAATTCGGCACATAACTGAAACACCTATTAAAGCCTTGTGCTTTGGGTTTTACTGTAAAAATAGCACCAAGATAGTATGTCAGCCACTTCATATAAACCTCATGCCATAATGTTGTGCATGCAAATGTGTATGTAAATAAGCCTGGTAAATATATTATAAAAATTAAATATTTAAAGGTCTTAACCTAGCTACAGTTAAACAAAGTGAATTTTCAATCACAATATAGAACCATACAAACCAATGAATGGCACCAAAGGTACCAATAGCATTCCTTATAAGAAATGTACATATACTATCATACTAGAGTGCCATGGCTACTTGTAGTGCACCAAAAATCTTTACCCTGTGCGATCAGTGTCTCTTTCTCTCAGTGGTATCCCAGGGCTGACCGCGCCGTCACCTCTATGATGCTGCCCGTGTTCTTTGATACCCACCCTACACCTGTGTCTTCCTGTGTCTGCGTCCCCTGCCAGTCTGTCTAAATTGGAAAGCCTTCTGCTGGGCTCTCGCCCTCGTCTTGTCAAAGAATCTCCACAGCTTCTTTAATTCCCTGACCTCCAGTCCATCACTCCATCCATCCATCCATCCATCTGTCCGTCTATTTTTCTATCCTTCCTTCCACCATCGCTCTGTCTATTCCCTTGCGCTTGGTGCCCTTGGCTGTGACCGAGTGATTTATTCTACAGGGCGTAAGATGGTCTCAAGTGGAGCTATGATGGAGTTACTTGAGTGATTGTGTGTGTGTGTGTGTGTGTGCGCATGTGTGTGTGTGTGTGTGTGTGTGTGTGTCAGTGTCCGTGTTTATGTGAGTGTGCAGTCTATCATCTTTATTCAGTCCACAACATTGTGTGTGTGTGGGCGTGTGTGTGTATATGTGAGTGTGCTTCTGCTGGCTTTACATAGAGGTTAGCATCTTTATTCTGTCCTCAGAGTGATGTGTGAGTGTGTATATACACTGTGTATGTGTCCACATACATATGATATAATGCTGTCATGGGGTATCACATTGCCCAGCATCTTTATTCTGTCCTTGGTGATGTGTTCTTGTCTACTAGTATAGTGAATGTGTGTGTGTGTGTGTTTGTGTGTGTGTGTGTGTGTGTGTGTGTGTGTGTGTGTGTGTGTGTGTGTGTGTGTGTGAGTGTGTGTGTATGAGATGACTCAGAGTGTGGCTGTGCATGTGAATGAGCATATTAGTGTGTGCATATGTGTGTGGGATTGTGTGCTTATGTGTGTGTGTGTCTATATGTGTATATGTGTGTTGACTTTGTGCGTATCAGTCTTGGCAGGTCAGTCAACTGAAGACGCCTCACTGCTCAACCTGTTTGTTTTATCCATGTCAGTGTGGATTCTCCTGTTATGTTTGTGTGTGTGTGTGTGTGTGTGTGTGTGTGTGTGTGTGTGTGTGTGTGTGTGTGTGTTAGTGTGTGTGTGCGCGCACGTGCGTGTCTCTGCATTGGTGTGTAGATTCTCCTGTGGTGTTGCCAGGCCCTGACATCCACGGGCTGTTTGCCAAGTCCCACTGACTCTTACTGAACAAATGTAGTGTTTGTCACGGGACCCTATAAAAGTCCTTTTTTCAGCCTGTAGTTCACTTTAAGAGCCTCAGCTGAACTCAGCCTAGTATAAAATCTACGGAGCATGAATATTAAAGTTATGTGTGTGCCTGTGTGTGTGTGTGTGTGCATGTATTTGTCTTTTATTAAGTATAAGTATTTTTGTACCCTTATGTTAACACATGTTTGTCTGTTTGCCAATCTGAAAGTGTATGTCTGCATGTATTCAGCTGTCAGCCTACTCTTGCATGTCTGAGTGTGCATCTGCCTGGCTCTCTGTGCGTGTGTGTGTGTGTGTAAGACAGAGAATCTATTCTGTGTATTGACTGTGTGAGTACGAACAGTGTGTGTGTGTGTGTGTTTGTGTATCTGACAAAGTGAGTGGCAACGTTGGATCTGTGGGCAAACCTAATGATGCACGTCATTCAGTGCAGTGTAGGAATGCAAGGATGATGAAGGGGCCCAGTTTGTGTTCCGTCTGACTAGATGCCTAGTTGTGTGGAATGAGTGGTCACGGATGAGGGCCCCAGAGTGTCATTTTTAATTTCTTTCCCCTGGGGACCTGCCATTTTAATAAGGCATACCCATATCCCCAGACACACACATAAACACACACACATATATACAATCCCCCCACTCACATGTGCACACACACTCATATATGTTCAACAGCCCCTTCCCCAACACATACACACACACACACTCACACACCATCACTCCACTGCTGCAATTTCATCTGCTCCACTTCTCCTGAATGATATGCAGTGTCGTAATATTCCAATGCTGGGACAGCAGTGACTGGTTCTAGCAGACTGTGAGCATTGTTTTCAGCTTTTGAAAGCATTGGGGATGGTGTAATTGTTGTTGTTACACAGCTGCTTCAGAGGTAGCGTGAGATACAAGCCTCAAAGAGCACCACAAATCAAATATATTCAAAGAATGTCTGGCACAGACACACTCAATAGCATATGTCCAATCCAGGGGACTTTAATGAATATGACAAGTTTATTGTGTTTTTTGTTTTGTTTTGTTTTGTTTTGGTTTGGTTTGGTTAGATTTTTTCAGGCGGACAAAATTTAATGTCCTATTAATTTTTTTTTGTTTTTTTTACACTTTCTTTTCATCTCGTCTTATGCAGACATTCATTCTATGGCATGTATTTTTTCACTTTGCTGTATGTGTGTGTGCCAAGCCAAGCCCTCAAACAAAAGATCAGTCGTGGCTGTGATCCATAAGGGCTCAGTGACAGGATGCGGGATCGGATCAAAGTGCAGCCAGATCAATACAAATCTGGATGACCCGGGGAGATTGTCAACACTAACCCCAGAAACACCCCACTGCATATGGGCACAGACACAGAGGGGGGAGCCCTGAAGGCAGGAGGGATGGTGGGGGATGGACATGGTGGTGGGTGGAGTGGAGGGGGGTGAGAACAGAGTGTTTCTGCCAACATGTGCTCTCAAACATCTGTTGTGGTAACAGACTCCAAATATAATCCTGTTTTTATTACGTGTCAGATGAATGGAGCTCAGGCAGTCTATAACTGCTGTGAGGGAGATTGGAGATTTTCAGTTTTTTTTTTTTTTTTTTTTTGCTGTCTGTCTTTCCAGATCATTCTTTTATCTTTCCCTCTGTCTTGCTTATGTTCTCTCTTCCTGCTCCCCCTCTGTCAAACCCACTCTATCCCTACATCTCTCATATGTTCCTATGTTTCTCCATTTTCCCTCTCTTCTCTCTTATCAGGTGTTCTATGTTTTTCTTTCTGTCTTTCTTTTCTCTGTCTGTCTTTTGTCTTTGTCGTTTATTCACTCATTCATTCTTTCATTTTTTGTTTCTCTCTCTCTGTCTCTCTCTTTGGTAGGTTTCTCTGTGTGAATCCACCATGGACCACATGCTCTGGGGGCTGCTGGTCCTGGGTGTGGTGGTGACGATGGCCCAAGCCTGCCCCAAGTACTGTGTGTGCCAGAACCTCTCTGAGTCCCTAGGCACCCTGTGCCCGGCCAAAGGCCTCCTGTTCGTACCACCCGACATCGACCGCCGCACGGTGGAGCTTCGTCTTGGTGGCAACTACATTCTTCGCATCACCCAGCAGGACTTTGCCAACATGACCGACCTGGTGGACCTGACCCTCTCACGTAACACCATTGGCTACATCCAACCTTTCTCCTTCGGGGACCTGGAGACACTACGATCACTGCACATGGACAACAACCGGCTGACGGAGCTGGGGCCAGATGACCTTAGGGGGCTGGTCAACCTCCAACACCTTATCCTCAACAACAACCAGCTTGGGCAGATCTCTGAGAAGGCCTTTGAGGATCTGGCTCCCGCACTGGAAGACTTGGACCTGTCCTACAACAACCTGAGAGGGCTTCCTTGGGACACTGTCCGGCAGATGATCAATCTGCATCAGTTGAGTTTGGATCACAACCTGCTTGACTACATCCCCGAGGGTACGTTCATGGACTTGGAGCGCTTGGCCCGTTTGGATTTGACATCCAACCGGCTCCAGAAACTTCCACCAGATCCCATCTTCGCACGGGCACAGGACTCGGCGCTGTCCACCACACCGTTTGCACCGCAGTTGTCTTTAAGCATCGGTGGCAACCCACTGCATTGCAATTGCGAGCTGCTCTGGTTCCGGCGGCTGGAGCGTGACGACGACCTGGAAACCTGCGCTTCTCCTCCGGGCCTCAAGGGGCGCTACTTCTGGAATGTGCGCGAGGAGGAGTTCCAGTGCGAGCAACCACTGATCACCCAGCACACCCACCGCATGCTAGTCCTGGAGGGCCAGACGGCCAGCCTGCGCTGTGAGGCCGTCGGCGACCCCACGCCCACCATCCATTGGATCGCACCGGATGAGCGTCTCTTGGGAAACTCGTCCCGTACCGTTGTCTACGCCAATGGCACACTGGACATTACCATCACCACCTCTAAAGACTATGGTACGTTCACGTGCATCGCCGCCAATGTCGCCGGTGAATCCACCGCTACCGTCGAGCTGTCCATCATTCAGCTGCCACACATTACTAACGGTACGGGCCAGGCCGTCCAGCCCAAATCAAGGCTCTCGGACATCACAGGGACGACCAGAACCAGCAAAGGCGCTGCCAAGCCTCAGCCAGAACGGGCCGTGTCTGTCTCAGATGTCACTGCTACGTCCGCCCTGGTCCGCTGGTCTGTCAGCAAAGCCACTCCCAAGGTGAAGATGTACCAACTCCAGTACAACTGCTCCGATGATGAAGTCCTCATCTACAGGTAAGTTGGCTCATCAAATTCCATTAATTTCATTATTAATTCTGTAATAGTGAAGTATAGAAATATAAAATAGAATAATAAATAAAAATAAAATAAGTAAATTAGAACAATAAAGTAAAGAAGAAGAAGATTTCTATAGAATATAGAAAAAGTAACAATTTTACACTTTTCAGATGTTTTCAGGCTTGTGATTGTGTATAGTTGGTTGATTCCATAGGTAGAGTATGAGTAATGTGTTTGATTAGTATCAATGGTTGTTGACGATTACAGTTTGTAATAAATATAGCAAATAAATATTTGAAGTAAACACCAATCCCTAGACAAAAAACCTTCGTTGGGGACTATTGTAGACCACGGAAATGTCAAGGGTGAGCTTGAGACAAAGCTATTATTTCCGCCAGCTGGAGTTTGTTTGGAAGGATGGACATTTTTCTTGCCGCATTCATCGGTGGCCGCCAGAAACAACTCTGACTTAAACGCTGAATGATGATCTTTTACAGCCCTCCCCACGCTCAGTATCAATAACGGGTGAGTCGGCAGACGGACAGCCACGAGGCTGAGACAAGGCCCCGACGTAGTTTGCCTTAATAGCATACACACTGGTGATGGTCTGTGGGGAGACATCCATCATCCCGCACAGTGCCTACTGAATTGTAAAAAAGGAAACGTGTATCGCACCACTTCTGAGATTTTCTTTTCTTTCTTTTTTTCTCTCTCTCCCTCATCCGACGTCTCATTTGTTGAGCTCCTTTCTTCCCAACTCAGCGTCTTTTTGTGTTTGTAATGTCTGCGTGGGGAGTTCTGGAGCCACATGGGCTTGGACGTCCGTGGCTGTCAATCCAGGCGGCATTTCATGAGCCATAACTGTATTATTGTGAAACCAGACAGTAGAGTGCAGTAAATCTCAATGAGAGCGCGTAACCAAGCAGAACAAAAATCCAATTACCCCGTGCTGTTTCAATCATTTATCCATTAATGTCTGTGGAAGATTCCGATCATTTCAATCTTTCAACGACCCCATCCTCCCCACCCCAAAAAATGCAGATGCCACATCGAGCTATTTACCTTTAGTTATGCTGTTTGCGTGACTTCTAATCGAATCAAATCGTCACTATCGGTGCAGGATTCAGACCTAACGAGTGCTAACTGCGACCGCTTGCAAGCATGGGATGCATGCGTATGAAGCGCTGATTTGGACGAACGCACTGCCCGCTCCTCCAACTGGGCCATCCTGCTGCCGCCAGCTGCCCCCATCCAGCTACGTCCATGACTGGAATCAGAATAGGTTCCCTCCCCCTCTCTCTCTCTCTCAAATTGAAAAGAGTGTCAGTTGTTCCCCTTTCCTACTTTCACTCTCACATTTCTGCTCTCTCTCTCCGTTTTCTTTCTCTCTCATTCTGTCACTCCATCTCCCTCTTTCTCACTTCTGCTCTATCTCTCTCATTCTCTTTATCTATCGCTTTATTGTCACTTCCTGTTTCCCTCTTTTACCATAATTTCTACTCTCTCTTACATACACTCCAATTCTGTCACACCCCTCTTCCCTCTCTCATGTCTGCTCTCTCTCTCTCTCTCTCTTTCTCTCCCACACACACACTTTTTCACTTCCTCTCTCTTTCTGTTATTTCCCCCTCCTTCATTCATTTTCTCATTTCTCCCCTCTCTTATTCCTTCCCTCCCCTCTTCCCTTGCCTTCATCTCAGCAGCAGTCCCTTTCAGCTCTCCTCTCTCTCTCTCTGGTGCAGCTAATCAGCCCCAGTCACAGACAGCTGCATTTACGACCAAACTCTCGCCAGCCTGACAGGTCTGTCTGTCTCCTGCCCACTTCTCTTCTCTTCTCTTCTCCAGAGTGACACACATCCTTAAGACAAGTCCAACTAAAGTCACAGGACACCAGCCATGTTTTGTTTACCCTTCCGTGGATTAGAACAACATACACCTGCCACCCTTCATCACTTTCCTACCCCCACCCCCATGACTACAACAGCCCTCTCACACACAACTTATAGATAGATAGATAGATAGATAGATAGATAGACAAATCTCCCCCCAACCCTCATTACCATACACAAGACAGTCCTCCCCAATCACCATTAACAGCTCTGAACCACCACACAGCTCTTGCTGTAAATAAGACAGAAAAACTTCCCACATTCACTCACCCATCCTCCATGACTTAAATACTATTCGTAACATAACCCAACATCCACCCCTCCATCACTCAGCCCATGAGAAGATGTATAATCAGGACTAGGTTAACAATGTTATCAGTATCCATCAGTGTTTTGCACGAGAGAGCTTGCTGAAGCTTGGGAAAAGGTGGCCATCATCAGAGTGCGGTAATGGAGGTTGTGTGTCAGGCGTGGGCTCTCTGTAATATTTCAGCTGAATTGCAACGAGGCCTTGGAGCCATACTTTAGCCTGTAATGGCAGGAGGGTGGCGTGCTATGTGATTTAGGAGCTGCCAGTCCCCCCGGGTTACACAGTGTACTGATAGCGTTCACTCTGTCTCAGGTCTTACCGGTCATTACCTCAAAATAGGGATGTTGAGGGTCGCAGCAATGGCCTCTCTCTCTCTCTTCTCTCTCTCTCACTCTCATCATTCTTTCTTTCTCTATCTATATCACTAGATCACTATTCTCTCACATCCCTGCATTTTTCACTCTCATCATTTTTGTCCTTTACCTCCCTCTTCAATTCAGCTCTCTCTTTTTATTTTTTTCTCTCTCTCTCACTCTCTCTCTCTCTCTCTCTTTCTTTCTTTCTTTCTTTCTGTGTTTTCCCTTGACCATTAATAAATTCTAATTGATCTCAGATGAGAACAGATTGTCAGATTGCTGTATTGAACCTCTGTGGAGCTCAGATTTTGGTCGATGGAAAATGAGTTCTGTCAGTCTACTTTTTAGCTCGTCTTTCCTGCCTTCCCTCTCTTTTCTTTCTCCCTCCATCCCTTCCTCTCTACCATGTGTCCATTCTCAACTAACACACCATCAGACAGAGCTGTCCAAATTTCCCCAGTTTTTAATATAACAAATGAGAGTGGACTTAAGCCTAGTCAAGGGTTGGACAGGTTTTGAGCTGGAAAAAAAAAACATTTCACTTACCTTCCATTTTAATTCTGCTTTAGTCAAATTATCCAACTGTAAATGATGTAATTAACTCAGAATGTCAGCCCCTCATTGAATTTAATATTGAGTTGGCTGACACTTGGTATTGTAAGTCAAGATGGATCAGAGGGAAAAAAAAGAGATTTCTAGAGTCTCTTGTGTGTTTCAAAGATAGTAGCTAACTCTTTATAGAGGCTGATGAAGCAGCTGCTGACAGTCTAATTAGATTAAGAAACACTACTGAGATTATATAGTATGTGTTGATGAACGCAGCTTTTAATTTGACAGTTCTGAAGCTAACCCCCTGCCACCGCCACGACCCCCACCCTCACCCCACACATGCCTCTCTCTCCGTCAACATCCACCAGCTCTCTGCAATGGAACGTCCATTTCTAGCGCTTCCCTCTTCTCCTTGCACTCTTCAAGCGTACGGAGGTACTGAGGCTTCACACTGCGCCTCAGCCAGAGACAGCCTGTTACTGATTCCTCATTAAAAGCAAAGTGCTCTCTCAAGGCAGATGTGTGAAACACACACATACGCACACACACACACACACACACACACAAATTCTTATGCACACACACACACTATCTTCCAAACTAGAGAAAATTGGCACACTCACTCACTCTCTCTCTCTCTCTCTCTCTCTCTCTCTCTCTCTCACACACACACACACACACACACACACACACACATACACATACATACACAAGAGCGAAAATTGGCCCCTCTGCTGCAGGTATTCTTTAATGTTCTCATCTATTATAGTTATGGAGAGACTATAGTTTAAGGTGCTTAGGACGCACTGAAGGGTACAGATACTCCAAAGTGCACAGCACACAAACACACACACACACAAACACATGTGGGGCACACATACATTTTCCAATAAAGAAACACACACACACTTACACACCCACACACACTTCCTTACCCATAAACACAACACACAAAATGCACGCACATACACACACACACGTACACACTTGCCATGTACACACAAACACAGCTGTCACGGCTCATTTCATCTCAGTGCTAGAACACCTCAACAGCAGACACAGAGGCAGCCCTTATGGCTTCCCAGACACATCCCAGACCCTGTATGCATTCTGCCACCGAAGCTCAGCAAAGGCCCAGGAGCTTATTAGACTCTTTTGCCTTGAGAGGCATAATCACACCTCAGCCTCCTCGCCTCACTCCGGGGAGCACGCTCAGTTCGTCCATGCGTGGGGGTAAGGGGGGCGTGGGGATGGCAGTGGGTTGGTGGGGGTTGGGATCATTACCTTCTAGTCTTATCTACCATGTGTACGCGCGTCTGTGGAAATGACCCGGGTGAACCAGAGTTGTGTTTTAGAAAATCAGCAGCCATTTTTTTTAGAGCAGAATAGGAATGTGAATGTGGTGAATAATAAATACAACAAACAGGGGGGGGGGGGGGCAGGATGGATGATGAGTTCATTCAGGTGGAAAGCAGAATAGGCCCAAGGTGATGTTTCGATCATTTATGGGGCTTGTGCAGTATCTTGTTTTCATAAATGAGGAAATGAGATGAATCTAGGGCTGCTGTAGGGGTTGGAGGGTGTGTGTGTGTGTGTGTGTGCTTGTTTAGAGGTTGTTTATACAGTATACCAAGTATGTGTATGTGTGTGTTTGTCTTAGATTGTGTGTGTGTGTGTCTGTGTGTGTGTGTGTGCGCGTTTGTGTTTGCACACATGTGTGTGTGTTTTGAGGTGGTTGGAGTGGGGAGCAATCTTGCTCAACTGCGTCATTCTGTAGGCCTCTGATTAATGTTACGGCCTCATGCTGTCCCTGCCACGGAAGCAGAGCGGCTATCAAATTGGCTCTCTCCGCCTGAAGGGTTGGAAAAAAGCCTGTTTTTTATATCTTTCTTTCCTTCTCTGTCTCTTTTCTCTCTCTCTCTCTTTCCTGCTTTTCCTTCCTGATAAGCAATACCAGACGCTTTCTGCTGGCCTTCCACTTGTCCCAATGCATTTGAATTAAAGTGCATTAGCTGGTTGAAGCGGTCGGCTCGAAATCAATCAGGACTCGGTGTGAGAGAGCGAGTGAGCGAGCAGGCACAAGCAGAGTTGGTACGAACGGTCATCGAGCGATGCCGCCCGTATGAAGCCAATTATTAGCCGGTAATGGATTGCATCACCCGGAGGACTAAAAAAGTAAAAAAAAAAAAAAAACTTACATGAATCTCAATGTCCAATTGCATCTTATGCCCAGGCTATAATAGTTAGGGCTTTGGAATGTACTTGATGAAAATAAGTAAGTAAAGAAAATAGAGAGAGATGGGGTTGGGGGGGGATGGGGGTGTTCAGCTGAACACTGTCACTGTAGGCCTGTGAACAGTCTATCACTGGTCACATGTATTAAGCAGAAGCATATGGGACTTAAATGGCTGGATTATGAAGTGTCACTCCTCCAGACAGGCCAGTCCCATATGTCAGACAGCAGCCGGACAACTGATGGGTCCCCATGGCCTATGCTGACAAGCCATCGATAGAGGGTTACAATTTAAAAACAGAAAGAAAGAGAGAAACAGCAGCGGTCCATCAACATGCACATAGTTTGTTTCTTCCCAGTGCAAGTGTCCTCAATTCCTATTCAATTATATTTTGTCTCTTTCACTATTTTTTTTATTTGTTCTGATAGACTTTCGTTCCTCTCTGTTTATTTGTGCATTATTGCTGCTTCATGACTGAGGTATCAAATGGGCCGTCTGCTCACTTCTCCAGGACAGATGGCTTGAAGAGATAAAGCCAATTACAACAGGCTGGCAGCTCAAGCAGGGGAAAAAAGGTGGGAGCCACAGAGAGAAAAGGAGATAGAAAAGAACAAAAACAAGAAGCAGAAGAAGAGCTATACTGAATGAAAGCAGTCCTTTAAATAATAAAAACAACTGTCAAAAAAAGTTTGCTTACCCTTGCTGCACAGAAGTGATGCTAGCAAACCAAACTTGAGTATCTGTCAAGATGGTGATGAAAGCTGGCCTACTCATTGTGAAGAAACGGCCATTATGGCATTTGTTTGTAGAGTGTCTTTTGGTGTGGCAATGACACGTTTTTCAAGGCACATTCGCAGAGCATTATGATCTGGCTCCATTTTACATTGCGTCGACTGTTGTTCTTGTTTTATTCCAGGAGAAGGTTCCGGAATCGAACAGTGCTATTATGGCTGACAATAGCAAACATGTCTCTCTGCCGCCTGAATTTCACAAACCCTTTAGTGAGCTTCTGAAAAGTAGAGAATGACTCATTCAAAAAAATGACTCCAAATCACTAACATTTCCTTTTCTGATTTTTTTTTTTTCATTATTTTGTGTGTTTGTGTGTATGTGTATGAATGTGTGTGTTTTCTCTGGTAGGATGATACCTGCCTCGAGCAAGGCTTTCCACGTGACCAACCTGGTGTCAGGCACCAAGTATGACCTGTGCGTCTTGGCGGCGTGGGATGACACAGCCACCACGCTGACGGCCACCAACGTGGTTGGCTGCGTCCAATTCTTCACACGCGACGACTATCCACAGTGCCAGTCGCTGCACAGCCAGCTATTGGGTGGCACCATGATCCTAGTTGTTGGTGGTGTGATTGTTGCCACTCTGCTTGTCTTCATTGTCATCCTAATGGTGCGCTACAAGGTGGGCGATGGCGGCGATCCGCCAGCCAGCAAGCTGACCAACGTTAGCGACACCTACTCGCAGACCAACGGCGGCCGCCTGGGCCAGAACGGAATGCCCATGCCAACGCTGCGGCTATCGTCCTCTGTATCAGCAGGTTCTGCAGCTTCAGCGTCAGCCGTGACCAAGCCAAAAGTCACAATGCATGACGAAGTGGTGGATTTCAAGTGTGGATCGCTCCAGAGCAGCCTCACCTCCTCGGATTCGTCTTCCTCGGACTCGCTGGACGGTGGAGGCGATGGCCTACAGAGAGGGGGAGGAGGCGGCAGAGGAGGAGGTGGCTCCTACAGCCCTAACTCCACTCTGGCCAGCATCTGGCGCTCGGCCACCCCCAAACCCCGTACCAACCTGGACCAGCTCCTGGGCGCCTTCAACTCATTGGACCTGCGAAGCCAGGCAAGCAGCGGGGTCTCGGGCAGCGGGCTAGGCCACGGGCTGACTGGTGGCGGAGTTGGCGGGGGGCCTTCGACGTCTGCCTCTTCAGCTGCCACATCAGCCGGCGGACCTACCGACAAGGAGCCGCTGCTGGGCCGGACTCTGGACTCTCGGCTTAGCCGGCTGCTGATGCTGCCGCTGGACTCGAGGCCCAAGCGTAGCCACTCCTTCGACATGGGCGACTTTGCGGCCTCCACCGGCCAGCAGCTGTGCAGCTACCCGCGGCGCATCAGCAGCATCTGGACTAAGCGCAGCCTGTCCATTAATGGCATGCTTCTCCAGTGCGACGAGGAACCTGACACGGGGGGCAGCAAAGGCACCATAGACAGCGGCTCCGACTGGGTCATGGAGAGTACTGTGTGAGCGCAGACAGAAAGATATAGATACATTTTAAACATATATAGAGGAAAGAGAGAGAGAGGGATCAAGGAAGGGAGGCAGAGGGTGAATGAGAGTGGAAGAGAAAATGAAAGACAATCTTAAGGTTATGTATAAGTAAATATATATGTGGATAAACTAAACTTTATATGGATTAAGGGAAAGCCATGTTTTGACGGACCCACGGAACACTGGGATTACTAAGGACAAGGTGTGGTGCGTGTGTCTGTGTGTGTCTCTCTCTTTCACAAACACACATGGTTCTGCATGAAGCTCATCTGTGTTCAGTATTGGTTATGTTTTGTTTCTACAGTGTTGTGACAAAAACAAACAAACAGAAAAAAAATACATTCATGATACGCCTTTACAGTTTTGGGACAGAACTTTTGAAGGAACCGTTTGGACGGAGAATGGATTCCCACGTGTGCCAGTGTTTTTATGTATAGGTGAATAATCTGCTTATGACTATTTGAGTGTGTGAGTGTGAGTGTGTGTGTGTGAGCCGGGGGTGGGGGGTGGGGTGGGGGGTGAGTGTCCATATGTTTTTACATGCATGGGAAATGACTCAACCTAAATAGAAAAGTCGGAGTAGTTCGCCATGCCAATAACATCAAAGACTCTGTACAGGAGACAAAGACTTGCTTAAGAATTATATATATATATATATATATATATATATATATATATATATATATATATATATACACTAAAAAATACAGTTTAAATACATGTAATGAATCTAAAAAGTTTTTATATTTTTATGTTGTTGGTCAAACATCCATAGTCTAAGACTGCTTACTCCCTGCTGAAGAACTGGAGAGGACTTCTGGAACTGCCTCTGTTACACATAGCCTCATTTGTACCCTATATCACCACTGCGCCAGCATAATCCTTTCCCTAACCCAAACTGACAAAATTTCTTTAATTGATTTGTGGAAGATGGATTCAGCCCCTTTTTTCTCATCAACAGAAAAATGTCTAAATCAGCATTTTAAGCTACATCTGAACATTACATCTGAAGGTCGTTTTGTTTTTCTGTGTTTTTTTTTATTGTGCATTCCTTGTGTACATCCAGTGTGTACAGTTTAATCAGATAATTAATTTGTCGTTGGGCTTTTGTGGTGGACTCAGGCTGTCTCAATGGGATAATTTTGGTGAAATTTGTTTGGGAAATCAGTACATTATCTCTCAGCGGAGGCCTTTTTTGTCCTCAAAGTTATCCACTTTCACCATTAGCGGTTCGGAGGGCTAAGCTCAACTGCGATAGGCCTACGCCTCTCGGATGAGTGTTAGGCTGGGACACAAAGGGCACTGTCCTCATATTTGTCTGGCCTTAATTTTGGTCTACTTTCTTTGTAATTTTTTACATTTACACTTATATTTTGGGAAACTAATAGAATGCATTTTCATTTGGGGACACAGATGATAAAAAAATTATTAAGTTTAAATAAAAGCAAAATGGTTCTGTTCACATTTTAGAAAAAAGGTCTTTGACATGGAGTGTTATCTAAGTTAAGTGAGAATCTAATCCATGTGATCTAATCCATTGCCCTGTTGCTCCAGGTCAAGATGTGTTCTCTGTAAGAAAAAGAACCAGAAATTTTGAAACATTGTAGACCAAATAACAAACCGGCAGCTAATATTAACTGAACTGGGCATAGGAAAATGAAACTGAAAGAAAGTCACTGTGCCCCATTCAGTTAGTGTTAGCTGTTAGTTCACTATTCAATCTATATCATATCAAATTTTAGAGTTCTTTTTCCTACCAGCGTTCGGTAATTCGGAAAAACAGGGCTATGGACTGAATCAAACCAGATTTCTCCTGTAAAAAAAGAAAAAAAAAAAGGTCTTTGACACGGAGTGTTCTCTAAATTAAGAGAGCACATGTCTGTTTGTGTACATAGTGTACTACAGGAAAACACTTTTGTTTGAATGCCTTTACACTGACAGGTTCTTAGACATGTCATCTAAGTCTAAGATGGTGGTCTGGTGTGAGAGAATATAACCTTCTAATCTCTTCTTTGTCCCCCTGTGACATCAGGTGCAACAGAGACTAGAGATAAGAACATTGTGTTGCAGGAATCACGTTATAAAAGAAATAAAAATAACATTTTTGACAAGACCCCAATTCCCTGGTAAATGAACTCATGATGTAAATTTTATTAACATTTTATAAAGTCACAGTGCAACTTTAGTCAAACTTAATCTGTTCTACAAATGAAGGAATTTTTTTTTATTATTTTGAGTGTGTTTTACCTTCCTTGTGGGCCACTGGTGGAATTTGGATTGTCTCAACACCTACAGTTGTCACTATTAAATGAAAATGTGTCTCTTTGCCAGTCATACAGGACTGGAAATGTACACTAAATCTGTATATTGGCGCTGTTTGTTTCTGAGTGAGTGAGGCTGTTGTTGGGCAGTAAAGCTACATTGTACAGTAGTGTTCAGTTTTTGTTTTTTTTTCTTTGTCTGATTTTGCAATGATAAAAAAAGTGCGGGGAGCAACAAAGTTTACTTTGGTGTTACAGCGTGTCTGCATATGTACCTCACACATGGAGTTGTACAGTAGAAATGTTTCTGTGGTCAAATCTTTTTGATTTTGTTTTTGCTACAAAAAAGAAAGATAAATATGAAGTTGTCTGAAACTGCCTGGAGTATGTCTGAATGTTTCTTTCCTCTAATTCACTGTATCCACTGTAGTACAACAGAAAATCATTAGTTTCAATAGCACTTTTTTTAAATGATCATGTGCTATATTCCTGAGAGTTATTGAAATGCTTGAAGTATTTAGAGAATTTGCCATGGGAATTCTGAAAAACTGAAAAAAGTAATTTTGAGACAAATCATAACTTACCAGAAATATTGCACCAAAAAGAGATAATTGGCAATTTGTAATCGGAGTTGAATCTGGATGTGTGGGCCTGAGTGTAAGCCTTAACTGTAACTGCCACTGAGGAAAGTAGTCTACAACTAATATCTATTTCAAAATCTCCAGACACCTGTACCTCTTAAGACAGACCTAAAGAATTAGTGAGATGAGCTTTACTTTCAGCTACCCTGCTCTAAGCTTTGCGACATGAGGACAAGTGCTCACCGAAAGGCTGGCAGTTACTTTTTAATCTCCTTGAAGAGAAAAGAAATGTCAATGTCCAATAAAACTTTTGATGTGGCGCATGCAAGACCATTGTGTTACAGTATCTTTAAAGACAAACCACATTGTGTAAAAAAATATCAACATAATTATGCTGTCAAGTCAACAGCACGCATTAACGCTGTATACAGAAGGTCAGTAGTTAGAGTAAATAATCTTAAATGGTGACACAAGGAGAACCCTACCTTAACCGTTTATGCTTGAGCTTTCAAGGAAGGCCTCGACTGACCCACTCACGTGCAGTTCAGGAGACCACTGTCAGAGCATTCATGGATCTTTAAACCCTCTCTCTCTTCATCTTTATTTTTCTTTCTCTCTCTCTTTCTCTCTCTCTCTCTCTTCTGGTCTGGTCACAGGACATACCATGCATGGATTGTGAGGATCATGAGCAAGAAATCAGTTTAAAGTAAAAAAGGAGTTTGTGTGGTTAACCTGACGGTGTCAGATCATTTTAGTAAGTGGGTGAGGGGTGAAAATGGACAACCAAATAAATGAAACCGGCACGAGGACAACAAAAAGAGGACAACAAACTGACGAAAACAACCAAATTAAGGGTGTCTATCCAGGGTAGGAAGAAACAAAAATCAAATGTACCACAATTATTTACAACTGCAGATGGTTTGAACTAATTATGTCAATGTAACACAATGAAGGGAAATTAGACTCACTCAGAGCAATTCTGTCAGATATTAGAACTCTTTCTCCATAACCAAAGATCACCGCAGTAAAAGCATTTGCCTTTCCTGCGTTACCAGAGATCTTAGCTCTTGCTGTTGCCATGACAGTAGGAGAACGTTATCAGTTGATACAAAGTGATTCATTTTCAACTGTTCACAATTTAGTACTCCTCCATAGCCGAGACTGAAACCAAATAAGGGGACCAGTAAATATAATAAAGTAAATATAATAAAACAATTTCTGTATCCAGTGAAGGTCAACTCTATAATTCATTCACAATACCATATTGCAATGTAGTGTCATAAATGTATGCATACTTGTATGGTTGTATGCATTTATGTAGGTTTAAGTTTTTGTCAGTGATACTGGACCTGCTGAACCAACTTGTCTTTATGGATACTGTGTGTCAATTTGATGATTAAGTCTGGATTTATCGGTATGCATACTTGAACACATAGTTACACGAAGGTCATCATGATGCATTCGCATGATTTGCACATTTTTCATTATGGGAGCCGATGACACTGTAGCAAATGTGTATTCAGACTGCACTGATTATATGTGCATGAGCTTCAACCACAGCAACACCCACAAACTTTGTGTTGATGAAGAATCCAGTTGTAGGGTTCATTCACGCCACAATCAGTGTGTTCACAGTGCATAAGTGAGGCAGCCACAGTTTCTTTTAGAACACATCTTAACAGATTACAAGATGCACTCCGACCACGTGTTCTCTGCACCCGCAGTCTATTGGTTTAGATGTTGGGTCTGTCTTCTGTTTTAGTGTTGTGGCCATACAAATACTAATAGTGGCTATACCCCCTCTTATTGTCTAGAGCAAAGAACAAACACAACAAAGCAAGCCGCCCATCTATCTACATGGAGCTGTCAGCCTCTGGTCAATAACTTCATAGAGGAATTGGCAAAGATGCATGAGTTCACCTGGATTAAAAAAAAATCTCTGACCTACACCTAAGATTCTTTTGGGCATTCACTAGAAAAACCGCTGAATAAGGTCCAATTGTGCCTGTTGTTGCCTACTCTGCCATTTTTCAATCTACAACTGTCTAGATAGGCTACTAATTAACACAGTGATTTGCTGACATGACCATATTTTTTTGCAGTTTGATGTTTTTCAATTGAAAATCTATACCAAAGTGATCAATACAATTGGATTAGACCCCATACCATTGCAATTATTGCAGCCACCCAGAGAACTGGCTATTATTTAATATTTTAAATTTTTAATTTTTCTGCTCAATACAGCTTGAAAAGGCTTGCGCATAATATTCAAAGGTCATACATGTAATATGTGTATTATTAAATAGCAAAAACTCACAGTGAGGTCTTGTGAATTGCCTTTTTACAGAGGTGGAAATACAATTTTTGCACTCCAGGTTGGCAAAGGGTAAAAATGTCCCATGCCTGTGATTGTCTTGAAATTGTCTTCAAGCACATAGACATCCTGCCTCGTGAAGTCAAGAGAGAACTATCATCACTGTCCCTATAGCATAAGCCTCTGTTTCAAAAAGGTCAGTTAAACAGATTCATCTCTGGAAAGGTCGTGGGTGTGTAAGAATTGAACCTTTCGTGTCCAAGAAAAGACCAACAGATGATTGTATTATAGCAGAAAGGTACAAAGATTAGACTTCAGTCAGGACCACTTCATATATCAAATATATGTGACTGTTGACAATGTGAAGCTGTATGTAGTGCACTACCTCTATTTGGGTTCCCTCTCCGTCTATGCAATCATTCATAGATAGAGCATTAAAGGAAAACAATACATAACAAACAAGATTTAAATACATTTGATTCATAGGCAGATAATTAACCAATAACTAATCAACATTTCAAAATATAAAATATCAATTGTACAAAGAGAAAAGTCATTGACATTCAAAATGGATATTACTGTATAATGCTAATCAGCCTGTATTCACCCCTTGGGAACTGTACCTATGACAGCACAAATCTAGTATTTTACTAAGGTATGCAAACACAAACAGATCAATCCAGAGGTAAGAACTGAGGAACTGAAAGACTAAGAAGAACTGAGAACTGAGAAGAGTATCTGGAGTATCTGGGATGTCAAGAGTCAGGTGATCAGTCAGTTGTTTGAGTCAGGCTTGAGTGACATGACCTAAACTGGCTCTAGTGTTTTCAAAGGCAGGTAATCAATGATGCCTGAATCCTCGCCCACTGCTTGCTTCTTAACGGAACTTGACTAATTAGCTGCGTGTTGAGTGTGTGGTCTCACCCCTACTGCTGACATTAACTGTTAGTTCCACTTCAGCAGGATTTAGTCCTTTCACATTGTTATGTTCCATACTTTTTACATCTAACCACCGTAACAGTTACCATCATTCCTGCCACCTCCCACCTGACCCTCACACACAGGCTCACACATGCACACACACACAAAAAGCCTCTGCTTTACCCCACCACTAATCTCCTTTCTTGGTGACAGAAGGGTGTTAAGAAAAGACCAGAAGATGGTTCCTTTCTTTCCCCCAGACCTCCGTCTGATGAAGTTGCCTTGGCCTGAGTGGCCTTTTCACAGAATCAGTGCCAAACTACTGTGGTTGAGTGCTGAATCCAATTAAGAGAGCAGCAGAAATTCACTGGAATTGAGTGTTTTGAATGTGAATGTAGTGATTTGTATTACACCAAATAAGTGAAGAATCTGAATGTAGCCCTCTAAGCTGTTCTATTGCATTTTGTGTTGTGAACCAATGAACCAACTCTGAATTCTAATCATTTTGATGAAAAAAAAAAACATGAAAATGTACTCAGCATTTGAAATTCAGTTGAGGACCAGGGACCAAGCAACAGACTCTGTCATGATCATGGACAATGAACTTCATGAGAAGGAACATTCTTATCCTCTTTACAGGTACCGTTTATCAACCTCTTCCATGACAGCACTGCAAAGCTCTCACACGCACACATTGCAAAGACCCTTAACTAACGACAAATACAGTCAATTAATTTTTGTTTGTCATGACAAAAACACCATAACACACCGCCATCCACATCCATCAGATCAGATGATTGAATTATTTTGAACGCCGCAGGAGGGACGATGCATTTCCAATGATCTCACTCCTCTTTCATTTAGTGAGTGCACACAGTTCACTCTCTGTCATTCTTTCTCTCTTTCTCTCTCTCTCCACAGTCTGTACATCTCACATCTAATTAGTTTACTCTCATCTCATTTCCATTTTCAATTAGTGTTATGAAAACTTACCGTACACAACACTTGGAGCACCGACCAGCACAGCATCTTGCTCATTTACAACACAAGAATGTATACATCTATATTAGCCTAGTGTTATTTATCGATGGGTCTGATGATATGGCTGAGAGAGTATGCATTTCACATAACTTGCATCAGCAGTGAAGTGCACAGTGCATTTAAATTACTTATGGTAGAGTGTAATTACATGACAAATAAACTTGACTGGTCCTTTACACTTAATAATATAAACTAAGAAATTAGCTTTTATTATTGGCTAGCCCTCATTATCAACTAAAGGTCATCATACTGATTTTAATAACATATTGAGTGAATGTAAGGGAGTTAAGTATAGGTTGGAGGCCCCCAGTCTCCTCGAGAGGCTAATCATGTAGGGCTCTGCATGGCTGGCATACAGTGGGGATATAATGATGAATGTAGTCTCAGGCTTAATTTAAAGGCCTCAGGTGAGAAGACAGCACTCATGCCGCATAGCAATTCCCACTGTGAATGATAAATGTAACCACCCAGGGAAAGAAACTGCATTATTTACCAAGTCAACCAAGTATGGGTTTTCTTTTTTTTCCCCTCTTCTTCTCCCCTTCGGTCTCTTTCTCTCTCTCTCTCTCTCTCTCTCCCTCTCACACACACACACACACTCTCACTTTTGCTCTCATTCTCTCAGTGGGGTAGGGTAGGTAATTGCCCGCGGCTGTTAGTCAGTTGCATGTAGTCATGACTTAAACATGACCACCTCGTGAGTGGTGCTGATGTACGGTGGTGGGGCCCGTTGCAAGTGGCCGGTAGCCTCGATGTCGCCAAGGGGGCTGGCTGGCTGCTTCATGCTACGCATCCGCCACAACATAAGGGGAGGAGAACGTGCCACTGCTACTTATAGAGCAGCTGAATTATTTAGCAGGTGTTACTTAGGCTCCTCCAGATGAAAAAGAGAGAGGAAGGATGAAGATGATATCTAATATGATAATGATGATGATGATGGTAACAACACGTGTATGTGTGTGTGCAAAAGTACACAAACACACACACACGCAGAAACACACTCTCAGTCACAGCCCTCCCACCTAAATGGATACATTAGATACATACAGGTACATTTAATGGCTTGTAAAGTATGCTTAAGATTGATTTGTATAAAAAGCTTCTGTTGATTAAACTTGTGTAGTATCTCAATAATTTTGATTGTAGTAATTCACATCCTCACTAAGTCATGTTTGCATCCAAGTCATGTTTCCGTCCCCTTCCTAACACAAACACACACACACACACACACACACACACACACACACACAAACACTCCTCCTCCTCCTATTGTCTACACTCTTGGAGTCATTTACTCTCTTTACTTTAGACAACACACTCTCTCTCTCCATCCAGAGACTTAAAGTCAAAGACAATTACCAGGTACCAAACTCTCTTCAACCTCCCTGGAACACACATACACACACACACACACACACACAAACCCTACGGTTATAGTTACTGTTGGGCACTGCAGTGGAGGAAACCAATGTTGGGGAAGTGCCATCAGTTTCCATCCATCCATCTGGATGAGTAAATATAAGGAACTCCAGAGAAGTTTTCAGTGTAATCCTTCTCTCTTGTTGTGGATGGACTGGCTTAGTCCACTTCTGGGATGAATGATGACAAAAATGACTTTGCTATGCAGCTCCACAAGTTACTTTGAACAATGAATGGATTGTTAAAAGGCGCTGACAGTTAAGCAATAGTGCATGTAAGATATGGTGCCGAGGAGACATTCATTCATAAGGCTCAGTGGAGATCTCTCCAGTCTGACCGTAAATGGTCAGTTGCATTTCTCAGCCCTATACAGGGACAACTGGGGTGAAAATGTGGCTTCTTAGGGCTTTCGACATATTTATGAGTGCTTCTCCAGAGGGTTCTCTCTTAATTCAGCTATCACACCGCTCTTGCATCTCAATAAGCTAAGAGGCAACAGGGCTCAAAAATATACCGAGTGATAACCTGGTGCCAACATCCTGGGCTTCTTTTCTTTCCCCCCTTTGTCTCACGTTCGTGTTGCGACTCTCTTTCACTCTGTCTTATAGTCAAAGGCAGGTAATCAATGCGTCCTGGATGGGCTCCCACTCGGTATCGACGGGCTCTGTTGAGGGACTCTCTAAAAAGCCATGAGGGACGCACCATCATTATGCGCCGCTTTCTGCCGAGTGGCCATAATTTATTCAGCAGCGGCGTCCAAAGGCAAGTATCTAATCTCACCTGAGAAGAGGAGACTGGTGTGTGTGTGTGGTTGGGTTGGGGGGAGTGGACATAGGTACAAAGAGAAGTAGACAGATTCTTGGGGGCGGTGGTGGGGGGGGGGGGGGATGAAGAATGAAGAAATAAATGAGGAAGGGAATTTAGTAATGGGAGAAAAATAGCAAGGGAGGGAGAAAGAAACAGAGAAAAAGAGTCAGCACATAGGAGAGTGAGCAAAAAAAATAGGGACAGAGTGAACAAGAGATAAACATGGAATGTGTGTGTGTGTGTGTGTGAGAGAGAGAGAGAGAGAGTGAGAGAAGGTGAGGAAAAAAACAGACACAGACACCAAAAAGTGGATCATTCCAGTCACATCCCTCCCATAATTTACAAATATTGATCTTCCGCACGGTGCGGCACATTTGAACAACTCTGCTGCTCCAGCAGCAGTCTCAATGAGAACCCAGTCACCTGTAATGAATCAAGCGCTCTGTGCCCATCACATCACACAAGCCTCGCAAATGATCACAAATTTGGTAAGAGTAAACCCTAACTGCCAAGTTTCATCCTTCTCTGAAAACCCTCCAGCATCAGAAGAGACGAACACAAGCGGAGTAGCAGGCAGGGGGGCAGGCAGAGAGGGCCAAGGATAGCTGGCCCACCGTGGCATAAAATCTTTTGAGTGGGACAGTGGAGGCGTGCTGAGCATAACTCACTGTAACGGCTTTGGAAGGGGGTTTCATATATTTAATTAAATCTCCATTATGCGTGTCCGTGGGCTGCCTCTATCAGGAGAGACACAGCAGGAGTGGACGAGCTGTTTGGTCAGAGTGGATGGGTGTCCTTATTGAATTAGTGCAATGTGTGCTCCTGTATGAGTATGTGTTTATCCTTCACTCTCTTCCTTCTGCTCTCTATCTCTCTCTCTGTCTCTATCGCTCTCTCATTGGCCTAGGCAAGCTACTCTCTAATATGCTGTGTTTGTGTATGTACAAATGTTGTGAGAAGAATGAGAGATATAAAAAGTGTATACAGTACATTCTGTGTTGTGTGTGTGTTTGTGTGTGTGTGTGTGTGTGTGTGTGTGTGTGTGAGTGACACATATACAGTATGTGAAGATGGGAAGATGTCTGTTAGTCATGCACTATGACTGGAGTGTGTGGGGGGACACACTATGACTGGATTGTGTGTATGTGTGTGTGTGTGTGTGGGAATGTGTAACAGTCCCAAAATATGGGCTCAAATCTGCATCATGTAGCAGTAAAAATGGCTGTACTCAGAGTTCTCACTGAGCAGCCTGGAACAGTTTTTTTATGCCATCCTTTGTGAATGGCGTAACACTGACCCCTGGTGGATTATATCAAACATTACTTCAGTCCCTCTTATAGTACAGTGTTATGCTTTGGATGATTAACTGAGTAAATTGAGCATAAATGACTAAGTTAAAACATTTTCACTTGACACAGAAGAAAGTGGTACTGTACTGTGGAGGATTTATGATCCTTAGATAGAAAGTAGAAAGAGCACAGCCACAGGGAATGCTCCCTAAGTATCTGTTTCTACATGTACACACACACACACACACACACACACACTTACATGTGCACACACACCTACTGATATATGAACTACAGCTCTATGAGTCTACAGTGTAGTTTTTCCCCATGCTTTTCTGCTGTTTATAGGAGAAACCTATTAGCTATTAAGACTAAATACATTTGCATTTCAGACATGATGTTCCTATGATGTGCCAGCCGGTTCATTAATTAGGCATGTGTAGATCTTCTGGAGCTGTTAATGGAGTTACTGTTTGTTGTTGTTGTTGATGTTCCTGCTGCTTTGATGTTCTTGTTGGCTGTTGACTTGTGAAGCATTAACTCAAAAGGTGTCAAAGAGTTGTTTAGGAAGTGGCTGGCTAAGTGCTCTCGTGCACCTGCTTTGGTTTTTACATGAGAGAATTACATGAGAGATTCTACAGTTCTGAAAGGTGCCTGTAGAGGAATATGGACCTGAATTCTATAGGCTAAATCCTGTCACCACCTATGAAACCTGGTAATAGGCACTGAAAACAAAAAGCAAAATCACAGTTCCTTACAATAACTTGAATATATCCTGCTGAAGACAACACTTCTTTCAGCTGAGGAAGTAATCTCCAATTTATGCAAGATCATATTCAGACATGTATACTGTGTATGTGGTATTAATCTCCACATTTTGACCACATTATGGTCATAAAGCACCCCTTCATATAAAATGATACAATGGATTAATTAACTTCAAAACTTTATAACAAAGACCCTTTGAGGAATACAGGCAAGTATGTGTGTGAACAAAAAGGCTCTTTTATACTTGATACTTTATAAATGTCTGAGCACATTTTTATTTTTAATTTTTTTTATTTATTTCACCCCTGCCATATAAGAATCTTAATACTAAAACCGAGTAGCAATACGTGTTTCTTCAAATCCCATTTATCTTCATTCCACATTTATCTTCATTCCACGTTTACATCATTGTATCTAATGAATCATTGATATAGCTCAGAGTATTAAAGGTAAGCCCTCTTATGGAGAGGAATTACAAATGGCTATGATTATGAAACATATTTATTAACTCTCCTGTTGTATTACAGACAGATTTGATATGAATCTTGAGGCTCCATGACTTTGTTCATACAGGGCATCTGAAGACATAAAACAAATTCTGGTTTAAAATTTTCATACCATTTTGGATGCTGCTTTTGACAACCTACGGCGTTCCTGGTCAAAAATTACCAGACCAAGGGAAATGGATAAGTGAGGCCTCATGTATATGAAGTTGATTCCAGATACCTAAAGACATATCTACTGATTAGATGGACAGAGTATGTGTGTTTGCTCAGTCACATGTACAACATAAATACACTCCTCAGTTCCACTCTTAGTAACAACATCCTCAGCAACTTTACTTTCCAATAGAATCCTTCTTCCCTCTCAGAATTACATAGGCTCAGTGGGATCAGTTGATACATAACCTGGCTGACATGATGGTAACATGCAGCATCACAAGTTATAATGCACTAGTCATTTCTGACGGGAAATATACAAGTAGTAAGCATGAAACACACACAAAAAGCCATAAAGTCTCAAGAAGCCTCCTTGTCCATAGTCTATTTGTAATGGCATGTTATCTATCAGTCTGGCAAGTAGTCAGGGTATGACTGGGATTTTATTACAGAAGTCATATATAGTTATGGCATGAAAAAGAAGAGGCCTTTTCACAGTCAGCTGGCCAGGTAGATGCAGTGGAAAATCATTTCTTCTGCTTGGGCAGCCTGCCTGGCACCACTGTCTCCTGCACGCTGAAGGGTTCTTGCCATGCTACACTGGATCTCTGCTCAGGCTGACTATATACAGATAGACTTGGAATTTGAAATTGTATACCTCAAGTCCTCTGATGATATCATGCTCCTGTCTCTCCTGTCTATGTCAGCTTGACATATGGGCCCTCAAAACACTTAACACTTTTGAAAAGGCTCAAACCACATCTTAATACCTGACTCAGCTAGCGAGGTTAAGAGTGTAATTTAATTTGATGTTTACAGTGTAACAGTGTAATTAAACCGTTAAATGGCTTTCTAATCTATTCCTATTCAATGAAGGATACTACTTGACAGGGGCCATATAACAGAAACTTCCTAAATCTGAAACTTATCTCAGTTTATGGTGGCATTTAGGATTTTGGGTCTTACAGATGAGTGATTTTACAGAATGCCATTTAGTGAAAAAATCCTGTCATAACTTAGGATAGGAATTTAGCCATTGCAGAAGAACATGGTGTTCAGACACCTGAAAACAGCTGTAAATCAGAATTATGACCATCTCTTTGCAGGCCATATTGTATGTAACTGGCTTGCACATGTCAACATGAACAATGTTCAACATAGTAAAAAAAATATGTCATGAGAACTACATCAGATTATGTTATGAGATTATGTTATTATATAAAATATTAATTTGCTTGCTTTGAACACTAGAGGGCACATCAGGCAAGATTATTATAAGGTGCAACAAACAACAAAAATACAATTTCTGCAACTTCAAAAAAATGATGGGTTTAACTTTGGATATGATACACCTTTCCTGAAGGTGATAATCAAATATTCAAAAGCGCTAAGCACAAGATATATTAGCTACTGGCCAGAAAATATGTTGATTATGAGGAAGTACGGAAGTACAGCACCATGGGCTAAATATAATCACAGATGCTTTCTACTGTATACATTCTATGGCGTCTATCCTGATTTTTTTATATTATTTATTCTTGAAAAGCATATTTTCAAATTACAAGAACTCAGTCAGACTACTGTGACTACAATAACACGTCCAGACCACTTAAATTCACAATTTGTTCAATGGCTTTACATGATGATTCCGAGGATAAATATGACCTATCTACTTTGTTATAGCAAGAAGGACTAAATCCATAGGAAGTAAGATAGTTGTTTGAATTATGATCTCAATATGCTTTGCTTAGTAAGGGACTTATAAGGTGGTAGCACAACAGGAACAGTTAATCAAAAAGATGTAATTAAGACTTATTTGGACCTTATTAGGCACTTGTAGTTTGGGGTTTTTCTCCTATGATAGACCATCTTTTCTAAATATTATTTAAGGAGACTAACTCCCCCATACTAACCAAAGGCAAACCAAATTGACTACCGTCTATTATGGAAAAAAATCACTGTTTACAAGTTACTCAGCAGCTAACAATTGCATTCTTAAAGTTAATTGCCCACCCCATATTGCACATAATGCTTGCACACTTGCCACCGATCAGCTAGTAATGGATATTTGGTTAGTAATGGCCACTTCTCAGTGACTACGTTTACATTCATTTAAGTATCCAGAGTATGTTAAGGATATTAAGTGTCCCGGCTATGCATTTGCGCTTGTGAACACCTTTTCCTGAATTCAGTATCCCGAATAAGCCCTTATGCTGGTTTCTGAGAAATTGGGATATGCTAGGTAGAGTACTCCGGAAGAAACAACGATAATGTAGCATGTAAACGCCTTATTTCTGACAGTTGCGGAGAAAGATTCTAAAGTGCAATGTGCGAGATAGAATGGTGATAAGCGCCAAGACAACCAAGCGACAACCAAGTGCTCTTTAGAATCCTCGTTGATAACACTATAGCAGATGGGCATTGAAACTATGTAGAATCAACATTGCATTGTCAACGTTAAATCAATGAATCAATGTCGGATTTGGATGTTCATCAGTTTTTTTCTACCTTCAGTTAATACTAAAACAATTTAGATTTTCTAACTATAAACCAGCGGAATTTCAATTGTATTTCAATTAACGTGAATATTGAAACAACATTTGTGCGTAATGTAACTATAGATCAATGCGCTTTCAATTGTATTTCAATTGAAAATGAGATATGAATCTTGGAAATCAGGATCACAAGTCTCCAGACAACTCTTTTACAGCATGTTTTATTTCTGATAGCTATGTTGAAAAAAAAAATGACTATGGTTTAGGAATGCTTAATTCTGGAGATTCATTCTATGTACCCTGGTTAGAGGTTAAAGACAGTTTATTCCATGTATACAGTCAATGGAACAAAGCATCCTACCAGGCTTTGACAAAAAAAACCTGTAAATCATGATCCCATTCCCCGTAATGAGTTCACCTGTTCCTTGTTTGTTATAGTGATTCCCTTCCCTATATATACCCCAGTGTTCCCTCTGCTCTTTGTCAGATTGTCTGACCATGTTCCGTGAGTTCTGTGAATGTATCTGTCTGCTAAAGCCTGTTTACTTATGCCTGTTCGCGTTACCGCTGTTTTTGCTTTTCCCCTGTTGGATACTTTTGGATTTGGATTTCTAGTTACGTTTTGGAGAATTGATCTTTTGTGTGTGTTTTTTCCCCCACTCAGTTTTTGGATTTTTTGTTGGATTATTTGCACCTGTTGGTTTTCGATCTTCTGAGCTTTTCCCTTTTTGCATTTTTGAACCTTGTAAATACATTTTCGTATCGATCTGCATTTGGGTCTCAGCCTGTACCTTTACAGTACAATCAGACCAAAGATATGGACCCAGCGGATCAAGAACACTTCACCTCAGCTATTCAGCAACATGGATCCCTGTTGGGCCGTCACCAGGTCCAGATTGAAGATCTCAGATCTGATATCCGGAATCTCGCGCTCCAGATCCAGCCACTCTGGTCGACCGCAATTCCCTCCGTGCAGCCTGAACCCCCAGTCCCAGTCGCCCACACGAACCTCGACTTCCCCCACCAGAGAGATATGCTGGGGAGCCAGGTACCTGTCGTTCTTTTTTGTCCCAATGTACTCTGATTTTTAGTCTCCAGTCCGGGTCGTTTCCCACTGACCGAGCAAAAGTTGCTTATGTGATCACTCAACTATCGGGGCGCGCTAGAGAATGGGGAACGGCTGTATGGGAGGCGGAGTCTCCAGTTTGTGACAACTTCCGGGAATTCGCTGCCGAGATGAAGAGGGTCTTCGACCGCTCCAAACACGGGCATGAAGCCGCCCGCGAACTCCTCCATCTACGCCAGGGATCCCGGTCAGTCTCAGACTTCACCATTGACTTCCAGACCCTGGCGATATCCTCAGGCTGGGGTAAGGAGGCTCTATTCGACACCTTTTTAAATGTCTTAGTCTTTCAGAAGACCTTAAGGACAAGTTGGTCTCACATGATCTGCCTGAGTCCTGTGAAGAGCTGATAAATCTTGCCATTCGTGTCGACACAAGACTCTAGCAACGTCAACGTTTTTGGGCATCCGGAACTGTGGAGGGAAGAACCGCCCGTCCTGCTGCCTCTCCGTCTCTCACCTCCTGTCGTCCCTACGCCGAGGCTGTCCACTGCGCTGGAGCCGATGCAGGTGGACCGGACTCGCCTGACCGTGGAGGAGAGACAGCGTAGATTGCACTCACGCCTTTGCCTGTACTGTGGCCAACCTGGACACTTCCTCGCCAGCTGCCCGGTAAAAGCCCAGGCTCACCCGTGAGAGGGGTACGAGTGAGCGTAACGCCGACCATCCCCTCTCCCTTTCAGCGAACTCTCTTTCCCGCCGTTCTGACCTGGGGAGACCAACAGCGAGAGATGGGGGTCTTCATCGACTCAGGCGCCGAAGAGAGCTTCATAGACGCTGAACTAATAACTCAATGGGGTCTTCCCACCGAGAACCTCAAGCAGCCACTAGTGGCCAATGCATTGACGGGGGTCAAGCTCGCTACCGTTCGTCGGATCACCATACCGGTGAGTCTCTGTCTTTTAAACACCCATTACGAGACAATCAAGTTTTCCGTAATTGATTCCCCTGATACCCCAATAGTCCTGGGACTTCCTTGGCTACTTAAGCACAACCCACACATTGACTGGGCAGAGAGGGGCATAGTAGCATGGTCCCCTTCATGTCAGTCTCGTTGCCTAACCCAAGTCAGTATCTCTGTTAAATCCGTACCCGTTCAACCCGAAGAATTCCCTGATCTGTCTGCTATACCCCCAATTTACATGGATCTGAAACCCGTTTTTAGCAAATCCCGTGCCTCGTCCTTGCCTCCCCACCGGTCCTACGACTGTGCTATAGACCTCCTTCCTGGCGCTGCTCTGCCCAAAGGGGCGATAATATTCCCTATCCCGCGCCGAGACGGAGGCTATGGATAAATACATCCAGGACTCCCTCGCGGCAGGCATTATCCGCCCTTCCTCGTCCCCAGCCGGAGCAGGGTTTTTTTTTGTTTCCAAGAAGGATGGCTCGCTCCATCCCTGCATCGATTACCGCGGTCTGAACAATATCACTATCAAGAACCGTTATCCTCATGTCCTCAGCCTTTGAGCTCCTGCAAGGTGCCAAGGTGTTTACCAAATTAGATCTGCGGAACGCGAGTTCCACCAAGAGACTGTATCTTTCCTTGGCCACGTCATCTCCCCAGGATCCATCCACATGGATCATCAAAAGGTGAAAGCTGTCCTGGATTGGCCCGTTCCCTCCAAGCGTCGCGGATTACAAAGCTTCCTAGGATTCGCAAATTTTTATCGACGTTTTGTGCGAAATTTTAGCACCATCATCGCCCCACTCACTGCCCTGACCTCCCCGAAGACCAAATTCGCCTGGTCAGCCGAAGCTGAGAAAGCTTTCCAGGAACTGAAGAGATGGTTCACCTCGGCTCCTATCCTGACTCAACCTGATCCGGACTGTCAGTTCATAGTGGAGGTAGACGCATCTGAGGTGGGCGTTGGAGCTGTGTTGTCTCAGCGCTCTCCCAACGACAACCGAATACACCCGTGTGCTTTTTTTTCACATCGTCTCTCTCCGGCAGAACGAAACTATGATGTGGGCAATCGAGAACTCCTCGCGGTCAAGTTAGCCCTCGAGGAGTGGAGGCATTGGTTGGAGGGTGCCCCATTACCATTCCTCGTCTGGACAGATCACAAAAACCTTCAATATATCAGTCAGGCTAAGAGACTTAACCCAAGGCAAGCACGTTGGTCCCTCTTCTTCTCCCGGTTCAACTTTACCCTCTCCTACCGCCCTGGTCACAAGAATACCAAACCCGATGCCCTTTCCCGACAGTTCACCTCATGCAAGGAGGCCCCTGACCCAGAACCGATCATTCCATCTCACCGTGTTGTAAGGGCAGCTCGTCTCGACATAGAATCCCTCGTTGTTGCTGCCCATGCAGACGAGGCGGGCCCTAGTCAATGTCCAACTAACTGTCTTTATGTTCCTAGTTCTTTTTGTCCGCAGGTCCTGCAGTGGGGTCACTCCTCTCAGTTCTTCTGTCACCCCGGATCCAGTAGGACCCATACCTTCATAGGGAGGCGATTCTGGTGGCCGTCAATGAGAGACGACATTATCTGCTTTGTCCAGTCCTGTCCGATATGCGCCCAGAGCAAGTCTTCAAACAGACCCCCCGCCGGACTTCTACAACCCCTATCTGTGCCCCGAAGACCATGGTCTCACATTGCCCTGGATTTCGTCACTGGTTTGCCCCCTCTGACGGTAACACTACAATCCTGACTGTTGTTGACCGTTTTTCTAAGTCTGTTCATTTTGTTCCCCTGCCTGGTCTCCCCTCAGCCAAAGACACCGCCCAACTGATGATCCAACACGTTTTCCGAATCCATGGTCTTCCCATAGAGGTGGTTTCAGATAGGGGTCCCCAGTTCACTTCCTCTTTTTGGAAAGCCTTCTGCAAACTTCAGGTTTCTTCAGGTGTCTTCAGGTTTCGGCCACCCACTGGACTATCAATGCACTGCAACCTCTGTGTTTTGTTTACCCCACCATGTGCCTTTGTTTTTGCTGTGTGCCCTGCCCCTTTCTCCTCCCCTGTTCTGCACCTGTAAATCATGATCCCATTCCCCGTAATGAGTTCACCTGTTCCTTGTTTGTTATAGTGATTCCCTTCCCTATATATACCCCAGTGTTCCCTCTGCTCTTTGTCTGATTGTCTGACCATATTCCGTGAGTTCTGTGAATGTATCTGTCTGCTAAAGCCTGTTTACCTGTGCCGTTTCGCGTTACCGCTGTTTTTGCTTTTCCCCTGTTGGATACTTTTGGATTTGGATTTCTAGTTACGTTTTGGAGAATTGATCTTTTGTGTGTTTTTTTCCCCTACTCAGTTTTTGGATTTTTTGTTGGATTATTTGCACCTGTTGGTTTTCGATCTTCTGAGCTTTTCCCTTTTTGCATTTTTGAAGCTTGTAAATACATTTTCGTATCGATCTGCATTTGGGTCTCAGCCTGTACCTTTACAGTGCCTTACAATAGTTTTGTCTTGTGGCGCTTTACAGACATTAGTAAATAGCACCCAATAGCAATAGAGCAAGGAAAACTCCCTTGTGATTGTTAGTCTAGGAAGAAACCTTGGCCAGATCTACAGCTCAAGGGGCCAACCCAACTGCCAGAGGTTATGCAGGAAAAGTAGTCAGTAGTTACCATGATCCTTTGAGGATGCTGAAAAATTAATACACGCATTTATTACTTCCAGGCTCGATTATTGCAATGCTCTGTTCTCTGGGTGTAGCAATACTTGCATCAAAAACCTACAACTAATACAAAATGCTGTGGCCCGAACACTCACCAGGACTTAGAAATATGAACATATCTCTCCTATTCTTGCTTCCCTACATTGGCTTCCTATTAAAAGTCGAATTGATTTTAAAATACTCCTCCTAACCTACAAAGCCCTCAAGGGCGATGCACCAACATATATTAAAGACTTACTTGTCCCTTACCACCCTCCTAGAACCCTAAGATCCCAAAATGCTGGTCTCCTTGTAATCCCATGTCATGATCCTGTTCCCTGGGACCTTGGCCCCCCGCTGGACTAACGCTGCACTGCAGCCTCTGTGTTTGTTTTTGTCACCCATGTGCTTCTGTTCTGTTCACCTGCCCTGCCCCTTTCTCCTGCCCTGCTCCACACCTGTGTTTCATGATCCTGTTGTCTGTAATGATTATCAGCTGCTCCCTGTTTGTCCTAATGTGTTCTATTTAAACCCCAGTCTTTCCCTTGTTCCTTGTCTGATTGTCTGACCATGTTCCCTGTGTCCGTAAGTCTAACTATCAACCTGCTAAACCTGTTTCTTGTACCTGTTTCCGTTGATCAAACCTGTTTCTTGGATTCTATGAGTTTTTGTATTTTGCCGGAACTAGTGGATACTTTTGGATTTGAACTACTGCTTGTTATTTGGATTTTTGATTTCTCTGTGAATTCCTCCCGCCTGCCTGATTCCCGACTGATTTTGTGTACCGCCAATCTTTTGAGTGTTTATTACCTGAACTCTGTTTTTTTGGATATCATTTGTTGGATTACCTACGTTTTTGTTTTTCCCAAGATCTTCTGAGCTTTTTCCCTTTTTGATACTGCACCTATCTTTTGTAAATAAAACACTCTTTTGCACTGATCTGCATTTGGGTCTTAGTCTGTACGTCTCATCCCAAGAATATCAAAATCTACGATAGGAGGAAGAGCCATCTGTTACCGTGCACCCCTCCTGTGGAATAATCCCCCCCCCCCCCACATTCAACAAGTTAGGGATGGTGCATGGCAAATCATCACTTCTCATGGGTCTTTTGGAAGGGACTGCCTCTGCTGTTACCCCCACTTGCGAGGCATGGCAGCCACTGACCATCCCTGCAGTGGTGCTGGGTTGCCAGGCATCATACCTTAGTTATGCTGCTATAGCCTAGTGCCGCCACACAACCTTCATGTGTCATGCCGTACAATTACTGCTTTCTGCTTTTTGCTTCTGATGTGTGAGCCTGGCCTAATTCACTATTTTCCTCTGTCCACAATTATCTTTGCTGAGTCATCCCTGCCTCATTCCGGCGGACTCCTCTCACCCTCCCCTCCTGAGTGGACTACAACCAACACTACGGGAGGCACATGTCACGACCGACTCCCCATCACAGAGGACCTTCCTGGATGCCGATGCTGGGCCCGACTCCCTCTGGCTGACAGTGTTGTAGCAGCATATAGTGCATATAGTGCATTTCCACTATGGGGTAAAAGCCCGGTGTTTGGGGTAAAGCCTCAGGCTTTTCCTCTTTCCATGATTGGGGCTGTACCAGGACCAGGGCTCAAATGGCCTCAGGCCAGCTCTAGATAATGCTGGTCCAAATCAGGGCTGAAGTGGGACTTTAGGAATGGAATGTGATGCAACAATAAAACTGAAGAATTTTGAAAACTGTCAGGTAGCATTTGTTTAGGGTTGCCTAACGACAGGAATGGTTTAGCTTGTATTTATAGAAATAACAATCTATACATATTTGCAAAACTTTTTACATGATCCAAGAGCAGTGGTTTACAAGAATTCAGTGACGTGTTTAAATGTTCATGTTGTGAATTTTGTCACGTATCATGCACTACTGTTGCTTGCACAGTGCTTGTACCTTTTAAGGCTTGTCTAGGCCGCATCATCAGTAGCGATGTCACAAAGTGGACCACCATCTATGCCACTTATACAGGTGTCCAGGTTGCTGCTTATGAGGTGGTTATGGAGTATTGTGAGTCCCTGACTGACCCGTTATCGTGTGAGTAATCTCAACATTTAATTTGGTTGGATGGTGGCAAAGTAATTACTCACACCACTGAGACAGGAATAAAGACCATTATAATTGTGTGCGTTTTGTGTGCATATGCACACATATTTGTGTTTGTGTTTTGGTTCACAGAATTTATGTACTCCAGTTCTCCAATAAAACAGAACACTTCCCAACTATTCTCCAGTGTTGTATTAATTGGGCTTGGGATCAATTAACAGTGGGTTAAGGGATGGGCAACATGGCATTCAAATTTCTAAAAGGTGTATATTTCAGGTTGTTATACAGCCATGACATTCATGTTCATGACTCCCTTTTCCCTGATTACTAATCACTGAGGTCTTGTCTTGTCGTGTTCATAATTGCAATATATTCCATTGTGTTGACACTGTCTCTTTTTGTTCAGAAGAAATATGATGCACACCTTTCAATACATTAATAATAATTGTATGCCGTGTAGTACATTGTGTGATAAATTATGAACTTACAAGTTTGAACAGCTCTTGTAAATCCCTTAACAACAGCTTAATAATGGAAACATTATCACAACTTACAGCTGTTTAATGCAGCGGTGTGAAACTCATTTTTACCATGGGCCACATGAGCATTATGCTTTTCCTCAGAGGGCTGCCATACCTCGTGTACATGTGTGACCACAAACTGTCAGGGGGAAAAAAATTTTGCATGTTGCATGTTTCCTCGTGTTTCTGACCATCACCATCACAGTCTATATTTTGTGCTTTGACTTCCTCACCACTTACTTTCGTCTTCCTTCCTGTCAGTAAGCAGTTCCATGATGCACTCATACTTGAGTTCACTAATGACAAGCCATGCATGCAGGTAATGTGTTGCGTAGGCTAAATGCACTAATTATTTTATGCATTGTTAAAACTATTTTCAAGCAGGCCACAGCTACATTTCTTTTTGAGCTTTTTAAATCGGGCTGGAATGATGTGAAGGGCTGGATCCGGCCCCTGGGCCATATTTTTTGACACCCCTCGTTTAATGAATCATTGATTAAGTGTTTTATATAAGTATTATTTAGATGCTGTTATTGACCTAAACCAAAACCTGTATAATATGTTTCTAAATGATTTCCAGAGAAGATTTTATTTAAGGACAATGCTTACTAAATGATGATTTAGCCCTTGAGCAAGGTACTTAACCCTCAGTTGCTCAAGGGGATATTCTCCCTGAACTGACGATCAACAAGATGGAAGTCACTTTGGATAAAAATGTCTTCTAAGTGGATGAATTTAAATGTGCCTGTGAATGAAATATGTGGCCACCTCACAAAATTCAAACAGAAATATCTGGTCCCCTGATTTTATGCCACTAAGCACTCCATAGCCCACTCGTTTAGTACAACAGCATAAATACCCTCTATTTAAAGGAAATGAACTTTGAAGCCCTTTCATAATTTGAGCAGACCAATACAGGAAATGTATATTTTCTCTTCGTAATACTAACATGTATCCCTTACTTTTTCATCAGCAACAGCAAACAGATCAGAGCAAAGTACAACACCACCATCTACTGGTGACAGCTGGTGACTGGAATCTTGCATTCCACCGTGGTTCAACGGTGTGATGAATGACATATCTTCTTAATAAGTAAAAAAATACTATTCATTAGTAAAAGAGGAGGTTGTCCTTTCCTAGTGGCACTCCACAGACACCACAGTTTTTTTTGCTACAATTTTTGTGATTCCCAGATCTCAGATACAAAACCAGGATAACTTTATACTAATAATAACAAATACTGACAATTTAATAATAATATATTTATACTTTATATAGTTAGATATTTATAGTTACATTTACATTTTTGTTTGTTTGTTTGTATCATTAAAAAAGAAAAAAAAACTTATCTCAGTGTAGGTGTGAAAGAAATATGTTTGATTATGTCACGTGATGCATGAACCGCTTGAAAAGTGTGCTTTATTTTTTTGCATAGCAGGTGACAAAGCAGAACAAAACCCTATACCACTAGCCTGTGCTGTATTGGCTCTGCAGTCTGAAGTCTATGTGATCTTATAGCAATGTTTATGCTTGCCCTTTACAGTGATGGATGTCCTACTTTGTGTCATAGCCGACAGGCCAACCCCAAAACATACTGATAGATAGACAGATAGATCCCTAACCCTAACCTAACACTAACCCTAGGCTGCTAACACTTTGTGTCACTTCCTGCTTGATGAACAGAAAGATGGCTTAATTCTTGGTATGAGAGGAAGCAAGACACCCCTCATCCTGCACAGTCAAAGGCAAAGGTCAGGGCAAGTTTGCGGCATCAGCTATATCTTTAACTGCTCAGTCACAAGTTGAACTTGGTCTCCAAAAATTATCTCATTTGGTATCTAGCATTCTTAGAAGGAGCAATAGATTCAGTTCAATTCTTGAAGTTACCGCCATTGTATTCCACCTACGAAATTACAAGTTAGCCTAATTTAAAATAATGAGTCTTATCATAAAACAGGTATGCATTTACAACCACTGTGAACTTTCTATTTGTTGAAATCTACTGTATGTTGGCCTAAAATCTGTAGATGTTAAGTAATGTCAAGTTTAAAGACGCTGGTAAAGTGAGACGTGAAAGAAGAGACTTCCCTTGAGTGCTCTTTCAGTAGCTTAGCTTATAGAGCCATAGTTGTAGTCTTCCTACGACTGCAAACAAATGATTGCCTGTAAACTGGGACACTCCTAGTTTTCTGTATAAATTAGTATTCTTTTGAGATCCTTGGTCACACTAGGGAAGGGGTGTCAAACATACACCCTGGGGGCATGATCTGACCCTCCACATCATTTCATAGGGCCCAGTTAAAAAAACTTGAAAAGAATTGTAGCTTTACAGCATGCCTGAAAATAGTTTTATGCACAATGCACAAAATATAATTATTGTGCTCGTGCAACACAATACTGGCAGCTCCCCCTGCACAGCATATCACTATTAAACTCAACTATGAGGTGCATCATGCTTACAGACAGGACATAAAGACGATATTAAGTGCAGAGGAAGTCAGAACACAGACGCACTAAGACAGTGCTGGTGATGGTCAGAAACATGAGGAATGTGCATTTTTTCCCCCTGACCGTTTGTGGTCATGCATGTAGGTAAGATATGGCAGCCCTCTAAATAAAAGCATAATGCTCATGTGGCCCATAATGAAAATGAGTTTGACACCCCTGCGCTAAGGAATTTCCCTGGACAAATTCCAGCTTACTTCCTGAAGCGACTTTCTTCCCCTTGACCTCTTAAGAAAACCCCATGAAATTAAAGCACTAATGAGCTCCTGGGAAAGATTTGGTCAGACACCGATGGCCGCACAACAACAGAGTATGTGTTAATCCCAATATGAAAGCAGTGGGTCACTATCAGTGCTTCCAAGAAGAGGACAGACCATCCATATAAAATACTTTATGTTTTTATAACCACCTTTTTTAAAGAATTTGTACTGATGGAGAATTCCACTGTAAAATAATTAACAAATTGACAGGGAGCTGTGAGTAAAACTTTAGGAACTGAGTCGTCTTGAACCTGAAACCTATACTGAGATCTATACAAAACTACTTTAACAATATATACAGGCTGAATTGCAATGTCCCCTCTAACCCTATAATAGGGCATTTTTTCTACAGAGACCTATTGAATCTATTGATTGATTGGAAAATGAATACATCTAAAATAAAATATAGGCTAAAATGAAATTATGTTATATTATATTACTAAGGTTTCTTAATGTATACCTTTTATTTAAACTTAATAGATGACAAATAATCTATAAACTCAACTTATAACTTATATATTTACTTATATATAACTATAATTATAGTTCTTGAAGGTTAACTTTCCCTGTTAAATCTGCAAAGTTCCCCTACTCACATGTTTGAACTACAAGCATGTGTGTGGGAAAATCCCTGAAACCCGTCTAAAATTCTAGATGACTTCATGACATAAGCAGTAGCTTTGTCACAAACAGGATCTTCACAAAGAGCTCTAAAGGAAGGAACAGGGAGTGATCAGACTTCCCTGACTGTTGGTCAGGGTTCACATTTTGATGTACTCCTCTCTCTCTTCTGAACTCCATCCCACTGCTCTGGGTCTGCATCCCTGCATTACACCATTGACATCTCCACCCTCCAACACACACACACACACACACACACACACACACACACACACACACAGAAAGCTATTGACTGATTGGAGCTGTATAATGACTACAAAAGCAGGAAGTGGCACACAAAAGTCATCAGGTCAACTCAATTTATATAGCACATTTGCATTTACATTTACAGCAACATTTGGGAAAAAATACCTAGCTTAGCTCAACATAGCTCAGAGATGAGGCACGACAGAAGGTCCAGAGGTTATAACATAAGGGAAATAAATAAATACATAAAAATAAATAGATAAACAAAGAAGAGCAAATTATCACATATGAGAGTACAAAAGTAAAAAAATGCAGGCCATAAGAGGACAGGTATTAAAAAATATAAACAAAGAAAAATAACCCCAGATATGATGGCATGACTTGATATGTGGGGGGAGAGAGTTCCAGAGTCTGGGGGCAACTACTGAGAAGGCCCAGTCTCCCTTGGTCTTGAGACAGGAGTGAAGGACTGCAAGATTTTGGCAGGATGACCTGAGAAACCTAGAAGCAGAATATGGAGATAAAAGTTCAGTAATGTCGGATGGAACAAACCCATTAAGAACTTAAAAACAAACAGAAAAAAAGTTCTGTGCTTTACAGAAAGTCAGTGCAATCAGGCTAAAACAGGAGGAGGTCTTTTTTCTTTGTGCCTGTTAAAAATCTAGCAGCTGTACTTTGAACTATTTGTTGTCTGGAAATGAGAGAAAGAAAAACAAGAATTTGTGAACTGACAAGCTAATGCTAACTGAATGGGGTAAAGAAAATTAATCTGAAACCAAGTACATGTCATGTCATGTTTATGACAGGCTCATGCCACTCTTATGAAGACATTTTCAAGTAAAGTGTTACCAAACTTAGTTTTAAAAATTATATTATATATTTTTCTTAATTTTGAAAAGGCATTTTTTGCAATGTACATATGAAATGTTCTCATTTAGGCGGTTATGAAGTTACGGTTATGAAGGTGGCAGAGTGGTATTTGTTTGCTTGTTTGTATGTATTTTGTTTGTATTTTAATTGCCCTGCATCCATGTGATGTGTCTAATCTAGAGGGTGATGTTTTCTGTAATAGACTATGTGTTGAAATGCAGGCTGACAGTGGACTCGCTGAGTCAGTGTCTTCTAACAAGTGGCGTCACATTTTTTCAAAACCTTGAACTTTGTTGATATAGGTTTCTTATCTTGATCTGTTTTAATAAACATGCAGTACATGAAGATCAGCCATCTTTGCAGATGACTAATTTTAGGCTCTGTTTACACATATCTTGATATTTTAGCAAATGTATATATATATATATATATATATATATATATATATATATATATATATATTTTTTTTTTTTTTTTTTAATTGAATTTACACATATCCAGTGGAATCCAGAAAATACAGTGTTTTGAAATCTCCACTTCGGAGGCTTTTAAAAAACATCCGCTAAAACTAAAACTAAACCTCAGTTTATGTGTAAACAAGAGTCCTAAATGGATACAAATTTGCAATAGAAAAGAGTCAACAGTAATGGGAAATCCCCTGTCCCCTGTGGTTTCTCTCTGGCTGGCCTCAATCCCAGAGACCCTGACCAACAATGAGTGGACGTGAGTAAGCTAGCTTGACCACTTTTTGCAGAGAAATTTGGTCAGGCTGCTGACACTTTAGTCTTTATTACAACAGACAGACAAAAAGCAGATGACAGTAATGAATGATTAATGGTTGAGACCTCAGTCATAACAGGAGAATGTGGAGGTAGGCATCTCACTGAAAAAAAAAAACATAATATACAGTATATCAGTATATGTCAATTGCATGCAGTGTGTATGTCCATGTATGTCTCCTGCATATATTTGTAAATGCCAGATATGAATGAATAATGTATGAAACATACATTTCAATTATACATTGTACAGTATCTACAATACATATATGGCCACATATTACATTTCTGTAAAATCCATACAAATGTGTGGAGGCATGGTGCTATACTAATAGTATTGGGCCAAAAAATGGCCAGAAAAGCCCCAAAAAGGGGCTAATTGACTAATATGTGCTTGTGAGACAAAATCCTCTTCATCTTGCAGTATGATAATACAATTTAATAACAGATAATTGGGAATGTGCACACAAAACAAATCTATCTATGTACCAACCAACCTATCTATCTGTCTATCTATTTATGTACATGATCTCTCTCTCTCTCTCTCTGTATTTATATATATATATATAAATATATATATATATATAATTAAAATATCAAATTATATTTTTTTCTGACATAACTAAATATAATTGTAAAAGGTTCTGTTCAGAAATATGTTGGAGGAAAGTACTGCCTGTCATCAGGTAGACCTATCTGCATTTTCCTATCCTCCGTTTTGGGCTGTGTGAAATAAAACACCTACGGATAACCACAGCAGCCAACTTGTTGTGTTACAGGAAGCCAATACTGCTTCTCTTGCATCTTGCACGCATCACTTAGCCAAAGAGTTTCACACCTAATAAAAAAATACCTTGTGAATGTATTCACACTTGCATTAAAAAACACATACATCTCATGGCTGTGTATTGACCAGGTGCTTGATCTGTTGTAGTGCATGTCAAGACTGGCTATACAGTATATGAATAAATCATATATTTTCAATGAATGTATGTCTGTTAATAATGTAAATTTAGTAATGCCAATGATAGGGAGATCATGATAAAAACATATCAAACATGCTCCAACAAGCCTGAACTCACCTCCTTGCATGACCGCAGGACAGGCAAATATTATGTTTCCTGCACTCAGCCATGTACCATTTCCAATTTTAGAATTTCCAAACGCCCTCCGAAGAGGTGGAATTTCCGATATTTAACACCATCCGAACAGGTGGAATTTCCAATATTCTGTGATGTAATACAATGCAATTACAATACAATGTCAATGTAAATGTAAAAAAGTTGACTATATTAGCTTCACCTGTCACACCTGTTGCATCATGAGAAATACTGCCAGGGGAAATTATCTGACTGGGCATACGTTTACATTTATGTTTGTGCATTTAGCAGACATTTACATTTGTAAATTACTTCAAGTGTGTCAGGGCTCACCTGGTAGCCAGGATTCAAACCTACAATTTTCAGGTGACCAGAATGCTAGTTAGGTTTTAACTCAGATAAAATTTGTAAAATTGCTTACATACCATTGTTAAATGGGAGGAGATGATATTGCAGTGTCAAGTGTGATCAGTACCATTTCATACCTGTCTTAAAAACACTTTTTTATTTCAGCTGACAGTTTGTTATTGAAAATTAACACAGCCCACACACACGTTTGTGGGGATTCATTTAGTTTAAATGCAGTCTACCTCTCAACTGCCTCTTCTATTGTGAGACACACTGTGTGAAAATCATAGGACAATGACAGTAAGGTGTTGTTTCTGAGGTCAAACATGACCACTGCTACCACAGCTTCTGGAATGAATCAGAAACTCTGCTGCTTCTTCCACTGATGACCTGCTTAACTCAAATATTGCACCTGGTGAGTCAGTGAGAGTCATTTAAAAAGCTTGCAGTGCATGCTTTAATAAAGCACGATCACTCAGACAAGCCATGTGCACACAGTCCATCAAGCTTGTCTTCATGCTCCTGATTACTTGTTTACAGGCCCACTTGTTTACTTGTTCACTCAGCAGAGTCAAGCAGAGTCAAGTGACCTGTGGTCACAAAGAGGCATATGTTCTGTGCATGTCTGTGAGTAAAGGTCTGATGGGGGAAGGGGGATTTGTAGGTATGGTATGTACAGAAGGTGTCAGTGGTTCTCACATTTGCTTTTGCATTGAGGAAGTGAACTTTCAAAATGCATCAACACTCAAGTGTGAGGCCACACAAAAAAGAGATAGAGAGCAAAAGAAAGAAAGAAAGAAGCAGCGTGCAGACATGGTTTTCAAAAACAAGTGGGTTACAATCTATGTTTCTTGTATTGTCAGCCACAGTCATACGCTGGCAAAGTCTGCAGCCTAGAGTTTGCACAGTCCCATCAGTAGCTGCAAAGTTTGTACGATGCAGAGGTAGGGGGTAGGGGGTAGGGGGGTTGATGTACAGGATATGTCAGAGCTCTGACCTCAAACCAGAGAGAAGCATAGCATGTTCTTTTTTCTTTCTATTTTTTCTTGGTCATGTTCCACTATGTCATCGGACAAGACTGCTGCTGTGCAACTAGTAGGTGGGTGTTCCTGATCTGAACAGTTATAATTCTGAGTTGTGTGAATAGGGTGGACATTGCCACTCTAGACTCCTCATATTGCCCGTCCACTCTGAAACTCGACCATGAAGGACCACAAGCTGATCATAATCTGCATCTGCTTCACTCTCTGTACCATGGTGCTTAGTCAACGTAAGTGTGTTTGCTGATCTTATCTCTAAACCGCAAGTCTTTTCCAATTACTGCTGCCCAATTCTCAGAACCACTTCTGTTAATTTGAACTACATGTTGTATGATATCTCTGTCTCAAATGTGCATTACTTTATTTATTTTAATTATTTGTGTCATTACAGATGGTTTCTTTCCAGAAAAGTGCTGTTTTAGGTACTACAGCAAACCCATCCCTTATAAATATGTGAAGCGCATTCAAAATACTTCCCCTGATTGCATCAAGCCAGGCTATCTGTAAGTGCTTGTAACAACTTAGCTATGTGTTTGCTGTTTACACATATCGAAACACAATCATAGTCGGCCAGCTCATGTGAATTTTAGTCATCTTGTTAATCTAAGCTGTACTGTTTAATTCTAGGGTCATAACAAAGAGAGGAGAATCCTTATGTGCCGACCCCGGAAGCACAGAAGTTCAAAAAATGATGTCTAAATTCTACTTCCCTGGCACTCAACATCTCTTATAAATAAAGCGCAAGCCATCTGCCCCACAGCCAGTATCTGAAGCATACAGTAAAATTTGTAGGGCTGGCTGTTTAGAGAATTATAAATAATGCCAACATTTTTGTAACATTTTCCTTGCTTTAATTACCAAATATTGCATTAGCATCTTCAGAGGATTATACTATTAGTACTTTTCAGTATCTCTGTCTTTCTTTCTGTATTTTTTGTTTTATGTTTTTTTAACAAACTCAAGGTCACATCCATACACGCATGCACACACACATACACACACATACACAATAAAAATGCCTGTTGCATTTTAAACATGTATTTTATATAAAATAAATACAGGATCACCAAGTCTGTGTTTTTTAATTACATTTTTTTATTATAATGTATCATCCCTCTCAGAGATTAGAGAGCAGTTGGCTGCAAAAAGATCTAAAAAGGATGCAGTGCCTAGACACATGATGGAGGGTTTATTGACTGTACTGAATACATTGGTTTCGAGGTGTTAGCTGCCTCCTCCTCACAAGCCAAATATTACTCAATATAAAGCCCACAGGTTTCCTCTTGAGCAGTATCTGCTATACCTTTATGTTTGGTGACATTGCTGTCAATGTCAACAAACACTGAGATTGACATTGCTGGTGTGTTTAGCACATTCACTTGGTATAACTTTCGCATCAGTATGAAAACACATTGAGTTGCCATTTACAGCAGAAAGTACAGCAGTTGCGTTGAGAAGAGCTCAACAGTTACCTAGTGGGTATTTCAGGTGTGTCACAATGTCAATCAAACAAGTTCTGAATACAAGAAATGTGTAGTGCTTGTAGAGCCAATGTCCATTGAATGTTTACCTTCAAATCACCCTCTTATTGATCAAGGTGATTATACTGCATACCTTCATTTAGTTTACATTTTACATTTAGTATTAGCTATGCCTTCGTATACAATCAACACATTTACTAAAATGCAATTGAATTACATTGTGCTCTCCGTCAACATCTAAACGGTAATTGAATATTGACACCAAGGACCATAAATATTGCTTCTTCCCTTGTGCTGCTTGAAGGTTAAAAATAATACTGTTCCTTTAAAGCAGATATCTATAGCATTCTTTCCTTTTTTTCCTTTTTATGTGATTTACACATTTACTTTTGAAAGACACATTTGGAGAATACACTAGTAACCATAGCATGTACCTCCTGTCACATGGCCTAGAAGTAAGCTCATTTCCAGTCGAGCAGTAGTGTATACATACCTATCCATGTAGGTCATCTAACCACTTCAATAATTTCTAATTTGAGTAGTTTTTTTATTTATATAACAGAAACAAATATTCATAGATGGTCACTGAAGTGTATTTATGTTACATAATATAATCTGTGGCATAGATCTCACCCAGTCTTAGAAGCAACCGTGATCTTAGCTGTGTCATTGGACCGACATAAGTGATAAGTGAATGACAGCTAATTTCCTGCGTCCTGATGGGACACTATAGTATGTAATTACAAGAGTGTCACAAAGACTGACTTCCCTGTGCTATGGCGCTTCAGACACATTACAGCAAAGTCTTCTGTCACTCAGTCTGTGAAACTGAGAAGAAGACATGATGAAGCTCCACTGTGTTGTGGCTGTTGCTCTCCTTGTTCTGGCACTCTACTCCCAGGGACAAAGCCATAGTAAGACATATCTCAGATTGAGTAATTGAGTAATTTCTGAATGTTTTCAATATATTCTGGCATATTTTTTAGTCTTCTTTACTATTCTGTTTGCAAGGGAAAAGAAAAAACTTCCATAAAAGTGACATGAACCTGACCTAAACATGACATGACACGTCAATGACAATGTTTTGTTAAGACTTCGTTTTGTTCACGACTGTTGTCATTAAGTGTCAAGGACAAGAAGCTCTGTGCCAACCCAGATGATAAGTCAGTCCAGGGTATTATGGAGACACTGATGTTTTGACTGCCTCTGCTGGTTCACCATGGTGAAGCCCACCATCCTGTCCTTCCTGCTACACATGACAACCTGTCTGATCTGAGATGGCTGTGTATAACTGCACCTCGCACCTCAGGCTCATGAATATTACAACAACCTTTAGAGGAGAAATCTGATGTGAAACAATCAATAGTCCTATTGTTTGACATTGCTGAGTGCTGTCAAACAAGGTAGGCATATGAGAATGAGAGAAAGTGATTTTGCATATACTGTGCTCAGTTGTTATTGCCTCTTTTCCTTTCTGTAGTGATGCACACCAAAGTAACGCGGGTAACACACAAGTAATACTTAAAGTGGTAGGACAACAGAGGAAAAAATAAGGACAAAAATTAAGCACATCACCAATAGGCCGGTTGTTGTCCTCCTACAACTTGAAAATGCTGCTCGCCTCTGTCAACATGTAAATGATTAATTGCATTGAATACTGATGTCATGGACCTAAATATATTGTTCCAATGTGTTTTTTTCAGGCCTTGGTTCTGAAAGTGCGGGGTGGGTGCAACTAATGGGGAATAGAGACATGCTAGATGTGGCATGAGAAAAGTGAGGGATTTCATCTTTTTTATGTCTATCTGTAATGTCTTTCTTTATTCACAATAAAGATCATGCCATAAAACATCCACACATCAGCAACGTTCTTAATAGGCCTACATTTTTTAAAAGAAAGGTCAGATCCATGGGAGTGGGAGGGAATGTATGTAACATGGATTCAGTGTGTGTTGTAGTGTTATTGTTTAGCCAGGGAGATGGGCCAGGTTAGTGCTATCTAGTACCATTTCACTACACTACCATTTTACTACAATACAAGTTACAATACTCGTGTAATACTAGTTGCTTCAAATAGATTTTTTTTATCTCCAATCAGCAAAATTGAAGGAAGCACCTCTGCAAAGTAGCTGTCCATGATCTGCTTTTCTTCAAATTATCCTTTCAGTGATCAAAGTAATTATGTGTGTTTGTTTGTTTAAGTTTATTATATATGAATTGTGTATTTCTATATCATTTAACATACTGTATCAGAAGATACATCTGCTGTGAGCCACATGCAGGATAGACTAACCACAGCTTCTACTTCCTCCTCTCATCATGGCCCAAACCAAGCTCAATTTCAGCTTGCCAATGGTGTAGAAGTACATCTCTATGTAGGTCAACTAACCACTTCAGTGATTTTGAAATTGGGAATACGCAACACACACTTTTGTTCATAACAAAAGTAAATGTTAGGTTGCGAATGGACAGGTACACTTCTTGTATACTACACTGATTGTATACTACACAATATGACCTAATTTAACAGTGGGGTGGCTGTGACAGACTCAACACCCATGCCATCATGCCAGCTGTGTCATGACGGCAACGTAAGTGATGTAAGTTTCTCCTCCAGGATCTTTAACATTATAGTTTGTGGCAAGTTTGTGTACAATTAATATGCTAATCAGGGGTGAGTAAAAAAAAAAAAAACTCCTCTTCCTCTCCTTCCTCCATAGCAATTTGAAGTCATCACTTCCCTGAAAATGTTTTCTAGGTAATGGGAAGTGGGCTGTCTTAAGGGTGAATATAAGTAGTGTGACTGAAAAATCTTCTCTCACTCCATCTGTGAAGCTCTTGGACACCTGCATTACCTGAGAAGACGTGAAGATGAAGCTGTCCTGCATTGTAGCTGTCACTCTCCTTGTTCTGGCACTCTGCTCCCAGGGACAAAGCCAGAGTAAGTGTTAAGCACACTGGTAATTTAAATCATTTCACATCAAGCTGACTGCATGTGTAATTATGGATATGCAGTGTGTTTATGATTTCTTAAAGCAACTATATGTATGTGGAGGCAAAGATTGACAGAAAATGAACAAGAGGGAGAGACCAGGAACAATGGGGATGTAACTCCAGGTTGGATTTGAACCCGGATCCCTGGCTTTATGGGTGACAATCACCTGCTCCCCACCCACATTTTTTAACTGATATTGTGTTTTAGATGGCGGCGCTGGAGTAGAGGAATGCTGTGTATCTTACTACTCCAGGAAGATTCCTTCTAAAGCCATCAAAGACTACAAAGATACAAATCCCAGCTGCCCCAAAAAGGGAGTGATGTGAGTATTTTTCAGCTTGCTATCAGCACACCACACCCTACATTAGCTTTGAAAGTTTTGACATTAGTTTTGTTTTCTCATTGCATTTTATTCCCAAAAAAGCTTAATCACTGTGAAGGATAAGAGGCTTTGTGCCAACCCAGATGAGAAGCCGGTCCAGGACATTCTGTACACTCTTCAGTTTGGAAGTCAGCCTGTTACCGGTTCTCGTTAACGTGCGACTGCCTGGTGAAGTCCACCATACAAACTTCTGTTTACACAGGACTCTGCCTTGTGATCTCCCTGTGTGCAATGTACCACAGACTTATAAGCAAAAGGAACAACCTTCTTCAATTCAGTTGCTTTGCAACATGCAAACATACCAATCTGTTTTTTCCTCTTTTGATAAAAAAAACTTGAATAATAACCTGAGAATTTGTCCTCTGTACTTACTCTGACTAATTTTTAATAAAAAATTTTGCTTTGTATCTCTGTATCTGTGCTCAGTTGTTTTTGGGTTAAGTCCTCTGTTTTGGGGTAATTCCTCTGATTTGTGTAGCATATTAAGGTGACATCGTTTTTGGTATGCATGTGTCTCCCCACATTGCAAATTACGTTGTACAACAATAGACACACTGGAGTGTTGTCTTATACATAACATGCAGACTATATCATACAGGTATCATATCCATGCAATGACCCTTGTGTAGGCCTACGTCATGGGTTAAGTAGCTTTTAACCAACTACGTTTGTAGCAAAGCTATTAGGTGTTACTACTGCAGAGCTATTTGCAGCTATTTCCTGTGAAAGGGAAGCATTTTGATGCGGAGAACTTGCCTTACAGCTTGTGGTTTGTGGTAACAACTCCTTTCCTTTGTAGTGTCAAGCTACCTGTTAACATTGATCAGAATTGATCAAAGACAAGATTTTCTTCATGCTGTAGGTTTGTATAAACCACATGAAGAAAGAGAGAAACATGAGTCTCTAGAACTCTAGACTCTAGAAGCGAGAATGGATGGGAACAGAGACAGTTCTCCTCAGTCCTGATTGTCCTGGCAGCCATACGTATTTATTTATTATTTGTTTGTTTATTTATTATGTGTAAAGTCACTTTTGTCAGAAGCTGTTACCGTGCTGCAAGTGAAACTTTCCAGTGGGTAAAACAGGGCAAGTGGAATGTGTCTGGTTCTTCACAGCAAACCAGTCTCTGAGCCTGGGGTTGCCCAGCAACACGGGCTGAGGCTCACAGCACATATGGAACATCTACAAAGGCTATACTGGATGCGTTGTGTTCGCGTTGCTTGCGTTCATGTTGCGCACAGTGTTCTTTCATCTGGTGTTGGCAGTTTCACTGATTTTAGTGGAAGAGAATTGTTGCAGCATGAAGACAACGCCTCATCTTCCTGAAGACAGGGCACACTTCACACACACACACACGCGCGCACGCTCACACTCTTTCTCTCTCTCACATTACATTTACATTTATGTTTTTAGCACACACCTTTATCTTGTAAGAATTTTATATAATTTTATATGATTTCTTGTTAGTCCTTTCTGACTCTCAAATGAATAATCCTCATCTGTGTACTGCTCCAAGTTATGTATCTAGCTAAGTCTGTACAAGATGTTCAGTCAACAACTTGTGTAGCATGGTGGGGACCTTAAAGGTATTTCATCTATTATTCCATCCAATCAACAATTGTAATCCAATTTATAATAAATCATTGATCCTGATCCAACGCAAATGAGACACCCAATCTTCTATTCTGCTAGAAACACAACGTAACATTAAGGTGAACAGTGACTTCAGGTGAAAAGTCAAACTGGGAAAAAAAACACCAAAATGTGTGTCATAGTGTGTGACAGAGGAGGAGGGTGGTAGAAGTGCAGTGAAGAGGTGGTGCTGTTGATTGGGGGGGCTGTTTTGTCAGTGCATTCCTGGTAGTTAGATGTGTTAGGACAAGAGATGTTCTCGTAAGAGCTGAGTCTTTAAGAATTTCTTGAAGGTTGAGAGGGCATTCCCTGCTCTGGTAGCACAAGAGGTCATTCCATCATGTGGAATGACAGACAAGATGAAGTTATGCTGTGATATATAGTTTGCTTGGCAGATATAAATATAAGGATAGCCACAGGATAGCTAGGTTTCTAGTTAAGTTTGATTGCAAATGAAAATTTTTTTTTTTTTAATTTTACTTTTTTCTACAGCACTAAAAAAGCCCAGGAAGTTAACAAGCTTTATCTAGGTCATCTAACCACTTCCTTGAGTACTTTAAAAAAGTGTATGAACTTATCCTTTTTGTCATAAAAATGATCATAGATAGTAAATCAACAAGTATTTGACAGTTCATCCTGCATGTGCAGAAATCAACACATCCACCATGTAACATCTGTTTTTAGTGTTTACCTGTACACTGGTGTGATGCACGGACTCGTTACCCAGAGGATGTCGTAGTGTCAAATCTTGGTAATGGGTTATAAGTAATATTGATGAAGTAATAGATATGGGTTAAAAGTTGCCAGATTATTAAATCAGGCACATAGACTGTTATTAACGTCATATCGCGCAGACTTTCTGTTTTAACATTCCAAACGTACCCATTGCATTAATTCATATGGCTGTTTGCAGTGATACAAACATAGCAGAATGTCCTCCTGGCCCCATAAGCCCTGAAACCAAACGTCAGTCGCACAAATCTAAAAGCCAATCAAGAAGCAGATTCATGTCAGTTAAGTCTTGTGAAATAGTTGGCACATTGGGGTTCAGTTAACTGGTTAACTGGTTAAGTTAACTGGTGTTCAGTTGACACTTCTATTCAGAGCAACACAGACTAACAAGGTGGGATTTGGGAATCGAACCCAGGTCGATCAACTGTGAGTCAGATTAACATAACTCCTGCTTGCATGCACGCATGTATAGTATATACAGTCATTGTATGACCCTGACCTGTAATCATCAGCTGTGCTGTGATATTAAGACAACATTTAGGAAATGATTAAGGGATATTTGCAGACCATATAAGGTCATTTGCATCTCCGTGCTCTGTGACATTGTATTGAATGCTCTGGCAGGGGTATGGCAGAAGGGTATTTCCATGTGCAACATTGTTTCCGTCTTGTAGTTATGTCAGCACAGAGCTGCATCAGAGATGGGGAGGGGGTAGATACCTCAAGCTGGCCTGCACATGCACACACACACGCACACAGGCACACACACACACAAAGTGTGCATTTGCGTCTACACACATAAACACACACACACACACACACACATATACACACACACAATCTGTCTCTCTCTCTCTCACAAACACGTGCACACGCACGCACATACTCTCTCTCTCTCTCTCTCTCTCTCACACACACACACACACAGAATTTTGTCTCATCCCCTGAAATTTCCCCCACCTCCCCATTGCCCCAACCCCTTCCTCTTCCTATTGCATCCCCCACAAACTCACCACCTCTTCAGGCCACTTTCTTTCCTAATGGACAGGAATAGATTTTTTTTCATAGAGAGAAAGGTGGGCAGTCCTGAGCTGATCTACTTCAATAAGTAGTCAAATGACAGCTAAAGCCACTCACAGACTTCTGAAACACCTGCACTGCCACTGAAGACATCTTGAAGATGAAACTCTATTGTGTTGTGGCTGTTGCTGTCTTTGTTGTGGCACTCTGCTCTCTGGCAGAAAGTCAGAGTAAGTTTTACATATTGATTAGATTCATTTAATATGTATATATACTCATGCTTTAATTTATATAAAATCATAAGAATTTATATCAAACTGACATGAATGTGTTGAAAAATGTTAACTCTTGTCAGAACTAAACAAGCTGGAATTTCTCTCCAAATAAGCTATTCCATTCATTGTTTCCAATGCCAGTGGACCAGATGACTAGATTCAGTTAATATTTAGTTTATTTTTCAAGTTTAACTGTGAAATTTCTAAACATAATAATGAAATGTGTTTATCAGAGGCATAAGAATTTATATCAGACCGACTTCATGAATATATAATGAGTTAAAAATATTGTTTAAACATGAACCAGCGCATTAAGTAGCACATACATTTAAGTGTGGGGTTATTTTGTCTAAACAAGCTGTTCTTTATGCTGTTTTCAGATGCCATTGGACCAGATGAATGTTGCTTCTCTTTCTACACCAAGACAATTCCTCCTCATGCCATTAAAGACTACAAGCTAACCAATCCCGGCTGCACCAAAAAGGCAGTGATGTGAGTAGGCCTATTTCTCCCCATGGCTAACTGCACTTCCTTCTTCGGTAACTTTCCGAAGTTACAAATTATCATTGAAATTTGAAGTTTTGTTGAGGCCTGACCACATGCGTCTCGATTTCTTTTTAGTCTCTACACTGTGAAGAACAAGAAGCTGTGTGCCAACCCTGAGGACAAGAACGTCCAGGACATTATGGACAGACTGGACAACCTGTTTGGCACTCCGACGCCTGCCAGTTCTCGTTAATGTCTGAGGACCAGTGAGATTTACCATCCTGAGCCCCCTGTTAGGCACAACTCTGTCCTAAGATGTTTGTGTGAGCTACAGTTGCAGTGAATGTATAAACCATTTAAATTAGTTGCTTTGTTTTACACAAGTGTTTTCTATATATTGTATTGAAATCCTTGTCAATGTATTAGTGTATTGTCAGTCTAAAAATGCCCTCTGTGTCACTTTTCACCAGATTTTAATAAATCTATTGCTATCATCTATCTGTCCCTCCAAGCATCATTCTTTTTTCATTCCTCTGTACCTCATAGCTTATAGCTATAGCTTATATAGTTCATATCTTTCACCTAAGTGGCATTGGTGACATATAGGCCATAAAATAATTGATAGGACAATAAAAGTAAAACAGAATACAATAAAGTTGAAGAAAACATCAGCAATAGCAGAGTTTAATTGTTAAAACTACTCATGCTGCGGCTCGATTATAGTTTAAATATAGTTTATAGGCTTTCCTGTGTTTCTTACAAAGTATTATCACATTGTCAAATAATGTACAGATAATAACATATCTATAATACAATTAAGTGTCAAATACACTGGTAATTATCTTTCAAGTTTATTTAATTGCAAATGTCACTGTTTTTTAACCAGCTGTCTTCATTTGTCTCTGCAGTGGCAAACTCCATTAGGTGCTACATCTGCACAGTTTCATGTGTTTGCAACAGTTTCCTGCTAGCGGAGCATCTTGCTGCACATTGGGCTATTGCTGTGGTTTGTGGTTTAAACTCTACCCTTTGAGTGGAACTGGTGTGAAGCCAAACAGACCTCGTAAAAATTTAACTGATGAACTAATCAAAAAACAAAATAGTATTCATGATGTGAATTTGTAGAAACCCAACCAAATAAATAGCCTACAGCTTATTATTAACTTACATGTAATACATTACATTCATTTATATTCCTACCTGCGTGCTCTGCGTTTTGTTAGCAGCTACTAGTGTAGTCAAAGTTTCAGTGACTGACAGAGAGTTTGCTCAAATTCAAAAGCATGTCTACACTCCCACCAAGTTCTGAAATCTGCTGTGCAAATGCATGAGTAATGGAAAATGCCGTGAAGACATTAAGAGAAGGTGTGTAGAATTACAGTAATGAGTTTTTATTACCTAAATATTACTAAGCGATGGTTGAGGTGAGACTTTGTGAAAATGTTTTCTCGGTAACACCTCACTTGAGGTTAAGAGTGACATGAGCCTGTCATCAACATGGCATGATGTGTCATGAGTATTAATGAAATTTTTTTAATGTTGATGACTGTTGTCATAAAGTGTCATTCGGTTTTTATAATGTCTGACCCCCAAACAGTGTCAACTTTACATTACAAAAACCAAATAACACTTCATGACAACAATTAATGAAAAAATCAATTTAAAAAAGTGTCATTAATGTTTATGACACATCATGTCATGTTTATGACAGGCTCTGATCACTCTTATGTTGAATACCTCAAGTAAAGTGTAACCGTTTGTTCTTTCCTTTTTGTATGCTACATAATGACACCTAAATGGTGAGTACATTCTTGTCAACTGTCGGAGATCCATTAGTTTCTTTAAGTCGTGTTCTAAATGCATACATTCTGTCCTCCAAATTCCTGGAAAAAGGCCAGTTAGATTTTAACAGTGTCATGTAGTCTATGCTGTTTTGGTCAATACATGTGAAATTCCAGTTTGTTATGTAATAGCAAGTTATACAACACATCTATACATTATATACATATTTTAAGCATGTATCGTGAGAGTATGTGAGGAATCGCATTGTTTTGATATCTCTCACAGAAATGAAGAGACAAGGTGCAAACCATGGATGTTTTTGTTTGTTTTTACATGATGTATACGTGAGCTTTTCTAATCTTTACTGATAGGGCAACTGAGAGATGACCGGAGGTAAGTAGGAGAGAGTGAGATGGGGTGGGATTGGAAAATGACCTCTTGAACAAGGGCTCCTCATGGGCAAATGGGCCTCATCAAGACTGGTTTTGCTTAGTGATGCCCATCTCCTGGCCCTCTTGGCTTTGCCAGTAGTTGTCAGAGGACTGGTAGCAGGTGTAAACTGCATTGTCTTGCAAGGTATAGTCTGGGCTTGAACCAGCAACTCACAGCACCACGGACTGTGAGTCAAGCGCACTAGCGAGGGAGCTAAAACGGTGCTTGTTTTGAGTGTTGAGAGGGAGGTTCAGTAACGTACTTACTGTGCAGCTATCAACTAGCTGGCTATCATTACACAGTGAGTGAGAGCATTGGTAGAAGTGAATGAGGCATGTGTCTCCTGTGACCAGGCTGTTCATGGCCCATGTCTAGGCAGCAGAAAAGCCCACAAGCTCTCAAAGGGCTTGAGTTACAGGACCTAAAAGGGGTTTGGTGCCTTACAATGCTGCTTGCAATGATGTGAAAGTTTGCAATGTCTTAGTTTCCTGCATAACTTGGTCACACAGTGGGCTGAAGCTAATAGTTCTAATAGCACAGAAGAAATGTTATGTTTCATGTCTTTGTTGAAAACATCCTTGAAACATCCAAAATGCTGCGGGATTCATTTTGGGATTACTCAGCGATTCAACTTTGTTGGATGGAATAATCACAAAACAGGGTTCCTGATAAATGTGAATCACATCTGCACAATATTCAGGAGGTATATTAGTCTAATCTTCAAATAGTTCAGCCTTTTTCCGTTGCAACCACAAGGCCGCTGTTCAACCAGATGTCCGGAATAACCACATGAAGCACATGAAATGACCGCTAGTGATACATTTGCAGAAATGCATCTATTAATGGTGAAGAGCATAATGCTGTATCCAAAAATCCAAAACTACACAACTTTTCCCATGGATCTGATGTACCTTTCAGAGTGGAAAACAATGGGAGGGGCTTGGGAAGCATACGAGAGCTGATGGAGCCTCACCTAGAAATGAATGGGACATGGACATACTCAAGAAAAACAGTGACAGAGCTGTGTTAGGATGTCTGGCCTGAATGGTTTTCTGTGCATCTCCATAGGATGACGGTCATTATCCTGTTGAAATGTTGATAAACGATAAACGGTTATTTTGTTTTTGCAGTGAGAAGTTGTCCAGTACCTGAGACACCAAAGGAACCGTGAATTATGATGCTAACCAGCTGTTCTTCAAAATATGTAGAGATGATGCATAATTTTGTATGTGGTCTCAGAGACCCCCAAGATGACTGGAGATTACTAATGACTCTCACTACCTTTTAGTATTAGTAAAGGCTAAGTATTACTATTTTGTATTTGTAAAAAGTAACCCACACAGTATTAGCACTTAAGTATTGCTGTAGTAAAGCAAAGAATGAAACATCCCTGTAGGTAAATGTCTTTGAAAGTGAGATGTAGGTCACCTAACCACTTCATTGAGGGCTTTAAAATTAACGATGCACATATAAAAAAAAATGTGTGCAGATGACAACAGCTACTACTACAACAGTGACTTTCGTTTGTCTCATTACCTCTGTCTCTCTCCACCTTTCTTTTCATCCCAAGATGTTTCCATCTTGTCATTATGTGTGGTTCAAAGCTGCACTGATGAGGAGGAAGGGGTAGAGACAGGAAGTTGACTGGGCTGTATTGACATGCTCACACATATACAAACTCACTTGCTTTCTCTCTCTCTCTCTCTCTCTCTCTCTCTCTCACACACACACACACCACACCACAAATACACGCATCACACATACACACACACATACACACACACAAACACACACAAATACCTAGAACTTCACACCTCAACTCTCCATCAATCCTTTCGACTCCCCCCATCCTCTCCTCCACGGCTTGATCATTGTGGTCGTCATTGTGTGGAGTGGAAAGTAGGCTGTCCTTCTCGGGGGCCTCCTCTGATATACAAGTCAAAGGCACAGGCTGTCAAATTGTGCTGAACCTCAAAGCTCCTGCATTGCATCTGAACACATCTGAAAACGTGAAAATGAAGCTGTGCTGTGTTGTGTTTGTTGCTCTCCTTGTTCTGGGACTCTGCTCACAGGGCCAAAGCCAGAGTAAGTGTAGATTGACTGTGTTATACATATATTTCTTTCTGCACCGTTTCAGTATACTTTAGTTGTGAAATTGAAATATAAATAGATCTACCTCAAACTGACTTCAAATAGAAATGTCTTTTAAAAAGCAGTAATGCAGTGGTGATTTAATGTAGGACATGTTGCAGTAGAAACTCTGTATTACATACATCTATAGATCCACATTTACTGATATCCAAAAATCATCTGTATATCAACAGCATATCTGAAAATCAACTGTATATTGACAGCACATTTTTATCTGTGCACCTATGCACCTGGCCGAGCTTATGTGGCCATACACTATAGTACAACATACTGTACATATAGTTCTTTAATGTGTTAACATACTCAAATTCTGTTTCAGATGCCAATGGACCAGTTAAATGCTGTTTTTCATATTACTCCAAGATAATTCCCCTTAAAGCCATAAATGCCTACAAAATGACCCACCCTGAATGCACCAAAAAGGCAGTGATGTGAGTTATTTGAACTTTGAATATACTTACAATATAGATATTAAAAAAATATCAGAATAGAATATATATATATATATATATATATATATATATATATATATATATATAGATAGATAGATAGATAGATAGATAGATAGATAGATAGATAGATAGATAGATAGATAGATAGATATAGATATAGATATATATTACTTCTTTTTGTTGTGTTATTTTTTTCCGTTCTGTTGAACTTTGTCTTATTTTCGTGGTCTGTTTAATAGCCTCATCACTGCAAAGGGCAGAGAGCTGTGTGCCAACCCAGAGACCAAGCCAATTCAGGACATTATGGACAAAGTGGACGATCTGTTCCCTACTGTTTCACCTTGACCACATAAACAGTTGTGATATCAACCAGCATCTCTGCAAAAAATAAGCTTTTAGATGACCTGCAAGTGGATTAACTTCATTTTAATAAATTTACTTTGTTACATATTTTTCTCCTTCATTAACTCATTTTTTACACTCTTCTATTCATGTTGTGATGTAAACATAGGTAATATTGCAAAGCAAAAGCTGCAGATAATTGAGACATTATGCTAGATTACATATCTACACGCATACCACACACATATGATTGTGTAGAAGGTATGTTATTTTCCATTGCATATCACTGTAGTTTGAACTATGTGTCTTCTTTGTGTGCCTGTATGACATGCTATTTCTGCACAGCTATATTTCCTGTTGCAAGAGCTGCTCATTCGAACAAAGTGGTTTGTGGTTAAAGCTATGTTCTGTGGGTGTAGATAATATAAAGCCAACAAGACCCTTCAAAAGAAAAGAAATATATATATTAAATAAATATTAAATATGTGAAAGAATTCATCACATGCAATATAGTTGTAAAGTGAGACTTTACCGATCACATGTGAAGAGATTGTAAACTTATCAATTCTCACTCCTCTCTTATTTTAACATGTTTTCATGTCATGTTCAAGTTCTACCAGATCAACTGATACCCTCTCCACCTTCAAGAAACTACTTTATTAAACTAATGTACTGTTATGTTTACATCACTGACAGTTTACTCAGTTGTCATTTACTATGTTTCACAAATGGTATGATTCACTTTTCTCCTTCAAGAACCATGCCACTGACTCTACTTGCCTCTAGGAAACAAAATCAAGTTTTCACTTGCATTGCACAAGGTGAACTAGTTTTATCTCCGTATCCACCCACATTGCATTGCCAGTGATCACTTTGCCTGTCACTGAATATCTGAATGGGCCTCATGATTCAGTCCTTATGACCTTGGTGATGCCTGCTTAACGTCTACTAGGTAGTGCCATTTCGTAATATGTTTACACATGACAATGACCAAATCTAGCACAAATTCCCAAAAGTTTCATTATAGTATTTCCTGTGCTAAATAAGCTCAACTAGGTCAACTATACTTCTAAATTAAACTAAATTTATATACAATGGTTATTTTTACCTACATTTTAAATGCTACAAACATTTAAGTGCTAAAAAGCAGAATAGCCCTGCTCTTTTTTACATCATGACGACATAACTGAGTGGTTCAGTTTTGACAACATGGGACTGAGGAATTGACATCTATGTGTTACTTGTCTGCATTCTCACAAGTGTTCCTTCCTGGAAAAACCACTACTCAAGTTGGAAGCTCACAGGAAAATGATTACATATAGGATGTTCAGCCCCCTGATAACAGTTACATATTTGAGTCATCCTCTTCTTGCATAAGTCAGAAGAGTTTGACAAAGTTTGTGACAAACTCAGTTTGTGACAAACAACTGGATACCTGCATTGCACCTGAAGTTATCTGAAGACATGAAGATGAAGCTCAGCAGTGTGTGGCTGTTGCTCTCCTTGTTCTGTCACTCTGTTCCCAGGGACAAAGCCATAGTAAGTTTGGCAGATTGCATTATATTGTTTTCTCTAAACTGTTCAGAATGGTTTCAGAAAGTTTCAGTGGATTTACATTCAGCTGTCTTAGAATAGTTAATGTGTGTATGTACAACCATATTTCCAAAAACATGGAATGCAATGTTACATAAAACAGTGAATGAAAACAGATTTGAATGTTTTGGAAGTCATGCAAACTCATATTCGGTAATACAATTACAATGACATCAATTCATAAAATTATTTTATGACAACGCTTTACTTGAGCGGTGAGTACATTCATAAACATTCATCTTAACATGAACGCTTTGTAATATATTCACTAACATGGTGGCATTTCTGGATTATATCTATGGATTCTGGTAGATAGGTAGAGAGCATGAAAATGTGGACAGAGCATCACCCTGATCATAGACAATGCTTGTTGTATGTTTACCTGAGCCTGATGAATGTCAAAGGCCATTGCCATCTAATGTTTTCTCTGGACTGTCCCTTGTTTCCAGAGATTAATCAAAGTTCTCTGAACGCATGAGTGATATGTTATATAGATGAAGAAATTCCCAAGATCTCGTCAATCAACTCAACCTTTGGCTTTGTGCCTGCCGCCGAGCCACAGCCTGGGGATATCCACTACCAACCCCGCTCCCACTCGTGTTATATTGCTTAATTGTATAATTTCTCCATACAGGTTTTCTCAGAGATAATACCTCCCTTATTTGCTTCTGAGAGACTACTCCTATGTGGGATGATCGTTTTACACCCACATGCGGTGGTAGTTAACCAAATTAGTTGTAAAATGCTCCTTATGGTTTCTCTACCATTACATAACTTTTCCTACCGTTTACTGAGCATCCCAGCTTTTTTGAAACACATTGCTGGCATTAAGTTCAAAAAGAGTATGAATTCCATGAAAATGTTTTAATATAATCGCTATTTTCAGGTTATTACATTGTTTTTATTCATATTTTATATTATTGTATAATAAAATTAGGAAATGTCTGGAATACACTGAGTTTTCGATCTATATTTAATTTTGCAACACACACACACATTCTATTTCAGACAGCCATGGACCAGATCAGTGTTGTTTGACATATTACATCAAACCGATTCCTTCCAGAACCATAAAGAGCTATGATATCATCCACCCCGACTGCCCCCAAAAAGGGGTTCTGTGTGTACTTCTTATTTCGCTAACACACTTTCCACTGAGGTTACTTTACACTTTTGTTGAAGTTTGTCTCATCCTTTCCTTTTTTCCCTGTTTTTTAAGCCTCACCACTTTGAAGGGGAAGAAGCTGTGTGCCGACCCAAATTGTAAGCAAGTCAAGAACATTCTAGAGAAGCTAGACAGTCAGGTCGCTAGACCAGCAACCATCCCATTCACTAATATCCAACAACCATATCCCATCAACTAATTAGGCTGTGAGTGTTGCTGAGAATGTTTCTGACCCTGCCTTTTCTCTGTCTGTATTGTGATGTCCCCCCTAATCCCTAAGCCTTGAAGAAATTTAAAATTGCTTGAAGATTGAATTGACCCAGAAATATTTAGTAGGAATCTTTAAAAAACCCATCTCCATACACATCTGTTCACGATATCTGGATGACAAAGAAATGTACGTTTTATCTTTCCTTCTTTATCTACAGTAATTAAAATTTGAGCTACATTGTCCAACAGAACTTTACGTTCTTGTGTGGGTTTTGCTGCACTCATAGTTGTTCTTGTAAACTGCTAAAAGATCCTAAATGTAAACAGAGAAAGAACTGATGAGCTACAGTGAAAATGCCCGCTAGATAGTTTAACTAATCTGCTCAGTGCAAAAATTAATACAAGCATATTCACTGGCATCCTAGATCACTGCACCAAGGACCAAGTTTCATCTCAGTGTAAGGGAGGTGCCCGGTCACATTTTTCCACTGTAGGACCATCCATAGGATACACCCCTAAACTGATACCAGTAATGACACTCCTACTTCAGAGCATCCTGTTTTATCCACTTTGGGGCACCTTCTTTAGCATGCTATCCCATTTGTAGTGTACTATAGTGTTGCAGTCCAATGTCTTCTGTATTAGAAAAGTGCTAATAACAATACCATGCAGTGGCTAGGCCTGTAGCGCAGAGGGCACTATGGCATGGTTACTTACCCCTTTCCTCTGACTACTGTGCACATGCATGTGTGTCTGAGTTAGAATGAATGTAAAACCTGCAACTCAGTTTGGTAAAACAACAACAAAAATCGTATTTGGTGTACCATGTCATGTTATGGTAAGAGCTGCTGCAAACTGAAAACCAGAATCCTTCCTCCTGCCTTCCATGTTATTCAGGTCAAATATTGTCATCAATTTATTTTGCTATCTTTTTTACCACTCCTTTTGTGTCTCTTTTGTGTATCAGTGTTCACTAATGTGACATAATGTATGTTAAAAATACATATCATGTAACATATTAAATTACTATATGCACACATTACCACATATCCTATTACACATACAGTACGACCACAGTATGTTGTTTTACCTTGTACTTTTACATAATGTCCACTAGAGGGTACAATTTACTCATTGTCTGTCAAATCTGTTTCCCATGGTCTTGGTGATTAATAAGATTAAAATGCAGCATTTTTATGCAGTGATTTTGTAATTAGCTGTTATTCTTATCAATCTATAGTGATCATAATTTCACATTTATTTAACATTATCATGTTAATATTCTATGCTGATGTGGCCCATGTTGTTATTTATACTGCAAAGCTTAAGACACCAGTGGATGAGGTATAAGCTGCTTTTGCTGAAGTGAAGGAGTGGCGCTACAGCCATGCAGATCATACACTGGGCATAGGGCATCAAGTGGGCACCAAACATTTCCCAAATACAGTGATTCAGCACAGACTACTTTTCAGTTTAGCTTTTTGCATTTAAAAGTGTGCAGAAACACTAATACAGACCTGTTAATGCATCACTTTATCCACATGCACTCTGCACCAATTCCATTAAACAGGCTGACAGCTACAAAGGCGCAGCTTTGGTCTTTGGTTTATAGCCAAGAATAACAATGCAGGTAGCCTATTTGACAGTACAGACTACTGGGACTAAGCAAAGACAAAGTTTCAAGTCTCTTTTGGTGATTTTCACTATACTGCAATAAATCCATTTTACTATAATGTCATGTCTTAGGGTCCATACATAATTCCTCATTTTAATCGGTATGTTATTTCAAGATGAAACTATACATTTATACAATTCCTCCTCTGATACAATAGTTATTCTAACTAAACTTCAATGTAATTAGAATGTCTGTTTTTTTTCTGAAGCTCTAGCATAAGCGTCAAAAATCACCTATAGCAGAGAGCTGCTGACTAAGTGCTATTATTAGCCAAACTTGGTCACTGATCGCATTACACCACAGCGTGCACTGTTTTTTATAAATCATTACATGAATCCTATAAGGTTTATAGACCATTAGCTGGATTATATTTTTGTGGTTGTTGTTATTTCGTTATTTCATGTAGTGTATTTTAGTAGCTACTTCTATTTTGTAATGCCATGTGATGCAATTTTTGCAAAGCTTTTTCCTGATGCAGGAGCACTTTGCTACAGTACACCGCTTTGTGATATGTTGTACTTCATGCCAATGTCCTCTAAGGGGTGTTATTTCCTTATAAACCAGTATATAGAAATTCATTTGGAGAAAATCCATAGGTTTCACCTCACATGGCCTTCAGTTGTTAGAATGGAAGAGCAACAGTAGAAGAGCCTGGAAGGGTTTAAAACTGCTCACAGAAAATAATTGCATTAATTGCAAACCTTAAAAAGTAATAGCACATAGGGCATCTCACTGTAGTGTTTAGTGTTGCCCAGCAACCACTTCCCTAAAGGAACTATATGTTTTGGCAGAAGAATGCTAAATAACTTGCCCATATCAGCAAGGATTGGACCAACACTGTTACTAGTAGCACCAGGCACAAGTGTCAAGCTTAACCATATATGACAACCATCACATTTTAGTAACTCAAATCAAATTTTTCATGGCAGTGTGTTTTAGGGCTGATGAATATACACACAGACTAACAAGTAATTACTTCTTTTACAGTAATATTAGCCACTTTCACAAATTAATTGAGCTAGCAAGATAGTAAGATAACAAATTTTTGTCAGATTAGCCAAATTCTCACGCAGGAAAAATGGGATTTGCGTATAAGATCACAACCAGTTGCTATGGTATGCTATTGCTCATTGGTCAACTAAAATGTGAACGCTGCATTTCCTCATGCATATTAATGAGACTGGAATAGTAACGACAAACAGCCTGTTCTGAAGGGGAGAGAAACAGAATAGGAAAGATGCAGGTCATAATACCAGTCTGAGAGGTATTTTCAGCAAGCTGCTTCAGATATGTGTATATGAAGCTCATAGGTCTATGTTAACTTGTTGAAAAAAAAGTATAATATGTCCCCTTTAAGTTCTTAAAATACTACCATTTTCCTGTCTGCAGTAAGGGTTTGTCTATGGTGAAAAAGGTTTGGTCATTGTCCATGCCAGTTCATGTAACATCTGCCTTTGAAGTCAGACAGGAAATGAATGTAGATTAGATTAAAAAATATGTCCCTGTGGGCATTTTGACTTTTGGCATGGCAGATGTATGACCTGATTGAGAGCACTTTATTGACACACTCTTTTGTCCTCATTATGGTAAGAGACATGACAAACAGCGCCTAATGGCAGACTCGCTCTTCTGATGGCTTGCCTGTCTTGTAAGCAAACAGACAAGTGCACTGTAACAGCACACTCGTTTACTTGATGCCTCATGTGTCTTAGAGGCAAGGAGTCAATCTGTTATCATCACCTCATCTGCTATTAACAGCGCTAGCACTGCTGACATTGTGAGGTGAGAAGATGAGAGTGGGCAAAACATTTTTTCAGAAGCTCCTTTCTGACTCAAATGAAATGTAAACACACACGCACATGCGGGCGCGTGCGCACACACACATAGTCTTTCTTTACAGTGTATTCTGCAGCTTGCAAATACTGTATATCTCTGGGTGTAGTATATATCAGTCTCTCTCTCTCTCTCACTCTCTCTCTCTCTCTCTGTGTGTGTGCATATGTATATTTTGTGAATGCCAGAAGTAGAGATGTATGGAGAAGCCTCAATTTGTCTGTAAGCGAGCCCTTAGGCATTACACTATACAATTTAATAGGGAAAACACATGGCAAAGTCAGTGAGTCAGTAGGCTCATGATGGCTGGCAAAGCATTCTGTGCATACTGGAGATCAGTGAGGCTTTTTCATTGGGCAAAAGTCTGTGATGTTGCTTACAGCATGGCTGTTGTTGAGGGTGTTTGTAGTAAGAACAAGAGACTGAACTGCCAGGGCACAGGAAAACTAAGCTGAAACTGAGCTAGCTTGCCCTTATCAGTTAGCGCTGGCTGCCATTTTGCTATTCATTTACTTTGTCAAGTTGTCTCATTCTTATTTCTACCAACAGCACTCACCCAGGGGATCAGGATTTGGCTGGTTGGCTTCAACCAATTAGCAAGGCACTTCCTCGTCGCCATTTTCCAGACACTGCGTCATTTCCAGCATAGTTTCCCCCATGCTGATTGTTGGGCTCTCACCTTTCAGCTCATGTACGAGTTTAGTGATGTGCATGTTGATGCTAATATATTCATTGCAGATGCCTTCTAGCCTGGCACACAGGTGGCCTCTTGTCCATTCCACTCCAAGGTAAAGGGTTAGATCCCTATCAGCTAGCTATTGTCATGTCCGGTTAAAATGGCTGACCGGAAGTGACATAGATGAGGAAGTGACATCATGGTTCAGATTCGGTAAAGGCAGTCCCTTTCTCTCCCCCAAAATCCCACCAATCACAAATTACATCTGAAAAGCTTTGTATTGATAAACTTGATGTGTTTTCTTGGGTTAGTTATTTTTTTATTTAACTATTTGACTTTTTGCTCGCTTCTTTATTCAGCTCTCTCGTACATGCACACTATATTAATAGGCTATGCCTTTAATAATGTTATGATCTTTTCTGTGCATTTACTTTCTTTCATCTACTGTACTTTGCTTTTATTTTTGTATAGCAATATTCCTTTGAAACTCCTTTGTGTATGAAATACACATGTACTATATATAAACTTGCCTTGCCTTGACTCGTTTCTTGCTACGTTTCATGAATCTTGAACTCGATCCAGTACCTTCATGGCACTCACTAACCTCAAACAACCCATTCATCCCTATTGATGATGTATAACATGTTTTGCAACGTTCTGTCATTTTGAACTTGAGGTTGGGCTATGGGTTGACTGATTTTGAACTCTTGCTTTAAATGAATCAACTTCATGATTAGCTGATTCATGAGCTTAAATGTGGCTTCACCTGTTCACCTGAACTTGGGTGTGACTTCACCTGTTCACCTGGAGCAGGATTAGCTCTGTGTTGTGATGCAGGGGCCAATCCAGAGAGGACAAGACCGGAACAAGAGCACCAAGGGGGAGTGTGACTGCTACATGATGACCTAGTTAAGCAAGACTTTCTGACATCAATTTAAAGGAAAGTGCTTGCAATTCAAATTTGAATCCTGGCTGCCACTGTTGTGCCCTTGAGCAAGGTACTTAGCCCTAAAAGCTGCTCCAAGGGAGACTGTCCCTGATGTAACTGATAGTTGACAAATGTAAGTCGCTTTGGATAAATGCGTAAATGTAAATGCATCGTTATCAATAAACCCAGCCAGGCAGGAAGGAATCTACCAAAACAAATTTCTTTTTGGATGGGATGGAGGTTCTTTTGGGTTGGGATTTGGGTTAATTCCTCCATTGTGTGCTTTTGCAGTGCATGACATCTGTACTCAAACTGTTTGATATGTGTAGGCTTATGGCACACACAGTTTCCTCTCTCACTTGCTTTCTCACTCCCTGTTGTTCAGACAACAGTAGCACTGCCAAATGTTGCCTTTAGGTAAAATTATTATAATTATTATAATTATAATTATTATTATTATAAGTTATATCATCTACATGCATGTCTTAGAGTAATAAGAATTTCCTTCTCTCTCTCACCAGCGGTGGTGTTTTGCATTAACACAAAACACACTGACAGCTGGCAGCGTGGTGAGAATAGGTTTGTGTGAAAGAATGAATGTGTAAACACACAAGCCGTAGCCTGCCTCAAGACTAATGTTGAAGCTTGAGTACAGAAGCCGGCCTCAGACTAATGTTCAGGGAAGTCAGATTCAACCTTGAGCCTCTACAACTAGACTGAGCCTCTACAACTACATTTCATATCATGCTCATACCAAGCCACACATACACACACACACGCACATAAACTCTAATCTAATTCACACAATGTGCAAACAGATAGAGACACCAGTACATAAAGATAAACACAGACATTCTTACCCTTAAATACATACATGCACACATAAACAGAGTGTTCAGCAATGTGTAGATAGTATACAGACACACACAGAAATGCTAAAACATCTGCCTATGTGTGTGGTTTCTATTTCTGGTATGAACATCTGTGCAGTGTGAGTTTACAATGTTTTATATATATATATATATATATATATATATATATATATACACACATATATATGTCCCAGATGCACATAATGCATTACAATGTAGATGCAATTATACTGTTTTCAAATAGCCAATACTTAAAAATGGGCTGAACTCTTACACTCTCACCAGCTGAGAAACAGGGTGTAGCCTACATATTTCTACCACATTTCTACCATAGTGGAAATATGGTGTTTTACATATTGGCCTAAAATAAAGGAAATGCTTTTTTTTTTTAATTCGCTCTGCAAGGAGCTTTCATTTTAAAGATGAAATGACCTGATGACAGAGACAGAGGTCATCTGTTAAGGTATGACTTCAAAAATTCTACACGGGACTGATGCTCACACACAGTCTCTCTCTCCCTCACAGGACTGATGCTCACACACACTCTCTCTCTCCCTCGCTCGCACAGTCTAAATTTGTGGGACTCCTGGAGCCTTCGGAACACTTGAGATGTCTGTTATAGCAACATCTGGGAGATTTTTTGCAATACGGGACTGGAGCTATCCCTAATGGGATCCTAATGGGAATACGTCTACATTATACCAAATTCTCTCGTTCTCATACCTACCGACTGCTCTCAGCAACATCAAACAACAGGATGATTGAGTCACACCGGATTTCTCCTTTAAGTCTATCAGAGTTCAGATCTTAGAGCTTAAGGGAGGCACTGGGATTCAGACCAAGGGTGCAGTTTTGTATCAATAAACAGTTTTGGTTGGGCAGTTTGGGTACAGCTGATTGGTTTCAGGAAGGATCTCACAGCTCACAGCTGTATGGACTTTTGCCTTTCATGGACTCCTTCATTCCGACAGACAGGGGAAAAATGTGGGCTGCGTCATTTGCTCTGTATCATGCATCATGCTCAAAAATAGCCCTGTAAATCTCTTGATTTGCTATGTTTTTTTATCAGTGTTTCTCTGGCTCCAGGCCTGTTGTGAGTCACTCGACTCAAGCGATAGTTTTAGTGCTTTAATCCCCACATCCTGAGAAGGATCAGCCTTTTTCAGGGGAAGAGACAGAGAGAAACAGAAGAGTCTCTTCATCTAAGCACACTCTACAACAGTTATGGATCATAATTGTAGACTTGATCAGTATATGTTGACCTTGAGTGTCTGAATGGCACGGCAATGAGTCTCCTTAATTGGGGGAAATGAATGGTAAGTCTGTGGCAAACATCCAATGGCAGGAAAGGCAACTGGCCCTGGGGGATAAAAAGAGGCCTCTAGGACTCACGCCAACAACAACCCAAAGGAATCCCTGGTCATTGCTAGTGTGAAACACAGCCCGCATCACCACACGCTGGCTGATGGACCAGTAAATGAAGTTGAAATGAAGCACAGCAGAGGAGGGGAGTTTCCTGTGACTCCCAGAAAACAGGTCCATTTTTGCATGCAAAAGCCAGATGTAATGATTCACTGCCTTTCAGTGGGAGATGAAACCAACAGAATAAGCCTCCAATAAGTCTTGTTTTTCATCTTTTTTTGTTGTTGTTGCTGTTGTGAAATTTAATAGCACCACATATGTTGCTTTTGTATGTACATGTGAGGGAAGTCACTATTTCTGGAGACAAAAAAGGAAGTGTAAAAGGCTCATTAGATATGCCCGTGGCTGCCTCTAATTGCTGCTTGTGGGCTGTGGCAAAGACAATACTTCCTGTTCATCCCCAGGAGTGTTTAGACCTGCTCCTTATGAACCTATTCAATTATACTGCGACATTTCAGGGCTATTAAGAGAAACGCTGGCAAAGAACCTCGGCAAAAAGCACATAATGCAGTTCTGCAGTTCTTTGACAGATAATGTTATGGAATAGGAAGGCATGTTATATGAACAAGAACTTAATATCCAGTCTGCCATATGTAGTGTAACATACTGTATAGAAACATACATTAAATCACTATAATGGATGTGTAGTGGTTAATATGCACTCTAGTTCTTTAGCTTAGCAAAAGGCAGTTGTGTTAAAGACAACCTGCTAGGTCACCGGTTTATGGGCAGATGCACCTTGCCTGATGTGTTTATCCTGTGTGAATGTCAGTCTTTTCATGTGAATAAGTAGTCCAGAGTTGCTGCGAGTCATGTTGCTCCACTTGTATGTATGTGCATCCCAGTTTGAGTAGCGTTATCTTCAATAGGTAAACCTAATGTTACCTAAGAAAATGTTGGGGTGCACCAATTCTGCCTAAAAAAAACTTTCAACGCTGCTGTCAACAATTATGAGGATGGAGATAGAGTATTTGAATGTGATGGAGGTGCAGCTTTCCATGGAAGAAAGAGCCATGATTTCTCATGCCTATCTTATAATCTAAATGGTCAACTTGTCAATTTTGGGACCAAAAATGTACACTATTGACACTAGCGTGTAAGGGGTCAAATATTTGTAATTTTTTTTCTTTTTTTTTCTAGTAAAGTAGAATCAGAATTAGTGGACTTTTGTCTGGCCTTCAGGAAGCAGTTTTGGTTATCAGCATTTCCATTTCCAAACAGGTTTTGGCTATTTCATTTAGCCCAGGGAGCTAACAATTCAATGTTTTTTTTTATTGAAATACAGACAACATATTGCACCAGTACTTTTACTTTTAGTACATAAAATACACTTAAAAGCAAGTACTTATTATTTTTACTTAAGTAGGATTGCTGTTGTGGCAGTTCTACGTTTACTTAAGTAGCCTATATATTTTGCTGGGTATTTGTACTTTTACTGGAGTACTGAGTTCCAGTAAGTGCCTTCTTCCACCTCTGAATATAGCATGTAACTATCATTCTTAAAAAACAATAAAATTAACATGAAAAACCTAGGTGAAATCAACATAGCAATTGGCTGTAGTTTGAGTAGGGGCTTTGATTATCATTAAGGCTGTTCCTCTTTAATCATGTGAAGAATTAATCAAGGCAAAACATATTGCCACTACAAGCGACTAGTGGCTCGTTAGCGACGTTCTCCATGGGGTGGGCAAACTGGAGTAAGATATGCACCAAATATGGAAGAAACAAAATATTGTCCTGAGCCAAAATATACTGAGTGCATATGCTCTAAAAATACACAGAAAAACTAAAATACAAGTATACTTGCTAAATTTATGTAAGAATGCTCTTCTGTTATCAGGAAGACAATGTATAAATAAAATGAGAATTTTGTCCAAAATCATGCATTGAGAATTTTGTCAAAAATCAAGACCCAGCTTCAAAACTACTATGAGACCCTGGTCTTCAATGGTTTCATGAGGCCATCTGAACTGAGAAAGTGTAAACATCCATTGGGAAATCTTGGTATATGGCATTTCAGAGCTTCCTGAGCCATTTCAGACCTTCCAAAAATGTCTGACCAAGCAACAGGGTCAGTGGATGCCATCTAAAACTGTGCCACAGACCAGCTGTTGAGCAGTGGAATGCTTAAGTTCAACTCTCAACATTAATGACATGATGAGGAAACAGGGAGATCTCCTGTACTGTCCAGAATGCCCAAGCCCTGGAGAATGGAGTGCAAGTGCTGGGTTAGTCATATCACTAGTACACTGATAGCACACAGCAGGCTAGTCTGGTGTCAAAACAGAGACAGTCATATTGCGCCATAGATGAGAGAGCAGAGGAGAGATATAAAGCAAACCTATTATTCACCCCTAATCAACCTCACAATGATTTCAAGCCTTTGAGGTAAAGGTCACTTTACCTCGAAAGGTCGAAAAGGATGCAATAGAGGGTGCATTCTCATTCTGTTACTCACACGAGCCAGTGTGTCAGTTTGTCAAGCCAAGCCTTCAGCTGATTGTGTTTGAACTGAAATGTCACCACGAGGGACTATTTAGTCCCCCTCATGTCTTTCCTGTTCTCCTGAGAAATGCTAATTAACCAACAACTTAGTACTGTAACACTGTCCACAAGTGATGGAGAAGACCCAGAATATAGACTAATAAGCAGCCATGTTAATTATTTGAGGTTGCACAGCACTGGTTAAAGCTAATTGCCTTTCCCTTCTCTGATGAGAGATTTTTTGCTCTCTCTCTCTCTCTCTCTCTCTCTCTCTCTCTCCCAAGGTTTCATCCAACACAAGCAATCTATAATTCACTCAGCTACCGTGTTCTGCACAGGATTATGCTTGAAGTTTTTTGCTATACTTGTTTGCTATACTAACCAGTGGTTTACAAACTTTTAATATCATTCCCTGCTTTGGAGGTAATGAATTGTCAACCAAAAAATTAAGGAAACTACACAATTTTACTAAAACATATCCAATATAGCATTTGTTTTTTAATCCAAAGGTACAACACTGGTTTCTTTTACAGCATCTCTAAACTGCTCAGTTATCTGGATCACTGATCATTATTGCAGTGAAGACTAATAGCTCTGAATACTAAGAAAGGTCAAGGTCTGCATATCAATGAGATAAATATCTGTGGCACTTGACTTTGGTAACGTGGATGAACTCCAGCTAAATGCATTCACCCATCTCCCTGTTTTATTCATGAATTGATCCTGACATATACTCTCTCTCACCCGGTCTCACCCTCTCTCTCTCACCCTGTCTCACCCTCTCTCTCTCTCTCACCCTGTCTTACCCTCTCTCTCTCTCTCTCTCTCATCCTCTCTCTCTCTCTCTCTCTTCCAGTCTGTCACTACCTTCATGGTGGACATTGAACATGAGCTATTGTTGTAAGCATGATGCCAGACCACCTGCATTTTCACATGCACACACGCACACACACAAACACACGCATGCACACACACACACACACACACGTACACACTACTGGCTGGGGTCTGCTTATAAACCAGTTTCCAAGGAGACATTTTGTGTGATGTGAGCATGAGCATCAGTACTCATGAGGGTTAGAGAGGTGGATATGATTCTCCTGCCCTACAGGATGGATGGTGATGGATTTCCTTTGAGTCATTGTGCTCTACTGCTGGCCCAGGGAGCCTGGCTGAGTTTGGGGGGTTGGTGTGGCTCCATCATCATTTCTAATGCATGGCTTGTTGTGGTCGCTTTTAATCAATATAATTACACCCCTTATTAATTTCTACTTCCAAACACAATTATGCTTTGCTGTTGTTAAAGAAAACTGCATATACCAAAGGGGAGAAAATATGTAGGCCTTTGCATCTGAATGTAATAACAAATTGTACTGTTGCTAAGCGACCAATAACGCTACTTTGCTACTGCTAGTGCTGGTGGAGTCATCAGATCAAACAAAATATCTCAGGGTGACCTCTTGGGAGTGTGTGAGTTGAATTTCCCAATGCATGGTCAAATATGATGAAATATAGTGTGGGTTTGTCTGGGATTTATGCCATAAATTGCATGTCTTCACTCTAATTTAATGAGCTGACTGTTGCATTTGGGAAAAGTTGCAATCGAGTAAGTCAAATCTGATGTAAGGGATAACTTTTTCTGCACGGATCAAAGACAAGTGCAACAATTAATGGTTCATAAACCACAACCCCATATACAGACTACACACAACACCACATCCTACGAGAACTCAGACATCACTTCATGTCACAGTCTACATGTGTGCACTACATTTCATCCTTGATGTTAATGTTGGTCGTTGTCATCATGTTTCCTTGGCCACAGCTAACACAATTAAAGAACAAGAAGGAGAACAGTACACACTGACTACATCCATTTCCTTAATTGGTTGAAATCAAGCTAATTGTGTTTTATATCTTGGGAGGGTGCAGTCCAATATCTTATTCAGGCAATTCATGAGTGTATCAGACTTGACCTTCAAGACAAGGCAGACTGGGCCTGATAAAATGGGAAATCCGACAAGTTCAGACATCATCATAAATGCGTCTGACAGCTCAAGTGTCTAATTCACTGCTGCACCCTCACAGTGACTAAATTTGGACTAAGTGCTTTCGAATGAGACTTTGCCATGACAAAGCAGGGTTGAACTGTGAGGTCATGAATGCGAATGACAGTTCTCTAATACACTGTGTGTCCAGTAAACATTACAACATTAAAAGCATTTGGTGAGCGTGATCAATGTGTCAGTGTGCTATAAAAGGTGATTTTAATGTTGGTAAAACAAAAAAGATTAATGCAAACATGAGCCATATGCATATATTCTGAACAACTGCAGCAATAATATGAGAGTAAAGTGAATACAATGAAAATCATTTTAATTTAAATGTAATGTAAATAAAACCTTAAAGCTCAATATGAGTCTGCCCAGGTGAAGAACAGACTAATCTGTGTTAAATAAGCAACAATTAACTTGTTGTTGATGCAAACCCCTGGTGAGCCAACAACTCTGCTTGCCGACAAGGATCTGCAATAACCATGAATGTTGTCAGTCCAGTGACTATATTTTCTTACATATGCATGCATTCTTACATTTTCTTCACCTTATGTCCAGTATTATTATTATTTTCACTAATTAACACAATTTCTGGTTAGCAGGTTTTAGATTATCAATTTGAGAATAGCAGGTTTTTCTAATCGTAGCTTGGATGTGTTGCGCTGAGATGTGTTGTAAAAACATCTGGTGCGACTGCTCTACCGCGCACTGTCACTTTAAATCAAACATGCAAGGCTTAATGTAGTACACTACGGTTCGCGAATCCGAGGAGGAGACGGTCATAGTGACAACACGCACAAACACAGTTGACCACGTTCAGTTGAACATACTTGCATACTTGCTATCGACGGGTCTGGCGCTCAGGACTCGTAAGATTACTTTTAACGCGGGGAAATAATAATTTCCTCTAACTCGCACTGACGGGATGGAGCAGAAGGACACAGAAATGAACGAAAAGGGAGTTTCCTCCTCAACCAGCGGAGTAGTTGTACAAGTAAGAGAAAAGAAAGGACCATTACGTGCGGCCATCCCGTACATGCCTTTTCCCGTTGCTGTTATCTGCCTCTTTCTCAACACGTTTGTGCCTGGTTTGGGTAAGTTGGATTATTTTCGGTTGTTGCATTTTGCACATTCTTATTACTTTTAGAGCAATCGAAAAAACCTGTCGGCATGCGCGCATCAAGTGAATACTTGGTTCAAGTCGTGGACTCGGAGTGAAAACAAGTCCCCGTTATGAAGTAGACCGTTAGCTGTACTGTGCTCATTGAGCGCTCCTATACGCAGGTAGACTCTTGGGTGTGGTTGAATCATATTTCGACAACTCAACATGGAACAAATGCTTAACTGATAACAAACATGTAAGAGCCTTCAAATAAATTCAACAAATATGTAATGAAACTGAACACACAAAGTTTGGGCTGCCGGAGATGAAGCAGAGAAGTCTCCCAGAGACCGTTGGAATGGTTTGTAAGGTTTATATTACCGAGGTTGTATTAGATCGCAATGTATTTCAGTTACAGTAGCCCATAGCATATTTACACGAATTCCACCGTTTTCTTAACTTCCTAGTGGTAGTGAAATGGTTTCAGTCTTCAGTAAAATATACATCAGGTGGCTTCTTCAATAGATATGAACTGTATGTCGTCATTTGGCACTATTTAGGAGCAGATGATGTGACAGTAGCATATGCTGTTGTTTCAATTGTATTTTGTCAAGTTGCGTATTTTCCTATTGATGTCAATGGAATATAATAGAATAACTTCTAAATAAGCATCATCCCCATGGTCACAATTGCCATCACCATAATTTATGCCAAATGAGGCAGTACCCTGGTTTGTTCACTTAGAGTCAATGGATGCAGGATGGAGCTGTGCTGGCACAGTAATTGCCAACACGGGTGTTTGGTCATTTGTCATGACACAACACACATTCACACATACACACACAGAGAGAGTGTATGTAACATACAGTCCTTCCTGTTTGAGATCTTTCTCACCTCCTAATTAGCAACAGGGGATTTGTGGGGATTTAAGTGTGTGACAATCAGAGCAATATCCTCTGATGGGTGTTTTTTTGTATTGTGGGGACTCTGCTGCTGTATGCTACTGCATTGTATTGGCAGGATTAGATTACATGTTTCTTTAAATGGCTGAACTGGAGCCAGAGAGGATACCTGAGGTGAAACATTCAATGAACATCATGGTAGCCTAAGCCCAGCATTCCTTTAGCATACCAATGGCAGTATGGACACAATCAATGCAAGAATGTGACTTTCTTTAAAATAAAGGGGATATTTATGTGACTCCATTCTATTTTGTTGTTGTTGTTGTTTTATCACTGGTAATTTGCACAGTAATAACAACAACAATAATAAGCAATAATAGTAATAATACATTTTATTTATGCTGCATTTTACATTAAGCAAACTCTCAAAGTGTTTACAACATTTAAGGAAAGGGAAAAAGAGAATAAAGACAAAAAAAGAATTGTTAGAGAAGATCAAAACAAGCTAGGGACTACAAAGTGGGGTTAAGGGCTCCTATGGACTAATTAATTAGAACTGAGAAATGAGTTTAAAAATCAAAACAGTAACTGTAGCCTTCTCACCCAGCCTCTGAACCAAAACGGGTAAGAATGAAAACACTCACAAGCATCAAACTGTGTGATCTCTGCTCTGTCTCCATACATCTATTGATCCAGTGACAAGTGACCTCCCTTCCCCGCTGTCCCTTTCTCCTTTGGGACTCTCTGTGATCTATAGCCCCAGGGCCATGTGATCTGTCCCCGAGGGGCTGCTTCCCTTCCAGTCTGAAGGTATGCTGCCTGGGTGTGGCGAAGCATCGTAAGAATGCCATAGTGTGGCGAGAACCTCTTGGCACTCCCTGTGCCGGCTGCAGATGCTCTCTGGAACTGTGGGAAAGAGACAGAAATGGGGTGTGTGGTGGGGGTGTAGATGTCTTGACTAGGCTGGTTAAGCAAAGGGTTCACTTGGGAATGAAGCAGGCAGCTGCTGCCAACATAGCTAGCATGTCATTCAGCATGGGAAGACACACACACACACACACTCCAAGCTAGCCCCCACCCCTCTAGTGGCATAAGCTGCTACTGTTCTTGTCACTTTGGCTCTCAGTCACCAGAATGACCTGCACTGTTCTGTCCATGTCCTGAAATGATATCACCCTCAGTAACCTCAGAAAAGCCATGAAATCATCATCAGTACAGATGGTTTTATGAACATGCACACCATAGGGATGAGCAAATAAATAGACAGATACTGTAGATGGATGGACAGATGGATGTTCATGTTTACTTGGCATCACAAATATAGACACTTAACACCACAAGTAAAAAAAAGATAGATAGAGAGAGAGAGAGAGCATGGTTATTAGACAGGAGCAGTATACCTGCTACATCCTGGTAAGGGTAAAGAGAGCAACAAGCCGTTTGCTTTCCTAACTGCCAACTGTAATGGTGCCTCTGTTATGTGGAGGTTAAGTAATTTTAAATAATCTGAACACTCTCTGCATTTACTGGGTTAAATAACCTCAGATAAACAGATAAAAGGTAATCAGAATGTTACTGTGTGGAAGGATTTTTTAAAATGAAAACTGGCTTTTAATTAGACTGAGTCACACAAAACATGTTGAATCCGCGCACCAGTAAATATATTTAGTGCAAGTATAGCTGCATTTCTAATCTTTTTTAGTGTGCTCTGAAACCATGAGAACGTTTTTATTATGTAAATGATAAGCATTAAGCCTATTTTAATCCACACGGCAAACTCTCTGCGGTAGAAACTGTTACAATGATGCTATTTTGTTTTCTCTCATGAACATTAAAACCCAAGCTAAGGGAAAATAAAATAACTAGTTAAAATGGTAAAAATAAGATAGTTAAAGAAGTTTGGTGTTAAATTTTGGGTTTTTGCACACACAGCAAACAGGTCTTTTATGTTTTCCTCTTGCCTCCACATGAAAGAGAACTTTCAGTGCATGCCTTTATTCTCGCCCCATTCACGACATTACGGGATACCTATTGTGCCGTTGCTTCCATCCCTAGTTTCCATGGTAGCAGATGCTTCTAAGGGCCCCCATTGCTGTATGTGCGGAACCAAGCGCGGCTGATGTCTCCCTGTGATTGCTTGCTGTTAGGAAGGAAAATTCCATGATAAATTAGCTGCTTGGTTCTATATGAGTGTGTTGTGTGCCACTGTCCCACCCCCACCCCTCCTCTACCCCCACCCCAACCCTTCATGCACAAACATGAATGGCTGATCTGATGACTAAAGGTTAAAGGATGTTTGTTTTCCATTTTGGATGCTTTTGGCCTTTCCCTGACCTTTCTCTCAAATGTCTTTGTTTTCTGATGTTCAGAGGGAGAAAAAAAGCACAAGCCTCACCGTTTTTCTTTATTACAACCGTGCAGATGCTGTCAGTGCCATCATGTGCTCATCCATCATGTTGCATCTGAACCAGACTCCATCATAGACGAACATAGGTTTGTCGAGGGGTTGGTGCTTTTCAAAAAGAGAGGGGGAAAGGACACACACACATAAGCAAGTGAGATAAGAAGTCAAGGACTGCAGCATGGCTAAGCTGCAAGTGCCGGGGGGTTTCAGGACCCAGATGGCATCTATCAGCCAATTAAAGAAGTATTGGGTCGTTCAGCCCTTCTCTCTGCTCCCTGAGCACACAGTGAAGCCTGTGCTATTTTTGGCCAAGCTGAATTTTAGACAAACCATCTCTCTTCTCATCCCCCTGTTTTGAACCTTTTGTTCTTACCCCACCCCCCTGTTTAAAATATTTTAAATGTGTTTCAATTTAGCTCCTTCTGTATTTCCAAACCTTTACTCAAAATGAAAATTGTTTAGACGTGTCTCTGGCTCAGTCCTTGACCTCCATTTCCTTTCTTGTGTATGTGTGTGTGTGTGTGTGTACAGGATGTGGTGTATTAGTCTAAAAGCTTCTCAAAGTCATGTCTGAAGTGTGCTGTGAGGGTCTGTCTTGTTGTTTATGTCGCCGTACATTTTAGGCGAAGAAAAAAATCTCAAAAGAATGACATTTCATACAGAGGCTTGCTTGGTCATGAAAAAGACATACATTTCCTTACTATGTCAGATGATTGCAATCTATTTCATTCCCACAGGTTAAGATTCAAGCATGTTCAATTCTGTTGCACCTTTTACAGATATCGTACTGAATTTTTGGATGCAAATCAGTGTTCATGCTATGACGGTATGCCTGCTGTTGTATGCTGTATCTCAGAGGTCAGAGAAAATGATGTGGATTTCAATTATAAAGATAATGGTCCCTTTTAATCAGCATATCCCTCTAATTACCTCAAGTGTGCACACATTGCAGTATGTTGGTGTGGACTCAGCTTTCTGTTGTGACAAGGCGGCTGGTTTGGTTGTGCTGTAAGTTCAATCTTAACGTTCCAGATTACCTCTGAAATTCTGATTTAAGGCCACATGCTAACTGAGAGACAGGGTGCTTTAGTGTTAGCTTTTGACAGCATTCAGCAGCAATTTGTCACACACTGCCTATGCGTCTCCCTCTCTGTCTCTCTCTTTCTCTGCTTTTTTCTATCACTCACTCACTCTCTCACTCAATTTCTTTATTTCTCTGCCTTTTTCTCTTACTCTCTTGTCTCTCTACCTCTCTTTCTCTCATTCTCACGCTCTGTCTCTTACTCGCTCGCTTGATGACAGAGTGCTTGGCTTGATATGAAGTGTGAACAGTTTCCATGGCTTAAAATACACTCTCCACTCATGTGTGCTGACGTTTAAGCCTCTGCTCTCTGGCTTACGCAGAAACCCCATCATCTCTGTGCTTTTCTTCACCCCCGTCCCTCTCAGCTTTTCAGTTTTTAACAGCTTTTGCCTAAGGACTTTATTAAGAGGCGAACGAATTCTTCCAAGACAGAGCAGAGGCTCCTTTCACTCTCTCAAAGCAGAGCCATTGAGCTCGTACATAAACAAGATCTGTCTGCTTGATCGTTCGCTTTGGTCTGAATAGTGAAGTGGTTTATCATGGGTGCCTGATTTGATTTGAGTAATATTTAGCTATTATATAGTGGATTGATCTCTGTCTGACAGAATGACCGGTAAATATTAAGTGATTGCATTCAGTGTTTTGAGCACTATATGATGTCCCTGGTAACTTAAAATAACTGGCTGTTCACAGCGATCTCTAAGTGTTCCCCATATGATGCTGTCAACTCCAAGGTGAGTTGTCAACAGTGAGCATTTCAGTGTAATCCCTTGCGAGGAGCTATAAATTGTTGCCCAGCAGCTGTTGCTAACCACTGTCGTTCTGTCGTGACTCCTTCCCCATGCGAGGACGTCGTCCTTGACATGGAAGTGTTGCTCTTGCTTCAATATCGTCAAATTGAGGTCACTCCTCTTGTGCACCTGGAGATTTTTCAATTTTCAGACTGGACTTTGCACAGTGGTGAGAGATGGTGGGAGATGGCAGCCTCTCTCTCTCGCTCACTCTCTCTTTCTCTCTATCATGCATGGAATCTGCAAAAGAGACGTGCCACGTCAGACACATGTGCTTGCTATTTTGGGAGACCTAATGAACAGAATAGGAGACGGGTGTTTATATAGTATGTTGACCCTGGATGTTGTGAAGTGACAATAAAGACTTTTCTGTAAGCAAGCAGGCTTGCTCTTGCACTTGCTTGCTCTTGCACTGCAACATGCCATGACACACACACACACACACACAGACAGACACATGTGTAAATGCAAAAAGGTGCACATACAAGCACATACACACTAACTGTAAGCTAGTAGCAGCTAGAGGCGGGGGAGGGGGCTGGAGAGAGAGGGAGGTAGAAAGAGAGAGAGGTAAAGAGAGAGAGAACTAGAGAGAGAGAAAGGGAGGTGGAGAGAGGGAGCTGGAGAGAGAGAGAGAGGGAGGTAAAGAGAGAGAGAGCTGGAGAGAGGGGGGAGGTGGGCAGAGGGAGCTTGAGAGAAGGAGAGGGAGATGGAGAGAGAGAGCTGGGGAGAGAGAGGGTGGCGGAGAGAGAGAGAGAGGGAGGTAGAGAGAGAGAGAGGGAGGTGGAGAGAGAGATGGAGCTGGAAAGAAAGAGGGAGGTGGAGAGAGAGAAAGGGAGCTGGAGAAAGAAAGCAAGCCAGAGCTTATCATAGGACTCCTGTGATTAACATCCTGTGTCTGTCAAAAGGTTCTTGCCACACTGAAATGTGAGATGTAAGACTTTACAGGGCCATGTAGTCTAATACATCTGACTTCCACGTCACTGAGGGTTTGCGGTAAAGAACATGCTGGAGAGAATTACAGGAAATGTGTGTCAGTGATTTAGGTTGGGGCTGATACAGCACTGACAAACTACCACCATGTTTATGAACATCTGTCATAGTTTTATTTGTCTTGTACAATTACTCATGTACTGCATTAGAATGACTTGTCAGTGTTGTGAATTGCCGTGTTTAGAGGAAGTGACCGGAAGAAGGAAATATTTCAGGAAGTAATTACGCTACAACAAGTTGACGGATCTTTTGAATTTTTTGTACATTTTGTTTCAGTAAGTCGTTCCAGGATGTTCCATTCATTTTACAACCAGCTCTGCGATGTCTTCTGTCTCAGAGTTTTCGTTTATGTCAGGACAATCTTGAAAGGGTGAAAAGGTTAGTGTTTTGTGAAATGACTGCAAGTAGGTCCATTACATTCACGTGAAGGTGTATATCCATTTATTTCCCTTAAGCACCTCATGGGGTTTCAAGAAGGGGACATTTTTTACTTTGTGTTAAACCTCGGTAGTTTCAGTCGCCAGGGTTCTTTCATGCCAGCTCTTGTTTGCTGCTCACTCCTATTGCCTTTTAGTTGAAGAGACTTTATTGAACACCCCAAAGTTTGGCTAAAACACAATAAGGGACATATTGTTGAGTAACTGAGGGAGATTAAAGGAAGACTCACAGAAAAACACTGATTAGTTTTGCAGAATGAAACCATCTTCATCAGTTGCTGGCAGCTGTGTGTCTAGGAACTCTCCCCTGCTTCACAGAATAATGCTAGCAGAGAGAGATAGAGAGAGAGAAAGAGAGAGAGAGAGGGAAGTAGATTATTAACCTCCCACTTTTCCAGTGGGCACTAAGTGTGAACGTTTGAGAAAATTACAGTCATTGAGCATGTGATGTGTGAAGACAGAGCAAGCTCTGACAATAAAGCACTGTCACCATCTTCGTGGCCTCATCCTCTCGGGCTGGTAAGGAGCTGGAGCATGGGGGTGGTGGGTGGAAGGAGAGGAGAGAGGATTGAAACAGTTGGTGTCTGAGGTGTAGTTGCGTGATGACATGTGCCAGTGTGATGGGGGTGTGAGAGTTGTTGTGTATGGAGACAGGTGGTGGCGGTGGTCTGGAGTGGCGTAATGAGGCATACTTACGCTGTTTTGTGCCAGAGGATGGGGACTTCAGTGTGTGTGTGAGTGTATGTGTGTCTGTGGTTTGTGTGTGTTCCAAGTAGTGTGTGTGTGTGTGTGTGCATAAGGGAGGCCGGATGGGGGATGCCACACGGAAACCACTGTGTCAGATGACACCGCTCTGTTGGGTTCTGTTTGTATTTGGAGCCAGATGAGAGAGGCGAAGAGAGGGGGATGAAGAGAGAAAGGTAAAGAAGAGATAGGTAGGAAGAAGAGAGAGAGGTAGAAAAGAGAAGGCAGGAAGACAGAAGGGGAGAGTGACAGAATGATAAAACAGAGAGAGAAAGTAGGAGAAAGACCAAGATAGAGAGACCAAGGTAGACTGAGATGGAGAGACAGATATATATATATAGAGAGAGAGAGAGAGAGAGAGAGAAAGAGAGAGAGAGCACTGAAGTTTGGCGAGTTTGCGGTGATGGCATTGTGTGTGTGTGTGTGTGGAATGTGTGCCTTCACCTCACATGCTGTAATTAGAGTCCCATTAAAGCCTGACCCCACGGGCCACATTCATCACCAGTGCAAAAGCAATATACGGTTCACCAGACAGCAGAGAGAGAGATAGAGGCAGGGGCAAGGGGATGATTAGAAAACAGCACATCAAATGTTTGTATATTGACTGTTAAATATACGGCTTGAATAAGTGTGTGGGTGTGGGTGTGGGTGTGGGTGTGGGTGTGGGTGTGCGTGCGTCTCTGTCCATAGCCCTATTGTTTGAGGTCACCAAGTGCTACCAGTAAGAAAAAAAACAAATAATACGACTCTGATGGTAGCCTGGAGATGAGAGAAAGTGGGGGGTTCGGGAAATGATTGCAGGTTGGAAACCCATGTCTCTATGGGTACATGGCCCCTTGGTTTTAGGGAAACTGAACTGTATGCACAACTTTACAGCCTATACAGTCACAGTATCAAATGTTGGAATTTTGGTGTTGTTTGAGATTTTTTGGTGGTTGTGTTTTGCATTGTGTTTCTTCCAGATGGAGCAATTTTGAAGATGAAGCTTGACAAGTTGGATCAGTGTCAGTAACAGATTTAATCTAGATCAGAAAAGAACAGGAAATGCTTCAGAAATGCTCTCAATAGGGATTGATCCTTTTTCCTTAGCATCTGATAATGAACTCAGATTCACAGCATGAAAAGTGAGCAGTGAGGCATCTTCTGATCCATCTCATGGAAACTTCCTTGGCTGCCAAAACTGAAGTTCATTTTTTCATGGGGCAGATGCTTGTGTGTGTGTGTGTGCCTGAATGAATAATGCCAGCAGTACGTAATCACTGACTGATTTAGATGCCATGTCATGTGAGGGACACCACCTAATGGGCCAATAATTCAACAGAGACACAACAGAGACACATTCAACAACAGAGACACCAAAATATCATGCTGGCGCATACTGGCTTTTTCTGAGAACATTCTGAGATGCCAAACGTCCCTGTAACCTGTGTACTATTAAATATACATGATATTGTTGCACATGTTATGCAGTATTCTCTCCTAACAATTCCTACATCAACACAAAGTACAAAGCTGATGGCATATGCAAGCAGGAAGTATACATAGCATCCTCTTCCCTCACAGATTGTTGTGAATCAATACAAAGCCCTGTTGTTCAAGGTCACTGAGTGCTAATGGCAGGAAAAAGAGAAAGAAAATTTGATGCAGCATAGATCAAATAGTGAACACTAATTTAATGGGGCACAAAAACTTTCAGTTTCATTTTCCTATGCCCCATTCAGTTAATTTTAGGTGTTGGTTTGCTATTAGGTCTATGCTGTATCAAATTTTGTTCTTGTTCTTTTTCCCACAGAGAGCTAGCCTAACTTTCACGTCATTTCACTTCATGCAAAGTGTCTGAAACCGTCAGTCTGCATGTATTCGCTCCATGGTGGGCAGATACTTTCTGCTTCAACCAATCACTATTGTTTGGCCTCTGCATATGTTACATGCTGGAAAGCAACATTTGAATTCAACATTATCACTTTTAGCCCTACCTCTGTTCACTGCTTGATTTGTCCCAGAGACGGTGCAAACCGAAGCTTACACCTGGCTCCCTGAGGAAGTGGTGGAGCTAAAAGAAATTGAGTGGAAGCACTAGGCGACGCTAGCGTGGCTAACAGAGAGCACTCAATGACCTCAAATAACAGGGCGGTAGATAGAATCACACTGGATTTCTCTTTTAAAAGACACTGACATATTACACACATACATCTATTGTGGAGGTTATATTTTCTGGTGTATATTTTGTTCTGGGCTATCAGGAGGAATATGCATAAAGCTACCAGAATGACTGATGTAATAGGTGTGTGTGTGTTGAGGTGAGGGGTTAGCCATGGATGAAGCCATTAAGTTTTATTGAGTGGTTTCTGTGGTCTCTAAGTGGTCCCAGTCTGATTTGATTTAAGAGCCCTATAAGAGCCATGTGAAGGTGTAGTTGGACATCAGACCAAGCATAGGGCATTTTTGTGACTTAGTCCTCAGTATATGCCTAGCCAAGCCTGACAGTTGATAAGTGTGGGTTTTTACTGCCGAAGCCAATCCACTGTAGAGTATGTTTACAGAAGGGGGCCTGAGAAGAGGTCTGCTTGGTTTTTGGCACAAACTAAAGTTTTTTTGTTTTGTTTTTGTTTTGCTTGGACTAGGGCTTTTTGCTACCAGAGAAAACATTGTAGCTGAGGCTGGAATATATTGGCTTCCTTGCCAAAACAGGAGGAGTGCTATTGTGGAATATCATTAAGGTCTTGTTGTGCATTTTATTGTTTATCTTTGCCTGTTTTTTTGTAAGATTTGTTGTTTTCCTCAAGATAAGCAGTCAGTAATCAGAGACTATATTCACTGGCAGCCTGCGCTCTCAGATTTCTGGAGAATAACATGGGGCCGCTTGTTTACTCTTGGACTCTTTCCATTTTGTCTGACGGCCTTCCTCCTGGACTTGTCAACAGGGAGCCGCCGAGTCCAGTACAGCTAGTGATTCTGCTTTAAAATGATGGCGAGAAATTGCCTACACAGCCCTCAAAGCTTAAGGGTTTATAAACAGTGCTCATTGATGTTGCATTTGTTTATGTTTGTGTTTATTTTTACCTTTGTGTTTATGTCTATGCTTATGTTTTAAACCAAACACCCTCCCTTCAGTGTGTTTAAGGGACTGGCTGCTTCCACTTGGTTTACAGAAACTGGTGTGCAGGTTTGCAGTGGTTGAATCTCAATGTAACCCCTGAGCTCTAAGCCCTGAACCTTCAAAGACTTTAAATGGCAACCTCATGATTGGTTGATTCGTGCCAGTGAAGTCTACAAGGGTTTAGGGCTCAGGGTTAGGGAGGATGTTGGGATTGAGACAGTGTACTCTGATGAGAGAATATAAGGAGCTATTCACTGAATGTTTCAGCAAGTGTTCGGTCGTTTGGTATGCTACCATTGACTCCCATGTTATCACACGTGTTGTTGCGTCATGTCAGAAAATTTTACGCTACACACTTTACGTGCGTCTTTGCACAAGAACAATGAACCGGCCCTTACATACTAGAAATCACTTAGGATCACTCACCACACCTTTAGATTGCTATGGACACAGAGCTGTCTATAGCATTAGTTCTCAAAGTGGGGTCTGGGGACTCCCAGAGTTCACAGTATGTTGTCTGTAAAATATTTTGTCTGTAAAATAGTTTGCTACAGAATATAAACTTGTCTTATGTGAAGAAAAATGCTAGAGATCAGTCACATTGGCGGATTCCTCTTGTCAGCCAGTGAGACACTTTGTTGATACATTACATCAATCTGTCAAAAGACTTTCCTCAGGCATTAATGTAAAATGTAAACAAATATAAAAGGGCTGCCAACTTTTCAAAAAACGTGTGTGAGCTTTTTTTTGTTTTCTTCTTAAAACTAAATATTATGTTTGAACAACTAGATTAGGCAGTGAGGGAGATTCATTCTTCATTCTTCCCACTGCTGGGTTCAGGGAAAACATATCAACAGTATTATTTATAAAGCATTCATTTGATTTAGTTTTTCTACCTGTCTTGCCCTTTTTGGATGCCCATGTTTCCACTCAAGGCCTACATTGTTCTCTCTGTCTATTTTTTTTAATCACAACAGCCTAAATAAGTCAATTAATAGCCTGCAATAGTCTGAAGTCATGTTCATGAAAAACAAATATGTCAATGAATGCATTTAGGACAAACTAAATGTGGCATATAATGTATATAGCCTAATTTTCTTGAACCTCAATCTTTTGAGTCTGATTTGCACTGAAGGAGACTAACCATACATTTCATGCAGGTCTAATTTATTGCTGGATTAGACTACTTAATTGTACCTAAATTCAGCAGGCTATATGTTCTCATGCTTATTTTGATAGATGGTTTGTCTTTTGTTGAGGAAGAGTTCTGAACTAAAGCACCAAAAAAGTAGTGTGTAGCAGAATGTATTAAGAAATGTAATGTAGCCTACTGTACAAATGTGTGTCTCACACTCATTGCGTAAGGCCTGCATTAGACAAAAACATCTAAGCGACAGCAAGATGGTGGAGTGCATATGTAATAATTTTTTTCTTGCTTGTTAATTTGATATTTTACCTCTCTCTTTCAAAATGTGTGTGTGTGTGTGTATGTGTCCCAAAAAAGGCACATTTATCTCGGCATTCACAGTGCTGTGCGGCGCCAGGACGGACCTGCCAGACCGCCACAAGTGCTGTGTGTTCTGGCTCAACATCGCTGCGGCCTTCATCCAGATCCTCACTGCCATTGTCATGGTGGGCTGGATCATGAGCATCTTCTGGGGAATGGATATGGTCATCCTGGCCAGTAGGTATCCTACACTTTATTGTGTTCTAGTATTTCTGTTCTAGCCTTAAAAATAATATAATAATAATTGAAAATATTCTGACATTGTAATTTTTGTTTTAATGTAGTGTCTTTGTATTGTGCATTACTTTGGATAAATATACACATACACTACATTTCACCTCTTCCACTACAGAATTCATTTCTGAGGAGTGTTGGCACAGATAGCTGTCATTTCTATATCATATTTCACACGTGCCCAATAGGACCCTGGTTCAAGTTTGAAATGCCTTTATTTTCTGACCCTACCCATTTCTCTCTGCATATACTTAAATACAACCACCCCAAATCCCAAATATTTGTATTAAATTTAAATGCATCATCGCCATTCTGAAGTGCAGTTGGGGTAGCATCAAAATATGTGGCTTGCCATCATTTTAACCCATATTCATGGAGAGAGCCATTCACATCAAACATCATAAGAATATGACTAAACCCAATGAAAAATGTTCAGACCTGAATTCAGAATGCAGATATAATTCGCAGTAATCTGGAGCCATCATGAGTTCATTGCTGCCAAAGGAGTTTCAACCACTGATTAATCCCAAAGCACCACTGACTATGTGGCGTCACCAATATATCTTGTATGCATCAACTGCATGTTGAAATCTAACTACATGTTGAAATATATTCACACTAGAGCAGCGTATAATGCACAATTGATTCAGTTTATCATGTAGTGAAATGTGTAATGTAAAGGTAGCTGGGTCAATATCCCTATGTCTTAAGGTAAAGATGTGGATCACTGCAAATTGTTGAAAATATACACAGAAGGTAAAGTCAGTAAGCTTGTATAATCTGTATATTTGCCAGCAATGCAGCTTTTGTTGACTGCACACCCATACCAAGGTAAATAACACCAAGTAACATACCATTGGAAAAAAGTGTTGGTTCTGATTCTGTTAACTCTCATCATCCTCCTCCATTTCCCTCACCACACATAGTCTTGACTTCCACCCAGCACACAAACAGCACCATCAAAGCATCAAGGCAGCCGGTATCATTTGGCCTAACTCAAAGCCATGCGTGTACAAAGAGAGAGAGAGAGAGAAAGAAAGAGAGAGAGAACATTGCATTCACATTACCATGTATCTCAGTTGTAGCTGCCACTCCCTCCTTCCCCCCAGATTCCCCCCACCCCTTACTTTCCAGGCATGGCTAATGCTTTGCTATCGCCCCCTCCATTCCCTTAATGAGGCCATGGCAGGCTTTCTTCTTGTCCAGCGTTAGCGCAGCAGAGGTGCGCTTGGGTCCCTCCCCTTTTGGCAATTTTCTGTGATGGAGAGAATAAGAGAGAATAGGGTGGGGGTAGGATATGCTGTGTGATATTAACCGTCCTGTGTGGGCAGATGAGACTGTTCCCAACAGGTTCTCTCTCTCTCTCTTGTTGGCTGTAATGTTTTTGGATACACTGGACATGTCTTAAATAGAAATCCATTATGATTTTCCATCTGCAAATCAAAGTCAGAGATGGAGGCTTTTATTGTGCCTTTAGTTTTGATGAACTGTCTCCTCTGTGTGTTTTCTCTTCTTCTCCATGCTCCTCGTTTGGCCATTAGTCTCTGAAGGTTGGTATAGCTGTGTTTTTTATTCCATGTGTGTGTATGTGTTTGGTCATATGCACTGTAGGTCCAGTGTGTGTCTCCACAGTGTGTGTTAGTACGTTTGTGTATTTGGAGTACTTGAATATGTATACAAATGCATGTCTGTGCGCCTGTGTGCATGTGTGTGTACATACCTGTAAATATATTCATGCATGTGTGTGCATGCGTCATGTGTACAGTGCATTCCTTTGAGCAGATGCATGCATACATGTGTGCACGTCCCTGTACCTGTACCTGTAAAAGTGTGTGTGTGTAAGTGTATACATTGTGTGTGTGTGTGTGTGTGTGTGTGTGCTTCTGGCCAGCCTCTGACCCCTGCTGTCCAGCTCGCTGTCTAGGCACTGGGTTGGCATTAGCCTGGTCCAGCTGCTGTCATTCTGTTGTTGTCCTCGGCATGGACACTAATGTGCCACCCACAAGCTCCCATCTGCCAGTCTCCCAGTACAGCCCTTTCATCTAGCTCTCACTGTGTTGCCTGCCAGTGCAGACAGACACATACAGACAGAGAGATGGAGAGATTGACAGAGAGAGGGAGAGAGAGAAAACTGGAGAGAGTGACAGAGAGGGAAAGATTGACAGAGGTAAGGAGAGAGGGAGATTGACAGAGAAGGAGAGAGAGAGGTAGAGAGATTGACAGAGGGAGGGAGAGAGGTGGAAAGGTTGACAGAGAGAGAGAGAGAGAAAGAGAGAGTGAGAAAGAGAGAACTGGTGAGGTTGACAGAGGGAAGGAGAGAGAGATGGAGATGGAGAAATTGACAGAGAGGGGGAGAGACACTTCATTGCACTCATTTTAAATGGGATAACAACATAGTCAGAATCGTACCACTGCTGTTCCTACCACCCCTGCTCTCTCTCTCTCTCTCACACACACACACACACAAACACACAAGAAGAGAGTGTAAACACCCACCCTTTGCTTCCCCTACCGATGGCACCAGGAAATGTCAGATCTCTAAATGTGATGGGCTCCCTTTTGTGCTGCATAACCCCAAAGTGAACAGGCTATTTACTCAACCATTTACAGCTTCCAGTGCAGTGGCCTCACGAGGCCTGTAGGGGTCCTTGTTCTAAATCTTGCCTGACAGGATAGAGGGCTTCTTGGGATTAAATTGACCGATGGGGCAATTTTGGAAGGGAGGCTTCTCGAGTTTGGACATTTTGATCCTGGGTTTTGAGACTAGAAATGTGTCTGAGTAAATTATTTGAAGAAAAGAGCAAGTGTTACGTCCAGAGGGCTTTTGGGCCTTAGAAGTGTGTTTTGGTCAACTCTTCCGGGCATAGCAACCCCACCCAGCTTTCACTGCTATGCATGGCTTGAGGAAACAGACCCCAGGGCTTTGGCTGAGGCATTTGAGGCTAGCATTTGAAAACTAGGACAATTTCAGGGTGGGCAAGTCTACAAACTGCACTTGACTGCCCTACATGCAGAAGAACACAAAAGAACAGGCATGTGTGTGTGTGTCTGTGTGTGTCTGTGTGTGTGCATTGCTTAACCCACATTCTCACTGTGTATGCGTTTGTTACCTGGTTCAAGCCAAATTCTGTTCTTGTATGAAAGTAATCTTTGTCCCTTGACCTTTTGACCTATCAAACCTCTGTCTCCTCTGTCAGGTTACAAGGACCAGGATGTCCCTCAACAGCTCTGAGGTGTGGTGGTGGGGCCTTATTTAAGAATGTACAGTTTCACCCCCTGAACCCACTCCAGGGGCCTTTCTTCTCTGGATACAGGTGGGTGGGTGGGTGAGGGAAGGTAGGGGACCAAGCGCTATGAGCCCAGCAAAGAGGCTTCAAGCTTCGGAGGAGATTCTGACATATGGCCTCTATAACCCTGCAACTGCAGTTTCTCTTAGGGAAGGGAGAGGGAGAGAATAGACATCTATATGCCCTCTAGATACAAGATAGAGGCACTGTCCTAACTCTCTCTCTCTCTGGCCTACCCCCCACAACAACAGCAAAAATATCCACTTCAACCACTAAAGGATCTTATATATTGTGTGCCAACTGTCTTGTGCTGTGCTTTCCGTTTTGGGCAGAGTCCTCTTGTATTATCATTTTTTCCCCTTATTCTCATTTGATAAGCATATATAAGGCTGTGTGGTGATTTTGTTTTTCATGATGATTTGTTTTTTAGTGTTGTGGGGCTCTCCCGGATTGTACTTGATGATGTGATTATGTAAAGCCTTAAGACATGTGAGAATGACATTGATCTACAGTTTAAACAGTATTCTGCATGGAAGCCCTGAGTGACGCTAGTTAAAGTTCTTTATGATCTGTTACCTGACACATTCTGCTACCCATAAATAGCCATCTCCAGGGCTTGGTGGTATTTTTTCCATATCAATGTTTATCAGTTGCTGTCATTGTGGAAAGAAAAAAAAAATTACTAAACCATCTTTGTCATGTTCAGTGAAAGTGCACAAGGCCAGTTACCATAGATACTGCCTATATTTTAATCAAGCATTGACTTGAGCTCGGGATTTAATAATGTAATTAGTGTGCGTTATTTTTACTTGATTGAAATGACGAAGGGGAGGGGGATGCTGTGAGAGGAAATTAGGTTTTTAGATGGGTGATTGATTTATTAGGAAAAATAAATTAGCCTGTAATAAGATATAAGATTTGAAGTAAATGAATGTTGTCAGTGACAGAGCGAATAAATTTGTCGGCAGAACTGATTGGTTTATTGCGACTCCCCTCATTCAGCCCAATGTGTGGCATTATGGGTCATTCACATCAGGAATGGTAACTGTAACAGAAAATAAGAATACGTCTACACTGCATAGTATAATCACAACAACATGTGAAATGACAAATGCCTAGTATTAAAAGAGTGAGAAATACATAGATGATCTGTTTCAAGAAGTGGGGGGACTCCATACCCCCACATCCAACGCCCAATACATCCCTGGAAAACCATCAAATTTAGCACAGTATATTCATCGACATGAGAAGAGAGGTTTGTTGTTGTCATAGTTATCATTATGGTTATTGTTCCTGGCACAAATGGCCCAGCCACTACAGCTACAATGATGGGATAATTCTGCCTTTTTTGTTAAGTAAAAGCGTTTTATATTGAATGGCCTAATTATTTGGGTCTACATGTTATCACATTTAGCTGATGTAATTGGGGGGGGTAATGAAACAAATAAAAAAAAAAAATGTTCATTTTAATCCTTTATTTGTGATGAAATGGGTGTAGATGGGACTTTCTAGAGTGAGATTTAAAATATCTTTAATAACTTATATCTCACCATGATGGACACATTGAAAGACTGCTAAACACAATTGATAATATTGTTGCCAAAACGCATACATGAAGACATGACATTGATGTAGAAATAAAAAGAAAAGAGTGTCTTTAATATGTTCTGTGTGTTTCCATCAGGACTGTGGAAGCTGAGAGATTCTTTCTAAAGATGACTCAAGGAGTCCAACATCAAAGCTAGCTTTTTTTCTGTGAGCATTAGCAGATCTATTGTTAAGATGTGTTTTTTTCTGGAGCATTCTAAACACCTGTGACAGGAGCTCCACTTGAACAAAATTGCTGAAGGAGGCACAAAAGGTTCCAGTGGGTGGTGGATGGGCGGTGGCTGTTTATCAACAACAGTATGGTCATTCCATAGACAAGTGGTACACAAAGGGCAGGGAAACCTCTGCCTTAAAGTTACATCAACACGCAGTTCGGATGCCTTTAAAGCCATGACAATGACACTAACAATGCAGAATGAAGAGAGAGGGGTGCTGAGTTCTCATGCTATGTAGACCTCAGTCACGCCTTGCAGTTTAGGGTTAATTCAAGCTGCCTGGACACCATTTTAACTGTGGCTGTTAAGAACTCCTCTCTTGATTTGGAAAATGTCCATTTTTAATTTTATGTAACAAATAAGGTGAAAACATGCACTGACTTACATTTTCTGTAATGCGCTTAAATGAATTGAATTGTATAGAAATTAAATGGATTGGATAGAAACCCCACCAGTGATTAGACACACCTCTGACTCCTGCAAAAAATAAAAGCAGCAGTTTATCCACATCTACATTCACCACTCCACATGTGTGTGTTACACAACCAGACTTCACTAAAGCAACCAGCTACTGTTATGTTTCAACCAGGCATATAGCCACAGTCTTTCAGTAGCCTACTGGACATACCAGGAGATTAAGAACATGTGGGTGGAGAAAGGTAGTGAAGGTAGAGCTGCTCTATCGACTATTAGATGTCATGAGTTGAAGTTAAAGTGAAAACACAGATAAAAATGAAGAGGGGAGTCTCCTTGGTTACTACAACTTGAGCTTACACTAACTAATGCACAGGAAATTATGTAAGATCTGTCAAAAAGTAAAAGAAGACAAACTTGTTCTGACATTAGAGTTAGTAGAATTAGTCTACTAAACAAATAGAACAAGTGAGCACTTTTTTCTACAGTGCAAATGGAAGATTTCATATTTTTTTATCTACATTGTCATTTGTGTCATTTATATATGTCGTCATATGTCGTCATTTGTGTATAATTATCTCAATTTTTGTCAGTTTCATTCGTCTGTGTTTTTTAAGGCCAAGACCCTTCTGTCTTTTGTCTTCTGTCGTATCTCTCTGGCTGTTTGTGGTTTATGCTTTGTCCTATCTCATTCCTAAGGACAAGCTCTTATTTATCCAGCTAAATAGAAAGGCTGTTGTACTCACAGTGAATCTCTGTCTTCTTTCAAAGGGTGGTACAGTCGATTGTGTCTCCACAAAACAAAATGACATTTATGGCATTTATATGTAATGTTCAGGTTTTTTAAACATCATTGGGGAAAATGGGTATAGGGAAATATTGCGTGTGCACAAGAAGAAAAACAAGATCCATCTTGAATGTTGACCACTGAGACAGCCTCTTATTCTTCTGACCAACAGGTGGCGTTGCAAGATGACAGCTTTATGAAATGCCTTGATGCCCCTATGCTGTACAGTGTAGCATATTGGAATTTGAGGTTAGCACTGTATCTGCTACTGTTTAATGTGCCTTAATTCAGCAACAAATAATTATAACTTTGATGTTATAATTTTGAATTTTGATGATTTCCTCCCATTGCACAACAAGAATTCACATAAATAAATACATACATACATACATATATACATACATACATATGGAAATACTGAGTGACTGGCATGGCTTCAGTGCTGCCAAATGCAATAAAATGATGAGTTAGTCATGGATGCCAATCTGTCTATTGGCATGGGGAGTAAATAATGATGAAAAAAATCTGTAAGAAAGAAAACATGGAAGTGTTGCTGAGAACACCCGATCATAGCCAGGCTTGTTGGCCACACGTCATCCTTCTGCCCACATCAGTGAATCTCCCGGGTCAATCCTTGAAATGCTCGTGTTATTGATGTGTGTATGCTCGTTTGTGTGTGTGTGTGTTCAATCCACTGGTAGTTTTGTGACTCAGTGGCATCAGCAGGAGCAGGAGGATTGAACCACATACCAGCACACTGGAGATCAGAGGTCAGTATGCTGTGATAATTCCACAGAGGATCTTGGTGTAGCCAGCTTCTTTGACCTATGAAATCAGTATCTACAATTTTCTACACATACAGATAATATTGCAGTTAGCATCAGTGTTATTCATGGCCTCACCGTTCGTACACTCTATACCATGAGTACATTATCTTCCCTGAGCTATTAGATAAAGCTTACTGCCGCAGACTACAGTTTACATTTGCAATTCCTGACGTGGTACTAAATGACATGATTGATTTGTTTGTCTGTCATTTGATCACTATCTGGTGAACTCAGCCATGGTTTCTATTGTTTGGATGATGAAGGCAGGCTAAACATAAGTCAATTGATTTCTCTGCATCTCCATCCATCAGTGACCCCCCTTAATAAGCAGGTGGCAGGGGCATTCAAAGGCTGTTGAAGGTGACAGCATGGGTCTTTCTTCCATGCTAGTGAACAGACACTGGTTATTACACCCCATTCTTCAGTCTCTTCTTCCTCAACAGCAACTGCTAAAGATAGGCAGCAAGCTGCTCAACAAGATCCAACTGCACACTATCTATCCCCTGTCAGTGTTATGTGTGTGTGTGTGTCTTGCTGACCTGTAACAGGATCATGTGTACACCGGAGACATACTCAAAACATGACACGGAGCAGAGACATGGAGCCCCAATTAGTGACATGTCAGGGTTTTTGCTCACCGACTAGCAGCACCACTGACAACAACAAACCTAGAGGGAGTGGGTGGCACCCTGCTGGCAGCATAGTGTAATTGCAGGCTCAGCAGTATTCAAGTGATGGGCAGCTTCATTCGTAGATGTCTTACACCCATGGATGGCCTACTAACATTTAGGAGGTAGATTGTGTCTCCCTCTCTTTCACTCCTCTCTGTCATTTTCTTTCTCTGTACCTCTTTCATTCTCTCTCTCACCCCTCTTTCTCATTCTCTTTCTCCTCTCTGCCTTAGTCCTCTCTCCCTATCTCTATCCCCCCCCCCCCCTCTCTCTCTCTCTCATGGCCCCTGTCCAAGCACTCTGCTCCCTAAGGCCAACTTCCCTCTCTCAGGCTCCCAGCCAGCACTCTAACTCAGTCCAGGCATTACTAAATATGGAAGTGCTGCTTTTGGGACCCACAAGACCCCCACATCTCTGGGCCATGTAGTCCACTGTGTGTGTGTGTGTGTTTTTTTTTCCTTCCTTTTTTTCCAATGAGACATGACCTACTCCATACATTCCAGTGCAGCCGGTCCTGTAGGCTCTGTATACATGCACTGACAAGCTTTATTATCAACCAGCCAACACACTCTTTTCTGGTGTCCTCTGTGTGCTGTGGGCAATGACATTGAATTGTCACTGGTAGGCCACTGTTTACATTTGTAAACTCCAACATAGAAACATGCTTTAATGAGAGTTGCCATGTTTACAAACTGCACCGCATTGAACTCGGCATTGGAGGTGTTTGGGGTATGTTACCATGGATCTCAGGGGGACATACAGTGTTGCTTAGAGGCCTGTGGTTCAGTTTTTATGGGGACAAGCCTAGAAAAAGCCTAGTTGGAAAAAGACTTGATGACAGGACAAATGTAAGAAGGTAATTTAATCATCTAACTATTTAAATACATTTTTACATGAGTCTACACAGTATAATAACAATACTAAAAAAGACTATCTTGTTTCTTAGAATGTTCTTTTCTCAAATGCAAGTGCATGGTTTCATTAATGCAGGCTCCATTACTTATAAAATGGTGAAAAATATTGACTTAACTCTTAGCAAATCAACATACTGAATAATTGTGGATTTGTAATAGATTTCTTTCAAGAGAGTGGTCTTCAGTGAAGTCCAGTGTATCAAAGCATTGACAAAGATGTTGAAGTTAATAAATCCATATAAATTTTTTAAAGTTGTTACTAAGGTAAAATATAACCACTACTGATGGAGACATTAATAAACAACATGGACGTTTATATTTTCCTTGAAATTTAATATGTCGCTGCACTTAAAACCTTTCTTTACTGGAAGTTTGTGCTTGCAATACTTCAGATGGAGATGTGTTCATTTCATTCAAGTTCAAAGCAGCCCAGTTGGAGAATTCTTATGTTATGAGAGAATGGTCAGTCAGTCCAGTCACTGTCCTTTGGGGACCTCCAAACTAGATAAATAAACATACCTGAAATTCTTACATTTCATTCATTTATGGTATTTCATCCTACTAAAGTCTACTGTCTGTGTAAGGTATCCATGACTTTAACCATATCCCTAACTGTGACCACAACCACAGTCATATAGATTAACCATACACTGAATTCATCAAATTATTTTACTTTTTTGTTGCCCTTGAAACATCTGTGATATTAAAGAGTTAATATTCCACATGATCAATTATGTTGTCCTTAAATGTGCTTGTCATCAAATGGAAAAGACCTTAAGTGTATCATCAGCCTTAATTAATCATCGTCTTAATTGATCATTACACTTGAATGCCTGCTGAAGAAAAGGCCAAATGCAGGGTAGGCGCATGCCTGTCTAAACTGTGACATTTAAAGCGTTTCATTATTATACTTATTGATGCATTGATTGACACCCACATGGCATTTCAAAAATAGACTGCAAATAAATCAACTTAGCAACCATTTCAATACACCATCCTTTGTTACATGATGTGACCAGTAATCATGATACACACACACTTGCATGCACGCAAGTACGTGTGTGCGCGCACACACACACACACATTCACACATGCAAAAATACAAGCAAGAAGAGTCGAGTCTCATTGTGGCCACTGTTCACTTTTTACTTCAGTAAAAATGTACAGCCAAGCATAGCATGTTGCAGTATTGACATAGCTAGATTTACACCTGGTTGAGAGAGGTGTAGAAGCAAACAAATCTTGTCCTGACACATGCCGAACCTCTTATTAAGTCTGTGGAGTGTCACAAAAGCAATCTGAACAGGACCCATAGTCTCTCCCAGCGCACACAAAAATGTCATTTTGCTATCTCCAAAGACCACACACACACACACTTAAACAAACAACCACACACAGACACCTAGACCACAGTAAAACTCTAATAAAGACTGCACCGTGGTCTTATTCTGTTGTCTTACATGAAGCTGCAAATGAGGCCTATATTACAGCAAACCACTAAATGCTCATGTCAGAGGAAAACTGAAGCCAATCATAGACATGTAGGAAACACACAGCTACATTTAGTGTTCTTGTGCAACTGTCACAAACATAAAGAAAAAGAAAAATAAATATGACAATTTGTTTAGAAACTTTGAAGAGGAGGCTGTAAATGAAGGTCTGGTATGTAATGTGATCAAAGGAGGAAACTGTTATAAAGAGAGGGATTATTAGCTCTTAACATTTTTTTCTAGTTTGTTCAGTGTAGTAACAGCACCAGCAGGAGGCGATATACTCCCAAGCATTCACTTTCTCAAACACCTCTTAAACCTCAAAGTTCACAAGCTGCATCTACTTGCATCTACTTTACATTCTGAAAGTGTTTTGTGAAATTTCTTTTTAATTTTTTTGCTGTCAGATTGTCATCCTACAAATAAGACTGACAACAGGACTAGAAAAGGAAACTGTCAAACTAAGAATTGGTTTCTTACTGAAACTTTCTTGCATATGACATGAATTAAAATAGTTTGTAAAATGGCAAAAGCTTTGTCTTGTCTCTGTAGATCTTTTTTTTTTTAGAGAACTGACCACTTTCTTTGGGAACTTCCACTTGCTATACCTGTTAACCCTTGTATTTCAGTTCCTTCTGCAGGATAAGATAATTAACAAAGCCCTTTGAGTAACTCCTTCCCACAAATAACAAAAGTTCCACACATACGCATCTAACAGAGAAGTGATGCCTGCATACAAACAAGAGTCTTCTGTTGTCTCAAATATGTGCACATTTTGATACGAGCACAACTGGCTTTGAGGAGAATTCACAAAGGCACTATTGCACAATGCTGAGTATCATTTGTTCCTGTGAAGTGATTGCCCACAATTAGAACAACCAATGCGGAAACACTGATTGAATGCAAAGTTATTGGGGGGATTTAAGGGAATGTTTACTGTCAAGGCTTGATGGAGTAGGATGACTATCTCCAGCAGTTTGTTTTGTAGGGAACTGATATCAGTGTGAAGGACCATGTTGGTAAGGCAGATTTGCATGGCAAATAGCCCATGCAAACAGTAAGCACCTGCCTCAAACCAAACACACTGACCAGCATCCTTAAATGACAGGATATGCTAAGCGTGTGTGTTTGTGTGTGTGAGGTGGGTGGAGGGATGAGTGTGTATGTGTGTGCATGTGTGTGTGTGTGTGTGTGTGTGTGTGTGTAAGGGTGGGGGTAGAGATGGTCATAGCATGTGCAAATTTTGGTAAGGCAACATCACACTGTAGGATTTTTTCAGTGTGCTTTTGGTGAGCACGTATAATGGTCCTGGCAGGGATGTTTAAGGTCGCATCATAAAAACAGTAAGTCAGCTAAGTTCATTAAGGCTGCATCATAAAAACAGTAGGTCAGCTAAGTTCAGCCAAGCTTTCTGGCTGCATACACCTGAGACAGTGGAGAGTGGAAATGTTTAGAACGCTTTGAATGGCCACTTAAGATGGATTGTAACAGACACTCAGAATTTCAAAAAGCACTTGCCATTGTAACTGTAACATAAAACGTCTCGGTACCATTTTATATTACGTCCTTATAACTGTGTACTTGAAAGTGAGGAATAATACTATGTAAGTACACATAGCTATACTATAATCCCCATCCTAACCCAAAGTATCTACAGCCACATGTACTTAATACTATAGTACATGATATACCATAAATTAAGTAACACTATACTTACCTTACTGACCTTACTCTTAATTACTACTATCAATTCAGCAGTCAGTACACAGTACTTAAGGGCATTAAATATAAAGTGGGACATGTCTACTTGGTTCTGTTTGGCCATAAAACTCTTCCCCAATAGACCCTTCCTCCCTTTGTGAGAACTGCCCAAGGGAGATCCTCACCAAAAAAGGAATGTTGATTATGGAGCTTTACTAGTGGTTTTGTAAGACCACATGATGCTACATTCTTATAGTACACTATAAAAAGCATATATATGACATGATATAGAATGTTGTTATCACATTATGGCTAAAACAGTAAACATTGGAGATGTTAAGCTATGTTAAAGACTATGATAAAACCGTACATGAGCGGGGTGAACAGACAATTAAACTAACACATCTCAAATCTGTCCTAATTCTAAGGGACACTTGACATGGGTGCTGAACATGAGAAGGATCTGTGCTCAGTTTAACTGCCTGGAACAGTCAGGTGAAATGATTTCATGTCAACCCCACTGTTACCACTGCTAACAAGTGCTGTTAAGTTGTAAGTCTAAATGTAAATGTAGCTGTGGAATGTTAATGTGAGATTTAAGTGCCTGACACTATTAGGTAACACTAATATAAGATAAAAGTATATCAGGTAGATCCCCGTGACACATCGTTCTATAGACTTGAGGAGCTACAAAAATACCTCCTGGAACAGAAGGTCAATCTTTAGAGTAAACTAGAGGAACAGTCTTCAAATTTCAGTTGAGTGTCTGCCATTTGCTTTTTTTTCTGTCTGTTTCCTTTTGTTGTTATTTTCTGTCTCTCATATTTTTGGGAAGGGTTAGAGGATAGGTTTTTTAAGGGAAAACAGGAAGTCTCGTAGTGCGAGTTCCCCCACACCCTTCCCCCACCCGGGAGAAGGAAGAAGGGGTCCTAAAAATCTCTTTCTTCCATTTCTCTCTCTGTCTCACTCTCTCTCTCCCTTTCTTTCTTCCTTTCTTTTTTTTCTCACATTGTTTTTGTGTACTTTTGTATTTTAGAGGGGCTCCAGTGACACCATGTGCTCGAGAATGTCTATCAGGTGGTCCAGGCCAAAGAGGTAGCCATCCTCGCGATTTCCCTCCACCCAGACAGCCCGGTGGCTCAGCATTTGGCCCTCGGGTAGCGGCGTGGTCTTCCCAAAGTCGATCATCCAAACCTTGGCGTGTTCATGCTTGTCGTGGACAAAGAGAAGTGAGCTGCCGATCACCTAAGCAAACAGACAAACAAAACAAACAATTGAATAGTTAAACAAAACAACACAGAAGCAATGCTACAATAAAACTCTCTATCAGCTGAGGAGCTAAAATAAACAAACAATTAACAAACAAAACAAACACAGAAACAACGCTATGGAGGAATGAGCGTCTTATCTGAGGACAGAAAAGAAAACAATGAACAAACAAATAAATAATAAGAACTCAGACAAAATGAACAACCAAAACAAACACACAAACAACTGAATGCAACAGACGTGTGGGTGTGAGAAATTAAATGACAGTTAATAATGTAGCGTAACACAAACTTGTGACAGCCCAAGAGCAGGTAATAATCACTTCGGCGCCAACATGGGAGAGGACAGGACATGGGCAGGACACACACAAACACACACACACACTCTCCCATGTCTGAGCACAAAGCATTCTCTCCCTGATCGGTAAACATCCTTTGGCAAGAAAGAGTCCATCCTAGGACTGTTTCCTTTCTCCGAACCAAGGGATGGGTTTTCTAAATGTTTCCATTTGCATGTGCGTGCAGGTCGCCTAAATGTAAATGAAATGCATCCTGCAAGGCATTGATATACACATACACAAACAATGCACACACACACACACACACTCACTCCAACTTGATAAACCAATAAATAGACATGTAGACAAATAGACGTGTCCTGTTTTCTTAAGAAGAGGGATGTCTCATTACTCAGAAATGTGGACCATATTATCAGTTCTCTTTAAATAGCCCCTAAACCCTAAAGTAAATACACATTATCAACAGTGTCAGCCTGCGGTGTATCCTTTATGTTAATTAATCAATGTGAATCAACAGTGTGAGGCTGCTATAGTTACAATACATACAATTTTAATGAGAAAACCAACTCATCTAAAAAAATGTTCTTATCTATAAGAACAAATAAATGTTCCTTAGTACATTACCAGCATGGTATCAAATTGATTTTGAGAATACTTTAAGGTAATTTGAGAACTACACTGTGTTGCTTTACAGTACGAACAATGAGTGTGATGATGAGCAGCTAGATCTGACCTTTACCCGTCTGTTATCATGGACCTTCTCAGGCGACCATCAAATGATGGACACTGAATGCTACAATGTATTAAGGCCATGTGGAGAGAGTCACTAAATAAGCTTCTCTGTTCGTCTGTGTCTGTGTTGCCACTGGTAATGTGGGGCTTTTTCAGGTTGTTTCTGTCTCAAGCATTACAGTGGGTAAAAATAGCAGTGTAAGCAAGAAGGGCAGTATGTGAGAGCCATGCTTTGATGTCTCAGGACTTTAAATTTCCTTGAATCAGGAAGAACAAAGAGGGGCTCTATTCACCTCATGTGTCTTGAAGAATGCTGATGTTTCCAGAGTGTCCCTGATGGCCTTGAGTCTGCTAAGATAAGAGGTCTACAAAAAACAAAAACAAAAAAAAACCAAAGAAAACAAGCATTCCAATTATTCACCTCAAAATAGAAGCCAAGGAAACAGGCTCATTTATTAATTATCACAATACAATGAGAGTTTTTCCGTTGGGGCCGGTTCCGTTGACTCATTCTTGTCAAATCCAAAACAACTTCTTCTATGACAAACTGAGGAAGTGCAATGAAGCTCAGACCCCCAGCAGGCAGACAGGGAGGCTCACAGGCCATGCAGCCTGCTTTGGAAAAGTCAAGGCCACACAGCCTGTTTTGCCCTGTGAGCGACCAGATAAACAACTTTCACAGCCAGCAGCATCATGCCGGGCCCTGGTTTATGTGGCTGTTTAACCCTGCTGGGACTGGGACTGGTTGGGAGGGGGACTGGAAACGGACCAACGCCTCTGCTACAAGCATCACTGGAATGGGGGTGGGGATGTGGGTGTGTGGGTGGGTGGTGGAAGTTGGGTTGTGGTATGTGTGTGTATGGATGGAGGATTGTGGGGTCAGTGTGTGTGTGTGTGTGTGTGTGGGTGGGTGGGTGTCTGTGAGGGACTGATTGGGTAAGCACGTGTGTGTGTGGTGGTATGAAAGATTGTGGGGTAAGTATGTATGTGTGCGTAGCAGCATGGACAATTTTGGGGTTAGTGTGGGTGTGTATGTATTTATGCATGAAGCAATATGGAGTATTAGGGGGTGCATGGAAACTGGGCTCAGTGTATGTGTGTGTGTATGTACCTGTAGTTGCATGGGGAATGTCAGGGGCGGTATTGTGGGTAAGCAAACTGTGGGCTTGGTGTGTGTGTGTGTGTGTGTGTGTGTTTGTCTGTGTCTGTGTGCGTGTGTGTTTTGTGAGGAGGTGGTGCTGGGGATGAGGGAGAGTTTCCTCCGAAAAAAAGGCTTGGCCTAGCCTAGAGGGAAATAGCTGCGTCATACTCACCAGGATGTTCTTGTTTCCTTTGACAAAGTCGTGGAATGCCTCTGTCACTTGCTCCCGGCTCTTGGTCTTCTTAAAGTCTCTGTTTACTGTTCCGTCTTCTTTCTAAACACAGACACACACACACACACACACTGTGAAACTGGTAAAGGGTTAAGGTGTATCTGAATGTCTTCCTTGGTGGGTGTAGATTCTGCTCCTAATATCCTCACTTTCTTACTTCTGACCTGCTGAGTTTCCTACATCCTCAATTGCCTCTGCACCATTCTCCAAAGGGTGCAATCGCTGAGGGCAACCTGGGATGCCATGACAATAAAGAGCGGGCCGTACCATAGCCTTCTAAGGACATACTGTACCGGGCAGGTCTTTGTGGAGATGGGAAGTGGTTGCTCCCTGGTGGTATTATTCATGCAAGACATCTGCCCTGCTGCTCATTAATGAGGATGTATTTTGGGTAAAAAAAAAATTATGTTTTAGACCAAACATGGTCAGAGTGATTTCTGCTCCCCAGATTACAGAGGCGCTAGACCAGGGAGCAGCAATCTAATTGGAAAGGACATCCTCCAAGGTCCTTCAGTGTTTTTTTTGCTTGTTTGTTTGTTTTTTTGGACTGCTTTTTTTTTAGTGGTGGATTATTCACATAACAGGCACTTCTCATCTGCTGATTCTGATCATGGTCTGACAAAAATACACTGAGTGATGGTGGGACACAAGCCGTCACCAACTGATGTCAGACTGAATGAAGGTGCCACAGGCAGGCCTTGACATATGACAGAAACACTCCCAGACATGCCTCGGAAACCCCTGCTGCCGTTGCTTCAGGCAACGGCCCGCCGTTACATAACAGCAGGACAGTTATGTTCTGTGCAACGGGCACACAGAGTAGGAACATTAGTAATTTGATTCGAGCCCTTCAACAGCAGCTTTAAATTCTTGCTTGATGACAAACCCTATTATCACTCTTGGTCGATTGTGTCAACAGAAGCATATGCCATCTGTGCTGCTGCGAGGGAAATTTTGTTTACTAAATGATTAGAGGAGCTTGTCATAGTGTGTGTCATTGTGTACCCTTTCAGTAAGTGTCTTCTTCAGAACAGCACAAGAGTCAACAATATAAAGATGATCTAATTCAAACATTTACAATGTCTCCACCTCAAAAACACCATCACACAAATGGACAAATGAGTAGACAGACCGATGAATGAACGGGTGGATGGATGGATGGATGGATAGATGAATGGTTGTGACTCAATGCAGTACACAAGCAGGTGTGTAAACAGTGCCAGGTACAGCACCCTCACCTTGATACCCTCTATGCGGAACCCCAGTGTCGCTGTGGAGCTTATAGTCTCACGCCACTGCATGTAACGTGGCTTGGTGACGGCCTTCTGTTCATGCTCCTCAGGTGTGGGTGCACCTGGGTCTACCTCGATCATCTTCTGGTACATGTCGCTTCGTAGGCTGGGCTTCTTGCGGGCCTTGGTCAGCTCCTCTTCCAGGTAGGTCCTGACAGAGGACAAAAAGGGGAAATTTCTCAGCATGTTAGTAAAGCGTTCCTAAATTGAGTTGTTATTAAGTATATTTATGCCTATTTTGCAATTGGATAGTGAAGAGGCCCAGGCCCTGAACTGTGTGTGTTTTTAATATATATTTCTGGGCTTTTTTTGCTTTTATTATAATTAGATAGTGAAGAGACTCAGGAGGTGAGGTGAGAGAGAGATGGATGGAACAGAGAGTCAAACCCAAACCTGGATGCCTCACCCCCCTTCATTGTGGATTGCAGGGCAGTGTGTTAACATACTGTATTGCTGCACATATTGAGCATATTGTTGTAAATGTTTAAGATGTTGATTGACCGCACTATCTATTAAAACACAGAAGTCAGGATTACGCAAGAAAGCATGGGCTTATTTCCACTGTGGTCCCTTAGAGGAGAGGAAAAGAGATGGGTTACAACAGATCTACAATGGCAAGAATGCCACTGTGACATAGAAGACCACCACAGAATCACCATATCATATAAGTCGGCAGATACTACAACAGCCATTGAGTCCTACTCTGATTGACCTCTAAACCATTTTTTGTTATACATTTATGGCATATAGCTGAACATTACAATCCAGGGAACTACTGGCTAACTACTGGCTCCCTTCCCCTTCCAGTGACTAGGCTAAGCTAATGGAGTCAGACTGGGATTATGCAGCAACTTTTTTTGCATGAACCTAAACTTCACCTTAAACCTGATCAAAGTACTAACGTCTCATCGACTTGTATAGGACAGGTTAAATTGTGAAACTATTTAGGTGTCATCTTATCTAACCACTGCTCATTTTGTATGGAGGAGAACACACAGGCTTGTGTAGTTTGTAAAGTACTGGAAAGTATTAGGACTGGAATGCATGGAGGAGCTCAAAACAGCTATTGCTAAGGAAGGACAGACATTCTTCTGTACCATACATTTTTGTAATATTCACAAACTGTCTTGTGTAATTGGCTAGATTACATTGAATTAATGGATTTTCTTTCTGTCTAAGACGGCGGACCGGCCCCCCCCCCCCCCCCCCCCTCCTCCCTGACAAGACAGGCTCGAGTTCTCGCCGAGTACCACATTTATTTTGTTTAGACAGGCCCAGGCTCGCATTTGCTAATATCCTGACCATCTGGTCAGCTCTATATTTGTCCATCGGTGAACCAAGGTTCCCACTAGGCGGGAGCAAACAAAGCAGCTCTGGAAACCAGGGAGACAGCAGCCCAGAGGGATGTTCAGCTTGCTGCCATGCTTCAAGACCCCCCCCCAACACACACACACACACACATACACACACACACATACCCACACTCCACTGACACCGACACCACCTCTGCAGTTCACCTACATGGCATATGCAGACAGCAACATTGCAATGAAAATGAAAAGATGGAGGATGGAGCCTTTCTGTTAATGCTCTGAGGGATCAACACGTGGGAGTAATTTACGTGCAAGGACTTTCCACAAAATAACAACAGCTCCTGTCTGGCCAGCTAATCCGGTGTGAGCTCCACCGGCCTGTGTGACAGGCTTTATGCATGGCTCCGCTCCATCAGAGTAATTAACCACCAGGAATGGAAATGGTTTGGTTGGCTCCTATTACTCCTTTGCCCCTCTCTCTGTCTCTGTCTCTCTCTCTCTCTCTCTCTCTGTCTCTATAGCCTCCCCCATGTCTTTCCCTCCTTATGCTTGTCCTTATTCTCCCCTTTCTTCCTTCTCTACTTCCTTCCTCTCTGTGTTTTTGTCCTCTCTGCCCCTATTCTATCAGGATTTCTCTTTCTATCTGTGTATATTCCATTCTTTCTTTATTTCTTTCCTTCTGTCTTTCTTTCTCTTCCTCTCCCAGATGAAAGAGCCGGTGTGTGACATGAGCCAGCTGGCTGCCAATGTACTGGAGAGACAGGCAGAACGATAGAAAGATAGAAAGAAAGAAAGATATCTCAGAGAAGAAGAAGGGGTAGAAAGAGAAAGATAGAGTAGGAAAATGTAAGAGAGGATGGAGAGAAAACAGAGTAAAGGAAGATTAAGAGAGATTGTGAGGGGGAGAGGTAAAGGGTGAGGAAGAGAGAGAGAGTGAGAGAATGAGGGGCACAGGAGAGAGTGAGATAGAATGAAACAAGAGAGGTAGGTAAAGGGGAATAGAGAGGGGGCATCTGCCAAGAGGGAGAGACAGACATCAGAGACAGACTGAGAAAGAATGAACGAGAGAGAGTGAGAAAGAGAGCGAGAGAGAAAGAAGGGCAAAAGTAGAGAGAGAGAGACAAATAGATAGAGAGAGGAAGAGAGATAGAATAGTAAGAGACAGACAGAGGGTGTGAGAAAGAGAGAGAGAGGTGAAGGTGGAGAAAGAGAGATGTGCTGCAGTGCTGCAGGGCCTGTGACCTGGCCTATTGTCCTTAGGTTTCAGAAACCTTTTCAAACAGGAAGGAACTCACAAACATCACAAACACTCACTCCCTCCACTGACCGTGGGACCAGAGAGAAGCTATATGGATCTATACATATGGCACATATAAGTTCATTTTCATTTCATACTTTTTTAGAGATTTTATCTTTATAAAGAAACCACACATATATTTTATATATAAATATTTAAAATATATATAGAGAGTGAACCTATTGTTCACAGATATGAATCACTTTGGGCTCCTTCTACAGATGGCTCTGCCAAGAATGACTGACCCTTCTAAGCAACTATGTGGGTGAATGAGAAATGAAACATTAGACATTTCTGACAAGTTTGTGTACAAGAGTACTTCCTCTGTCTGCCTTTTGTTTGCTACACTATGCTATACGTATCACGCACACTTACTCAGTAGTTAAGAAAGTGGTATGAGTACTTAGCGTTATCTAGAGAGTATGAATTTTTTTTCTTATTGTCTGTAATGGTGCCTTGTTGATTTTCATTCATAATTATGTGTTCATCTCACTTTACTTAGAGTATGCAGTGAGCGTTTGTTACTCCTCATTATTTGGCATGAGCAACTGGGCATATAAATGGACAATTAACAAATTGTACCTTCAAAATGCTTTATGTCACCTGTAGTTGTAAAGCTTACAAGATAATATTATAATGCCTTATAACTCCAGTCATGGGAATGTATAAACAGTTTTGAATACGAATGTCATTAGTTAGAGGCCTTATGGATGCATTATAACCCTTTATGAATATGTTTATAATGCTCTATGAGTACAGGGTTGACAGAAAGCACTACCAAGATGGTAATCATCATAATCTCTCATGGTGCAGGGGGTGCTCAGTAGATTGTAGAATGGGGGGGTACTCGACAGTGAAGAGTTTGGAAGCCACGGCACTGCACTCACCTGACCCCCATCTTGCAGTCCATGACGCAAGGTAGGTCGAACTCGGCCAACAGGTCGTCCATCTGGTTGTATTTCTCGCCATCCTTCTCCACGTCGCCATGGTAGGCAGGGACGTAGGGCCTCAGCACATCCTTCATCAGCCAATCCAGGCAACGCTGCTCACATTCACAGTGCTTCTTCAGGATGCGCCCATTTGCGCCCGCCTTGAAGCTGCCTATGTGAGTACAGAGTTAGACAAACAACATCAACAACAATAACAATGGTAAATCACGCATTCAGATGAACAACAACAGCAAAGCAAGTTTTGCAAGTTTTGTCTGTAGAGGCATTTCACAGGCAACAACAGTGTTACAAATGCAGAAAGAGAGAAATGAGTAAAAATAGATTACAAAAAAATCGCGAAAGTCAGAAAAAAATCAAATAAAAGCGGAAGACGTCATCAAACAAGTAACAGTCAGAGCAGGATTAACAGCAATAAATTAGAACATAGAGGTCACCATTCAGGGTGTTTCCTTAAAGTAACATCCTAACCCATCAAATTAACTAACCTGAGGCTATTTAATAATCCAGGACCAAAATATCCCTACAACTTCCTGAAATAAAATCTGATGGATTCTCATTTTAGGCCATTTCAAGGGTTATGGATATACCCCAGGGCTGTGGGCTGTGTACAGTATCCCATCCAAATATTTGTCCTCAAGGCCTACCTGCATGGCCAGCCAGTTGGATCCAAGGATACTTCTTCTTGAAGGACATCACAAATGGAGACCAGTGCACCATGTTCTTGATCTTCTTCCATGATTTATGCTGTACAAGAAAACAGTGGAAGAACTGTTATGTAATGATGGCAGTAGTGAGTCTGTTATTGCATCAAACACTAAACTATTTGTAAAACATTGACAAAAAGCAAATAAAGGAGCAATTAAGAAAACTGCAAATGCTGGACATGGATCAAAAAGTGCATTTGTAAGTGGGCACAGTTTTGTAAGCGAAGCCTCAACATAAACCTAAAGATCTCAGTCCCAGTTTCAAAAAAAGGAAGCATGTTTGATTAAGTCACACAAACAGATAAAAAACAAATTTGCACATGCACAAACACGCAAACACACACACAGCGCATACACGGACACACACACACATGCGCACATGCACACACACAAACAGGTACACACATGTACACACATGCACAAGCACATGCACACACACACACACACACACAAGCACAAACACACAGCAGTGCATGCACTGTAAACACCTCCACCATTTCGTGCACATGTATCCAGACTTTGACAAGAGAAAACACAGCCTGCAAGAGCTCAACAATTAACCCGCAGACAGGATGCCACAGGAGAGAGCATCACAAGAAGGCTTAGGCACTGTTTGCTCAGCATAAATATGGTGTCAGTCTGTAAGCCACTCGCACATTAACAGTGAGCTGTTTTTCATCTATGGTGGCATAGCCAGCCTCTGACGACAACCGTCTGTGTATCCTGACACACACGGCAGATGAGGCATGTTGTTACGAGTCGTGGTGGCTAGGAGATGGTGTGTTTACAGCTGGCCATCAGCATCACACAACGGTTCCTTGCCTACACACACTCTGGGGAGCAACTTGGTGGGCCACCCTGCCAGACGGAGCCCAGCCCAAGCCTGATGAATATTTAAAAAATATCAGTTCTCTAGGCTAAACTTCTAGTTTTAGTAAAGCTTGAAAAGATTAGCTTATAGAATTCTTAAACTAATATGATTAGCCAGTCTGGATTAGCCAGTCTAGTTCAGCAGTTAATGAGTTAAAATTATTTGTAATTTTTTATGCAGATTTTGTGCATGGCAGCAACATGACTAAACCTTGAAGCTTTTCCATTCTCTTGGCTTTCTGAGCGCAGCCTAGTGATTGCGCAGCACAGGTAGTGGTGAGTTTTTATTGCAAATAACCCCTCTGTTGCCAGTTAACCAGTGATCAATGGCACTGTAGAGCAGGAAGGCACTAGCTTGACAGCAAAGAAAGTTGTTTTTTTGTTTTGTTTTGTTTTTGTTTTTTTTGGTTCGGGGTGTATGGTGGGTGGTGGTTGTTTGGCTATTCTGAAGCAGTCTCTCTGTTGAGTTAGTTTTATTCCACCTCACTGAATGTCCTTGAGTTAGCTCTCTAATTTTCCGTGCTGGCAACAAGTATGCATTTCTTTTTTTTTCTCTCTCCCTCCCTCTCTCTCTCTCCCTTTCTCTCTCTCTGGGGCACACACACACACACAATCTCTCTCTCTCTTTCCCTCTCTCTCTCTCTCTCTCTCTCTCTCTCTTCCTCTCTCTGCTCTCTGGATGTGGGGTTTCCCTTAGTGACCGCACTGGGCTCCAAGCTGGGGGAAGCCTTTAAAAAATGCCTCAGTGCACACAGCCAACTCTGAAGTATCCCTCCCTGGGCACACAGTAACCAAGGACACTTCTCATTCAGGCCTGTCCAAACTAAGACAAGCAATCATGGGGGAAGCCCTTTCAGTGAACAAAAAACAACCATATCCTCTAAAGAAGAAGAAGAAGAAGAAGAAGAAAAAGAAGGAGAAAGTACAAGAAAAGAGCACAGCAAAGAATTAGAACTAAGGTTGAGTATTGCATGGCCAACGGAAACCTTACACTGTCTGAGAACGGTGTTTCATTTTGTCTACCAGACAGATGGTTGGACGAAACGCGGTGAGACTTCTTAATTAGGTCCTATGCGGTTGCCATGTGTGCTCCTGTCTGAGACGCTCTTTTTCTCCCTCACAGAAAAGCGTTTATTCGCATTCTTTAATTACCGCGAGGCCTTGGTCAGCCCTTAAAAGGTATCAGTGGTAAGGCCGTGCAAGCTTTATTTTTCCCATCACATGAGGGCTTCTTTGGCCATGCTTCAGTGGAGGGAGGGATGAGGCTAGAGAGGGAACACACGTGGAGGGACACACACACACACATGCACACACACACAGGTGCACACACGCATACACACAAATGTGTATGATTCACACTCACCGCACACCACACAGCTTTAGGGAAGTGTGAAAGGTGAGAGGCAGGTTTGAGGTATATTGTGTGCAAACACACACACCCACACAGACACCCTAGCTGAATCCTCAAGGCCAACTCTCTCTCCAAGGGTCATGTGATGGAAACTCAGCCAGCCGTTTCATGTCAGGGACAACTGAGCCCTTTCTAACCTGTAGGAGGCTTGTCATGAGCTCCCCTTAACAGTAGATTTGAATCTCATTTATCCCATTAAAACCCACCTGTAGTCTAGCGCAGGCACTCAACTCTCTGTAAGAGGCATCACCAGCCAAAGAGCCACAGGCAAACATGACCAATAAGCATAGACAAAGACTTGGACCACAAACAAGATACTTACTCATACAACCATGATGGAAAACATATACAACCAACACACTTGACCAAAAAACTCGATATACAAACAAGGTACATGACCAATTGCTCAAAGCACAAACCACATGCACAGTAGAGAACATACTATGCAAACAACATACACGTTGAAAGATCTGAAGGTGTACAAGCCAACAACAGGTGTTTTGATATACGGCACAGCACGCAGTGTTTGTCTATGTAGGTTTGAACCTCTGAGTAAAGCACCTAGATTCAAGTCACCTCTCCTCTTCAGGGTCTTCCCCAGGTCAGCACACACTTTTTCTAAACCCATCGTGTGTGAACCAATCTATGATTCAAATCAATTTCCTGGAGAGGCTCAGACAGGTTGATGTCAGTGTGTGTCTCGTGTTTTTTTTCCCAGGACAAGTGACAGCAAGACAGGATTTCAATGTGCAGTGCCTCAAGGGGAATACAGGCCTGGGGTCTCTGCTTTCTCTCACCAAGCTTGACACGAAACAGAATCTGGGGAGAGCCAAGAGCACCGGCTGGAAAATCCTTAAAATCGCATTAGGAGTTGACAGACAGGTACCACAGGTACAGAGTTGCAAAAATATAAAACACAAAAGGCTTCTGCAAGCCATTCCGAGGAAGTAAATCTAAAAAAATCTAAAGGCAAGTCATCAGGTGAGTTTTGTTGATTCAACGAGCCATACACTATTGGTTTGTGGGGAAAAAGACACACCAGTAGAACAGGAAGCGACTGCGGTTATGTACAATGATAGGATAATGAGAGGTTAAAGCCGGGTCAAAGTGGCCATCATACACTGGCAAGATAAACAAACAATTTTTAACACTGTGCCTATATAGTAATTAATCAATTGGAGAAATGCAAAGACTAAAACCATTTTTTAAATAAAAATTTATATTAAAAGCTTTAAAACTTTAAAATTTATTTTGAAACTTTTCTATTAAACACCAATTATTGCTATTGATTATGATGAAGATGAAGAAAATCTTTTGAAGAAAATCTCTCCCACACCAGCCGTACTCAGTGAGCCATAATGTTGGAATTAACGCCACACTGGCTATCATTCTGTCTGTCTGTCTGTCTCATGTCACTTCATAAAGCATCAGAAGGCACCTGAGAGAACAGCACAACACATTCCATGAAGTGAACATGAAGTGTCACAACTGGTGAGAAGGTGAGAGCAATGGCACTTACAGTACCTGCAATTTGGTGAGGACAACTGCGACGAATGTGGCGACGGACAGCAGAAGAGGGAGTGCAAAACGCCGGAGGCCCGAGCCTAGCGATGCCATGTCATCGGTGGCAGCCGCTGGGGAACTGAGGTTTGTTTGGGTTATTCACACCGGGGATAGCTTTACTGGAAAGGTGGACATAGGACAGAGAGCGTGCCATTCGTTCATTTGCTTTCACACAAAACCTCTCAAAACAGCCAAGCAACCCTTATGCAAATGCTCAGCTGGTAGGGGTGTCGGATGCACAGGTTGCCCGTGTGTGCCAGGCTGTGGAGGCTTGGAGGGTATGCCTCATGCCATGCAAAAATACGTCAAAAACATCCACCTTTCATCTTACTTCAATCTGGCGGTCCGGGGAACGAAGGCAGAAACAGCCCATGTATATAAGGCTGGGCAAATGAAACTCTAAAGCAGCCTAAGCCTTTCTGGCCAAGTCTGGGATGTTTGTTTTTGAGATCAAATTGGGGAATGGTTGGCTTGATGTTGCCCAACTCAGCAGTTCCAGATCACAGGATGTTAGGTGTTACTGTAGTTGGTCTTGATCCAGGGGGGGTACTACCTTAAATGTTCCATCTATTTTCAATTGGGTAGACTATCTTACTATTTGTGTCGTCAATTGTTTTATTTTGTGTTTGTTTGTTTGTTTGCATGTGAGGTGTTATCTCTGCTGTTCTGTAGACTCACAAACACTGCAGGAAGGTAACTCCATGCTTGTAATGTTTAGAGTATAGCTCAAAGTCCATGCTTGTTTTATGCATTTTATGCAAAACATACAATCACATAACAAATGTTCACAGGCCCAGAAGGGTGGAAAGAAAGCTCTAGAAAATAGTTTGTTTGCTAAACCATGACAGATAATTTGCAAGCACAAGTTGATTTGAATAATGCTGATCAAATAACGAAGTAAGAGTTCTCAATTGTCAGGAGGAGAAAAACCTTTGTGTGAGCAAGAGCTGGGGCTCTGTTGGCATACGCTAAAAACCTTGCAATTCGCCTGCATAATTACACAGGGAGAAAGGCCAAAGCCCTGCCAATACACAAATAGACAGAGAGAGACACACACACACACACACTCATCCCCCCATCGTTTTATACTGAGGCTATGTGTCTTGGGCAATGTGGACAATTCACACAGACTGTCAGAGATGACACGCTTAGATCTGAAATGCTCAGAGCAAAAAAGTCTTGATCTCTCCCTCTCTCTTTTTCTTTCGTTCTCTCTTTCTTCACTGCAACCAGCAAAGTCTGAAAACCACAATACTTTCCTACTACAGTCTCTTCAGTGGTGATGCACCCCTGAGCAAAATCACTCAGGTGTTGGAGGTGAGAGTTGCACCACCTCACCACTGCCTCTACACAGCTCCACAGATCATTATAAAGCCGTACATCTTTGGGTGCATCCTGAACCTTTTCCTCTTATAACACACTCCTATCCCTCAAGAGAAATAAGCAACATCACCTGCAAAATATGCAAATATGTATTTACTATGGATTAGCTAGTGGCTGGTAGATTTGAAAAGGCTCATTTCTCAACATGCTCCTTTTATTTGATACATTAGACAGTAATTCTATACTCTGTTGAATGTCTAAGCCCAACCCTACGCATTACCTGGAAGAATACAGGACACCATGACAAAACAACCAGACCTGTCTTTCCAGCTTACTCACTTTCACATCTATGTTCCTTCATTAAATCCATCACACAATCCTGTGGCTGCAAGTCCCAGCGGGCACATATCAGTGACCGTAGGACAGCTTTTGCCCCAAACTTACTGCCTCCCATCTTCCCTCCTCACAACCCCCCAGCACACACACACACATCTCACGTGTGTGTGTGTTCGTGTGTGTAAGGGACAGAGATCGAGAGAGAAAGAGAGAAGAATTAGAGAAAGAAACAGAGAGAGGGAGAGAGAATTTGTGTATCCACTATCAATACCCTCCAACTTTCTTAAATTGGGGGCAAGCGGAAAAGGCAACACCATATCAAGGGGCGAGCACAAAACCTCACGGCGCCGTGCCATTGTTCTGATAAAAAAGGACAGCTTGCTATATCGAGGCTGGAGGAAAGGGATGCCGCTCTTTGCGAGCGACTCCGCGACCTCAGACACGTTGTTAAAGTTTCCACTGAGTGCAATGGGGAGGAAGTGGTTTTGAACCCCTTGAGAGGAACCTCTCTGCGAGGCAGGAAAGTGGTGGGGCTAAGAGACAGTATTTTCCACATCGGTAACTCACAATTGAACACACACACACACACATGCGCACGCACACACACACACACACACACACATACACACACGTACACAAATGTATACACAAAACATTGATCAGCAAAAATAGGCAATGTGTTCATAAAAACACAACACTTTACATTCACATCTCATATGCATAGACTTCAATGGGTCTCACATTCACCCATGAACATGATCTTGGCGTCATTCTGAAAGCGTCAGTGACACTTCACAGATGCGTTGACCATCCAAGCCCAGTGGATGTCCACCGGCCACATTGCTTCACCCCCAGGAATGTTATTTTGAAGCGAAGTCAATATTGTACAAGGACATAATACAGCCTTCCCCAAGCAGTCCAGCACAGTTTGTATAAACAAAACAAGGCCAGTGACCAAAAGGATAACAGTTTCAAAGATACTCTGCAATGAGATTGCGCTAACAACACCGAAGAGCAGAGATAGGGTGCATCAGGGTGGGGTAAAGGGTCCCTTGTACCATGGTTACTTTGTTACTTACATGGTAAATTTGTAAATGTAAAATTTAAATAAAGAAATTGAAGAAATGCATGATAGACAAAGAAAATGTGAAGCACTAAAGTGATATAAAACCAGATAACACAGTTAAATAAATAAATGAATGAATGAATGAATGAATGAATGCACAGGTCTTCTTCAGTGCTTGACAAGCCTGGATATGTCTTTTTATTCCATTTGGACTGAGATATGAGTGTGTGTCAAGTCTAAATAGTGATCATTTGCTCATAAATCTGTGGGCTGCTGTGTCACTGATGGTGTCTGGTGAGATGGCTGTAATGGTAAGCCTGCAATATCCCCGCAAGCCCAATCTTCACGTATTTGAGGACTACTACTAAATGTCACTGGCTGATGCTGGAGAAAGACTAAGGTTTATGGTGTGTGCTAACTGTGGGTGAGTGTGTGAAACAGCGAGGCAGAGAGAAAGTGTGAGTGTGTGGTGTGTTCAAATATGGATGTCTATGCACTGTATGTCAGTGTGTGTGTCACTAGTGTGTGTGTGTGTGTTTTGATATATGGATGTCGTGTGTGCATGCATGGGTATCTGTGTGTGTGTGTGTGTGTGTGCAGCCAATGTGTGTGTCTATGTGAGTATGTATGCGTGGGTATCTGTGTGTGTGTGTGTGTGTGTGTGTGTGTTTGTGTTTGTGTATGTGCATGTATACTGTATATGAGATTGTGCCTATGTCTATGTGTGTGCAGCCACAGTGAGATGTTTTGGGTGGGGGAGCGGGTGGCAATACAATGCTATGCTATTCTATGCTGCACTATGCTTCACCTGAGCTTCAAAGCCACCACTTGAAGGGGAGTGCTGACGTGGAGCAACAAGGTCATCAAAGCAGCCGTGGCCCACTGCTCCTTTCCACCACGATCTTCCAGCCTCACACACCACTTCTCAGAAAGCCAGCGACGTCGAGAGAAATGCAAGTCTTTTTGGAAAATAAATGAGACTGTTTGATTGCATTCATATGCTATCCCACCCTCCACCCCTTAAAAAAAACAAGGCAGATGGTGAACATTTTCAAATAAAATCTAGATATAACATTTAAATAAAGATTAAAGATAAATCTAACAAAGTATAATGGCTAGTATGACAACTACTGCTACCACTACAATGCTACTTTTGTTCACAAGGAGTGTGACACAGTTGTGACTCTGTGTACACTTTAGGTGACGAACATGCAAAAAAGGAGAAATCCCTAAAAAGGAGTCATCACTCTTGAGAAATGCAAATGTTCTTCCGTGCCTCGTGAGAGTACACAGCTCCTGATTAAGAGTTCGCCGGTGCTTCCCCCGGCTGCAGTGCCAAAAGGCACATCAGAAGTTACTCTCTGTCAGCCGCCAGGGCCTTCGCCTCGAAACAAAAACACCAAAAAGGGCACAGCCAATCAGAGGAAAGTGGTACAACTTCCACTTCCTGTCTCATGCATATGAAACGAGTGCTTCTACCACTAGTTGCTGAAGTTACAGAGAACCACCCCCCGCATACACACCCACCCCCCTCCTCCTTTCTTTCTCTCACCCCATCCATGCACTCACACACATACATATACACACACACACACACACACACACACACACACACACACACACACACACACACCACCCCCCCACAGCTGTTTGAAACAAGGCTGACTTGACGTCAGCCGGTCGTCAAGGCAACAGCCTACCGCAAGGGGTGTTACATTTTCCATTGTAACTGAGGCCCTTTAGATCCTTCAGCAAGAACGAGTCTTCTTGGGGCACTAACAGTCTGCATTCACTTGTTAGGGGGTAACAGCAGGATCACAGGCTAAGCATCAACTTTTACCCCAGAAACCCCTGACCTTACAGCTGCATTGGTATAAACAGTACTATCCAAAAAATTAAATATACAAAAAACAAACAATAAAAGACTGTGATTCATGAGGCCTCCATGCATGAAAATAAGTCAATGAAAGGTGCTTGCACATTAAAAAGTGAGCTGACACCAAAACACACACACACGCACACACAAACTAGCCAGTACAGCAAAGCACGACACCCTTTCAAAATTTACAGCCCTACTTGCCAATGTTGAAACAGTCTTTAAATTACACATCTCCTCTTAAGCTTTTATGTTGGAGGGCCACTCAGAGAGAGCGAACACACACTGTGGTTTGTTCGCTTCAACAGTGTCGAACATACATATACACAGAGTACAAAGTTTGAGATCCCCTTTGACCATGTTCAACCAGTTTGGAGTACATGTTATTTCAGGTCATTGTGTCATGTTGAGATATGCTGCGGGTGTTGAAAGGAAGTCCTCTCACCTCCTAATAGGCCAGCATGTTAGCCTAGCGATGACAGCAAATGCAGAGCAAACTGAAGGCTAATTGCAAAAACAACATTAATGACATTTACCATGATCTACAAAAGGTTAAATGAGATTAGCTGTTTGAGTTCAATGATGAATTTGTTTTTAATTTACTGTAATTTGTTTTCTTTCTTGTTTTCCCAAGAAAAAATAAATAAATAAATAAACAATACAAATATCCATATTTAAGAATGACACTGCTTTAAATGATTTATACAGAACCATATAACCTTCATTTAATGTATTGCAATTGGTCTTGAATGGAACTGATTGATGCCGTTCCCGACAACTATATAGCAGCTTTGGATGAATGGTCAAAACATTCCCAGGCGCTGTGTCCCCCTCCCCCTATACACACAAATACCATCTTCCTGCACATGCCTTGACATGTGCTTCCACACATCATACGGGCAACAAGGTCAAAAAGTGATCAGGCAACATCAGGGCTTCTACAATAAAACAACAGAATAAATAAATCTTGTGAATGGCTGTGATATGACACACCACTTCCAACCACCTTCAACAACAGCAAACAACAAACGAACATCAACACCTCACACCTCACTGACAACGAGGATCACTAGAGATCTGACAACAGCTGGACTTCTACATATGAACAACAACAAACAATGTAATAATCTTGTCGATGACAGTGATAAGATATACAACCAACACTACGACAGCAGCAGCAGCAGCAACAACAACAACAACAACAACAACAGCAACAACACAAGAAAAAGTTGTCAAAGAAAAGAAAAAGCTACCTGATATATGCTGGCAAGAAGCCTCATGTGAAACATGGTCACAGGTTAGCTTTTCTAGCTTTGCAGGGATAATGTCATCATGACTGATGCAAACATTTGGTATTTCTGATGAAGACATAACTGATGCTATTAATAACAGGTAGTGACAAGACATTTACTGTCATTTCCAGTATGAATCCTGTCTAGATGACACAAGAAATAACATGGATGAAAGATTCAGCATACCAGCTTCAAAAGGGTGGGCTGGCAACATAAGCTCCTTGCCTCACTGTGTCTTTACTATCATGATCTTTAGCCAGAGTAGTATGTGTCACATTGGTGTGAAGTACAGTATATGTTATTGCTGATGAGCGTACATGAAATTCTTATATTACATTGTCTCAGGAGGTAGATAGAGGAGTCGTTTGATAATCAATAGGTTGTTGGTTTGAGCTTGGCACCTCCTGTCCCTATAGGACACCCTGTCCAAGTGTCCTGGAGCAAGACACATGGATTCCAAACAGCTCCTTAAGTGCATGGCTGTTGTTACTGATGGATTCCTGTAAAGCAATTTGAGTGGTCTTATGAACAATATTGACATGTTTTGCAATCACAGGCTTGAGACATATTTTTATGCATATATTCTCATTTACATTGCCCTACTGATCTGCACCTAACTTGGCTATGCACTGGTGAGTTAGTCCTTCTTTCTCATGACCACTGCAGAGACAAAGACTATATGGCAGGTTTAGACAGTTAGTTGTTAGTAAAATGTTGGACAATAGTTAGTAGTAAAATGTTGGACAATATGCTTTTCTTGAGATCTATTAGTCATGTCCTCACTGTTGCTCATGCACTTCATAGCATGCCCTTTCTGATCTGATAGCACTGAACACCACATTATCAAAAGGTAGAAAAAGTGTAAACAAACAAACAAATAAATAAACGTCAAGGAAAAGCACATAAGGTTTTAACAGCATGTGTGTTAGGAAACTTGACTTGCTTGCTTTTTCATCGTTATCATTTTGTGTCAACAAGCCACCACGAGTCAACATCTCTAATACGCTAGTGTAGTCATAAGCAGAACATGCTATTGTGTATATATGTTAACAGGGGTGAACGCATGCACACTCGCACACACACACAAACACCAAGGGCTCTTCCCTTGGTTGCCACAGGAAGGAGACACCATTACATCACAACTAACGCCTAAGACTACTTCTGCCTAAGACTTCTTACTTCTTGCACTGTGCGTTATTTAAGAAACAACAAACATTGCTGACCCATCGATAGTAGAGTAGAGTAGAGTATAGTTACTTTATTGATCCCGAAGGATACAATTGACCTTGTTGTCCCCAGACAAATTTCCAACCTCTTCTTTTTTTGCAGAGATGTTTTAAGTAAGCCCAAACATCATATTCCCTTCTGGCTTCAATTAAACTATAATAACTTACATGGGAAGAAACGTCATTGTATTACAGTGTATGGCAAGCGTTGTCAGCAAGAGTGATTGCGACACTACATCCAAAACACAGCCTACCAAAACAGCAAGTAGTAGAAACTCATCTCGACAAAAGCATGACCATACTTGAATGTGGGAATTCCACTTTACTGACAAGCTAACCACTCAACATTTTATCACTTAGGCAACGTAAAGGGGACAGGGAGTAAGAGGTGGAAATCTAGCGTCTCCCTTCTGTCCTGGTATCTCCCATAAATTTCTCCTTTGACCTCCGTTCCCCACTGAAGGCCTTCAACACCACCACATTCCCCTTCCCATCCTAGGTCACACTGGCCAATCCCCTAACCAGATCATGCTAAGAGAGAAAAGTGAGGGAGTCAGGTATGTGTTTAACTTTAGTTATTGCTTCTCAAGAGACAGAATTGAGGACAAATGGATCCTCCTGCATCCTTCATAAAATTTCATACAGGGTTTTATATAGTGTTGCATACGTACTGTGTGAAACACTTAGAGTGACAGCAGGGGATTCATTTGCCAACTTATTTAAATGCTTTTCACAGTGACAACAAGGGATCCATTTATTAACTTAGTGGAATGTTGTTTCAAGCTGCACACAAATTTGGATTTGAGATTCAAACATAGGCTTTTAAGATGACGGTTAAGATTAACTTTTTTGAGTTTAATTTAAGTAAGATGGCCAAGTTGTCGGACAGACACAGCGAGTGTAGCAGTTAAAGTGAAAGAGGCTCAAGAGATATAATTATCTGAGACATAACAACATTAGTGGTGGAAACACAAACCCAATGGAAACTTCTCTGGGTCACTAGTAAGAACTGACAACACTTCTGCTGATAACACTTTTTTTATCATAACATAGTTCCTTTTTTTTCCATCTTTCACATGAGAGCACACATCATTCTCATTATAAAAAAAAAAACAAGTTTTGCTTTGAAACATAAAAAAGACAATGAAAAACGATTAGAGGAGTGAGTTGGTAATTATGTAGTTTGATTGCCTCATCTGGAGATACTTATCAAAGGTTGAATCACACTGTTATTTTTGCCAGAGGCGAACAAGTTTATCACCACTGTTTTCTTCATTTCTCCTTTTCACTCTTTCTTTTTTTTTATGGAGTTAAGTCATCTACCAGTCCCGTGATGAGAGTGGAACACAAACACAGTGGGTCTGAAAAATCTAAAAGGCCGTGACAGGCCATCTAAAAAAGGCACAATACCATGGGCTAGACATGTGCTTTCTGACATGGCTCCTCTTCGAGAAGAATAAGCCTATTTAGTAATGGAAAAAAGCATAGTAGGGGAAGTCCAATTTGGGTGGAAAAGAGGTCTTTAGGGAAAAGTGAGACAAACTTAAGGAGGCCTTTTTCCTGTGTCAGATTATTTATATCAACGGACCTTGTTTTTGCATGTATTAAAAATGTGTGACCGTCTGGCAGACAACCGAAACAGCAAGAGATGAAATAAGAAGCAAGCACTGCCCTTTTGCAAAATACATGCGTGTTATACTTGGCGTGTACTAGAAAACATTTCAACAGAACCCTTTATGTGCACTGTTTGGTTTTCGAAATAGCCTTTTGCACTGGGTGGGTAGGCCCTACGGACTTCCATGCCAAAGTATTCATCATTTTCAGCCCCAGCAAAAAGATTAGCCTCTGTATATTTGTATCTGTAACCATAAGTGATGATAAACATTTCACTTGCTCCTTTGAAGCTGTAAATCTTTTGAAGTTTAACAAAGAGCAGGACAATTCCAGGGGGTATGTCCTCTTTGGTGTCTGGCATCCCATTAATCCAAACACAAATACCCAGAAACCCTCCACACACACACACACACACACACACACACACATCCACCATAACCAAAAAACACATTTTCCACATTCATTTTCCCCAAGTTCATCCATGTGCCAGGATATATCTAACAAACAAAAGAGCTAGGCAGATATTTTAAATACGCCCTAACCTAAGGGCCAAGCACATGACAGTAGTCCAACGCAATATTCCAACACAAAACATTCTGGAAGCTTACAAATCTCACTTTGACAGGACCACCCCCATACACACACACACACACACACACACATATACACATACACCCCTCCACCCTGACACCCAACCTGGCAGGAGTGGATGTTTTCCCCTATCTTGGTGATTTGGTGTTTATAACTCGATATTATGAGTGGGTTTAGCACTTAGAGATTCTTGATGCAGGCACCATTATTCTCTTAATCAGCCACCAAAGGGCTCCCTCTGATAGCCATCTTCCAAACAGCAACAGTGCAGCTCTGTCAGCACAGTGGAGCGATAATAGCAACATATGAACTTGCTGCTCTGACTCTGCAGACTGAACCTATGCCAGTCAGAGAGACAGATGCTGTTTTCCAACCTGGCTACTACTTACTGCTTCGTTTATGAAGCCTAGGAGGTATTACCCCAAGACTTTTTTTGTCTGTCATATGCATTTATGCTTGCAAACACTAAATTGTGTGCTCATGTCACCAAGTCATATTATTTACTAAACTGAGAGAACATAATATATAGAAAATATAGAATATACACAAAATCTAGAAAAAGAAATCATGCAGAGCTATGTCCCAGTCCAGACTCTTCGATGGACCTGCACTTGACCCCAGGAGAGCTAAGGGAGGCTCGCCGTCATCCTAGCCTGGCTGCTCCTGGACTGTTACCAGGGTCGCCACGTCTAATAAAACCTAATGAGGCAGGGAGAGCTTTGTAGTGTCTTGACAACCACTGGTCAGGAGAATGTTTATCTATGTCAAATTTGTGGAGATTTTAAATGGCCCTGCTATTACGGTTAATGCTTACTAATGCGCGACTCCACACTGTACCTATGCTGGGAAAGCTGATATTCAAAGAGCTTACTTGGTACAAACCAATAATACAACAAACAAAACAAACAAACAAACAAACTGGATCTATTAGCTTTTCTGTGACACAACAAACAAACTGATAAGGCTTCGCTTCTCTGGCTGAAAATAACTTTCCTTTAATATGCCACGTCCTGTACAGAGAGGCTCTGAAAGGAGCAGTCAGTCAGTTGGAGGGAATGAGACATATAAGTCCCTTTGTTAAGTGAGAATGTCAGGTTAGTCGTTTCTCTTGCGCAGAAGAAGCCATGTAGCCCAGAGAGAGAGAGAGTGTGTGTGTGTGTGTGTGTGTGTGTGTGTGTGTGTGTGTGTGTGTGTGACAAAGGGTTTAGTCCAGCCACTTAAAAAACAAACTATTCATTCAGGTGCCTTCAGCCAGCATAAGCCAATGGGCTCCAGAGTTCCAAGGCAAACTAAATGGCCCCCGATGAGGGGAGGGCAAAACTCAGAGGCCCCATGGACAACTGGAGATTGACAGGACAATTATTTGAGCTTAACATAGTCCTAATATTTATCTGTGTAGATATGGCTGAAGATGGACATGGAACATATCCCTTGAGCACAGGAGTACACAGCATACAGTCAACAAAATTATTCAAATGCTTGTATGGACAGAGAGGAAATTTGAGAGAGAGCAGGTAAATACAGGTTTTGTATGCCTTACCGCTTTCTGCTGGGTCTGGAGTAAGGCAGGTGACAGGCTCTCCACCCGCTCAGGGTCACTGGAGATGTCGTCCTCCGATTCCTCCCAGGACGAAGAGAACCCCGTGGATGAGGCTGAGGAGGAGGAGAGCTTCCGCAGGGCCCGGGTGGCAGCAGGACTCGGCTGGAGCTGAGACTCAGGATTCTCCCCACTGCCAGTTTCCATCCCGTGGTCCGTGACGATGACGGCCGGGATTGTGCCGACTTCCAGGCCGCTCCCACCATCCCCCCCAGCGGCAGGGGCCACGGCACCAGTGGGGGTCGTCGCCCCGGGCCGGGCCCCTCCAGCAGCCTGCACCTGGGCTTCCGTTGGCTCGCGTCCTTGTGTTGGCAGGAGCGTGTTGGCCGGCAGAGATGTTGTCGTTGTTACCGACGCCGGTAGGCCCTTGTTCGTGGCGCCCAAGTCACTGCCAACCTCCAGCAAACTTACAGTCTGAGCACTGTTGGCCGAGCTGTCAGAGCCTGTCCAAGTCCCAGTGGGTTTGTTCGCATGCTGACCCCCCCCACCGCCACCCTGTTCCGTATTTGGGTCAGCGGCTGTCAAGCTTCTTTTTTTGTCGTTCACTGCTGCTGCTGCTGCTCCTTCTCCTTCTCCTGCAGTTGCTACTCCCTCTGGGTTGCGACATCCTCTCCCATTCTGGAGCTGGTTGGGAACACTGGGAGGGCAGTCCTTCCTGAGGGGAGCCGGGACTCCCCCTGGGCAGGGTTTCCCCGGAGGAGAGGCAGGGGAGGGGCCAAGGCCAGGGCCAGGACTGCTGGGCCTGGGTCTCCGGGGAACCCTGGGGCTCCGCTGGATCTCAGCACTCAGCACCTGGGCGCGCAGGTCAGAGATCTGCGCCTCGAACAGGCCCACCTTCTTGTTCACCTCCACGTTCTGGAGCTCACGGTGAATCTGCACGATCTGCACCGTGCGCTTGATCTCGCCGTTGGGCGCACTGCCGCCACCACTGATGCCGTCGTCCTCATCACTGCCAAACCGTCCGCGGCAAGGGCTGCTCAGCCGGCGGACACGGCTCCCTACATTCACGCCCAGGGTGTCCGGGTGCCGGCAGGGTGAGCGGGCACGTGGCCCACTGGGGCTCGCCACGGGAGGGAACACGAAGGACGGGGGTGCGCCTGGCGAGCCGGGACTGGTGCTTCCCGGGCTGTAGGGGCTCCCGCTAACCAGCAGGGGGCAGTAGGTAGAGCGGTCGGGCACAGGTAGCACTGGGCGCCCAGTGCGAGGGCTGCTCTCACCTTTCATGTTGTTGGCATTCATCATCACAGGAACGTTCAGGGCACATGCAGCCATAGCACCAGGCTGGCTCCTGCGGTGTGAGCTTCCATTTAGGCCCGATCCGGAACGTTCCACCCACTGGTGGATTCCACCATATCAATGAGCAGGGCAATTGTAAAGGAAAAGCAGCTTGACCCTCTGTGTGTGTGGCTGTTCTGTGACTCAGCTTCTAAAAAGTTTAGGGACAGAGTACACAAGATGAAACACAAGTTAGGAAGCTAACACAGACAACCCACTCCACTTTATCGGGAGTCCCCTGCATTGCTCCTTCCTGTTCAATAGAATGAGGCCTATTAAGAATATCCCTAACCTAAACAAAGCAAGCTAGACGCTCTCTGTGGTCGTTGCCAAGGTACCCTGTGGAGGATCACCATGCAGCTTTTTGTGGAAGCGTTTAGTCACCACACACTACAAGTCATGACCGCAGTTTTATATACGGAGTTGTGTATTACAGCTTGGAGGTTTGCTTAGCTGATTAATTCTGGGCATCATAAGATCCCACACAACGAGGGAGGGAAACCTCTTTAGTGTTACATAAACGGGATATGGTATTCTTCTCTACAGCTTTTTTGGTGTTTAATGAAAATATACACAGTGAGCTCCAAATAGTGAAAATACAATTCCGAAAAGAGTACAGTCAACATGACCTTTTATGTCCGTGCGTCAGTGAGAAGGACAGGATTAATGGTGTGCTGCTGCATGTGGGAAAAAATTCTCTCACATACCACAAGTCTTATATCATGTACAGTAAAGGTGGGTATGTGAGTGCTTATAACGAGATTCTGCCCTAACAAGTCAAAGACCAAAAGAAAGCAAAACAAAAGAGACCCATTGTGAAGAATGCACAGATGACTTCTCTTTCCTTTTAACTCCTTCTAGGAAAATACAGCCAAGCATCATCTCCAGTTACATTACTGAGAGCAAGATGTGCTGGATGAAACAGTAGATCAAAGATCAACAGAGTATGGGAGGCCCCTCAACTCTCCCATCCATCACCATGGGAGACTGAGAGAAACAGGCAGTTGGGAGACCCTGAAGTGGGCCTGTAGCCATTTAAGGAAACAGCGAGATACATATCTCTCTCTCAAACACATCCCTTAAACCCTGAGTCTGTACCATCTCTGGATTATCTTGAATTAGTATGAGAGAGGTACTATTTATAGACCATATGCTCCAGTTTCACAGGAACTTGAATGTTATTCCACATTTGGATAAAACTCATCTAAATGGATACATGTAAAATGTAACTATGAGAAAACTTCTCAAGACCCCTCTCAATACGCACAAGGAGCCACACAAATTTCTGTGACATTGTTTGCAGGATGTGTGCAGATTTATGGACACTGGATGTTGTTGCCAAAATCTCTAATGTTGTAAAAATCTTAAAAGTTAGAAGCTAACAAACGTTGTCCTGGAAGCAGTAGTCACGCATCACATCATGTCATATCACATCAAATCACATCATGATTCACAACGGCCTGCATCATACCAAAGTAAGATGGCCTAAGGGGTTCACATTTAAAAACTGAAAGTATTGTACATGCATTGATGGTACAACCATTGATAATATATTGAATGATGTTTGTTGTCTACAATGGCTCTAAACAAAAGATAGCTTGCTCTAGCAGTAGGCTCCAGGTCAAGCCAGCATGTTTAGATGGCACTGGGATACCACCCCATTGAAATGCGGAAAAAATCATGAGCGGATCGGAGGACAAGCACAAAGTAGACACGTGCTTCTAGGACAGTCATTACATTGGCCTGCACTTCAAGACAAAACAAGTCTGCCATCTCATTACTGTAGGCTGATTTCATTACCTCACTAAGACAAACAGGCTAAATTTCTCCATGGCTGCATGAGAGATTTTCAGAAAACTCTGGAAATCACACATTGGTTAGTTATGGTGGCCCCTTCTACTGTGTGGAAGACTATAAACTAATACAAAAATACAAAAAACAGCAACAATAAAAGTTATTTTAATAATCTGTATTTTTGTTGAGCTGCCTGTAACGCCATGTAAATAAGTCATAATAGTGTTGTTAACTACAGGCCTAATTAATGTGGCTGTAAGCCGTGTTGTAATAGTTGTTGGCAAAGATCTTTTCATGCTATCAACTGCGGTGTATAGTTAAAACATCATTTTGAATCAACTATTCATCTTCTCAGTTAAAGGAGTTTCAGAGAAGCACGGCGTGGGTTGCAACTTCGCTAACAACTACGTCCAAAACGTCCAAAAGAGGACGGTCATCTTACCTTGTTATAAGTAAAGAAGTATAAAAACGTTTGGACTTCAACGATTAACGTCTGCTGTTGTCAGCTTTACTACGACTGGGAGAGTTCGCAGTTGATCCAGAGGAGAAAACATCTGTAAACGGCGTAAAGGTCCAGGGAGCGATAACGCGCAGTTCAACACATTCCACAGAAAAAAGCTTCCTACATTCGCAAGTAAAGTTCCGAATTACTTGTCTTGTTCTTCTGGTCCATGTTAGCTCTTACTGTATGGTTGTGCTCCCATGAGTTCTTCAACACCTCGTCTCAGCGTGTGTTTGTTTAATGTACAAAAAGCAGGAAGGAAGTTAAACTGACAGACAGTGACACTGAATACAACGGAACCAGCAGCTTTTCTCTCAGTTGCCCCGCACACAGACATCAGGGAGGAGAACACTCACTATTCCAAGCCCAAGATTATGAATAGTGCGTACGTCAATAGGGTAATTTCATTTGTTTGGGTAGCATTCTTTTCGCAAGGGGGACACAGAGTTTTGATTAACAGTGATTATATTCCTTGTTTTTGGCTCTGACAATTGTTGGCAGAAAAGATCAAGTAAAATGTATAAAACACTGATATTTTATTCATAGTTATAGGTGAGATAATGTATTGAGAAATACAACAAATTGCTTGAAAATAAAGTCCAGAACTATTCGGGCTATAGCTGTGGTCCTGATTAATGGCAACATGTGTTCTACAAAAATTAACTTTTTGTTCCAAATTATCTTTAAACAGTCATTCCAGATCACTAGCCCATTAGTGAAACTCAGGGAAGTGTGTAACCTAGCAGACTAAAGTGGATGGAAAATACTATGCTATTGGCCCCTCTGATTTGAATGAGACAAGCTACCTGATAGGTTTATGAAAATGAATTTTCCATTCCCTGTGATTGAAACTGGTAGGCATGCAGACAAAGAATCTTGTTTTCCTCAAAGGTGACATCATTGTTTGTTTAGTTTTTCAGCATGGTCTTTTTCATGGATTGAGACATGATTACTTTAGGATACATCAATTAGAGTTTCATAGATTTGGTTCAAATAGCTATACCTAACACATGCAAGTGTGTGCACGTGTGTGTGTGTGTGTGTGTGTGTGTGTGTGTGTGAGAGAGAGAGAGAGAGAGAGAGAGAGAGAGAAAGTAGTAGGAATAAAAAAGAAAAAAAGACTGATCAATATGCACATTCATGTAATTGTATATGAGTATACACTCATAGCTGTGTAAATATACATTTATAGCTAAGTAAATACAGTTGTAGTTAAGCTTTGTTTATTTTTCCAAGTAGGCATGGGTGTAAAACCATTATATCAGGTGTGTCTGTTGCCGTTTCTCCAAACTGACCTTTACTCCCTGGAAAAGGGGCTGACTATCAACACCAGACACACTATGTATTGATCCACAAGGTTATCACTGAGATTAACACTACCCCTTGATCAGAGTCTCGTTAAAAGACATGCCATGCATTAAAGGAATTCACATCCTGATTCTTGATCAGCTCATTAAATGTCAACACTTGAAGTAAACATCCAAAAAATATGGATAGTGTAGGTCGGTGATCTGAAAAACTCCAGCCTCACAGTCTTTTTCATGTAGGCTATTGCCTCTCCAGTCATTTTGGGAATTTTCAAACGCTGAGTGTTTTGCGCCACCTGTTGGCAAAGCTGTGACAAGCACAATTTGACCAATGAGACAGGACGGGAGGAGACAAGATCAGGTACACTACTCAAATCAAAATACACTCCTCATATAAAATGAGCCAACTTGTTAGTCACACACTAGTTCTCAATGAATCAAATATTCATGTTCAAAATCTGTATCATCTAATTTGATGAAAAAACAATTAGGCCTATGCAACAATGGTCAATCTTCCACCATCTTCAACCCAAGAGGACTGGAGTCAAAGGCATATTGAAAATCAAAAAGAGTTGAGTCATCCTGGTACTTGTTGTTGATTAGTTTTGCTGTTGATTAGTGGGTCAATGTTTGTATAACTCTCTGGATATGGGTTTGGTTGTCAATGATCCACTGCCAAACCAGTCAGACAATGTGGCCTGTAGCCTATAAGACACTTTAAATGAGGAAAAAAAGGTTAAAAAAGGGAATAGGCAAAGTAGATTTTGAAAACATATAATAAAAAAGGACCTTCTTTCAGACCCCCCACACCTGGACCTCCACATGGAGCTGGAGTCTACAATAGCCCAGAGGAGGACCCTGAGCAGGCTACACTCTATACTGGACAATGACTGCCACCCCCTACACACCATCTTCATCAATCAGAGGAGTTTGATCAGCAACAGACTCCAGTGCCTCTCCTGCAGGACAGACAGGCTGCGGAGGTCCTTTATCCCCAGGGCCATACAGCTGTATAACAGCACACAGAAGGAGCTGAGCATAATGGACTGGACTGCTTGATCCCACACACACACTCACACTCATATGCTGTCCCTGGTGGTGACTATACTACTATGGACAACAATATACGGCACTACCATGATAACTACTGCACTAAATGACTCCTTTACAACATTGGGCAATCTTAATGGGTCATTGTAATCTATCTACCTGGATTACCGCAAGGCACCTTATCACGACACTTCTCTACCTCGTGGATTTCTTATTATCATTACTTTTTTTACTCATTCATTTTTTTTTTCTTCTCCGTTCAGTGAATGTTGTATGAATGCAGATGTGTGCAATATATTTGATCCGTTTTTGCATTGTGTATTATGTGTATGCTGCTGGACACCTTAATTTCCTTCGGGATCAATAAAGTAACTCTACACTACTGAATACACAATGTTTGTTTATGTTGAAAGCGTCACATTATTCAGTTTCATAGACCTGTTACTGTCCAATTGTCAGGATGATTGGATGTTTTTTTAACTTAAAAAGGATCCCCGGCCAACTGTAGACATTGACATTGGTGTCAGTTATATAAATGCGGTTAGAAAACACTTAAAGTGTTTTTGTTTTATTAAAAGTTTTAGAAAATCCTTTCACTAGTAGCTGTTGTTTTTTAGGTCTCATGCCTTCTGGGTAAAAAGAACTTGCACTGGTCTGCACCCATGCTGTTGCAGCACACAGACACCATTAATTTTGTTACACAATGATATTGTTTTTGCCTCACTTCTCTGATCGTCCTCCTTTTCACCAGAAATGTACACTACAGTAGTTAAGTAAGTTTTGTACCTATAAGTATCTATACTTCAGGTGTTAAATCTGTGAACTTTTACTTCACTACATTTCCTGAGTTACAGTAACGGCATACTTTTACTCCATGACAATTTCAAATTGCAACATAGAAACTAGAAGTATCCGATGAAATTTAATTTGGTGGCCGACCTGTCATTGGACAAGTGCAAACAACAAATTAAACCATTTTTCATTCTGACTGTGTGTGCGTGTGCGTGTGTGTGTGTGTTTTTTTAGGCTTTTCTGATATCTGAAGTCCCATTAAGAAAATAAGTGTTCATTACACTATGTCTGAATCAACCAGGTAATTTCACTTTGTACCTAGAAAGCACTGAGACATAAACAATGTCAAACGCAATGGCAGTTTACAAGCTCTGCAAATGAAGGGATTTTCTAAACATTTGATTAAAAATTAAAGCATTTTGAGTGTTTTTAAATCATGTTAAACATAGCTGACGCCAACGTCAACATACTTTATCAGTCTGAGATCCTTTTAATGTCATAGCATGTTATTAACTAACTGTGGACAGGGTGCGAGGAGGAAGTAATTCTACAAAAATTGCTTCAGAAAAGCATTTCGCACTCCTCTTTTAATGTATCATGTGCTCTGTGTGAACCTCAAAGTCTCATCTGTGAAGAGAGGTGGGCACCATTATGATGGAGCTCCCAAACTGTTTTTCTTTGGCAAATGGCTATTAAGAATCACAGTAGCCTACATGCTGAGTAGTGAGCAGAGGTTCTGTGGTTCTGAAATGTTTTTCTGTCATTCCCCACTTTAGAGGGGGTGAATTTTCAGGCCCCCTCTCTTTCCCAAAGCTGCAGAATAACAGCTGTTGCAGAATAACATTAAAACATTATTGCACACAAAATCTTTTTCCACACTCCCCTGGATCTGAGTGTTTAAAATCAATATGTAGGCCTATCAATAACTTTGTGGCAAGTGTCTTTATTGTCAATTGTTACTAAAGGCATTACTGAAAAAAACACAAATTTTCTCCTGTTTGTGGAGCCCCACCTTTTACCATCTCAGCTATTTCCCACCTGTCCCACCTTTTGACAATCAAGACATTCAAAGATGACAGCTCATTACATCGCCATCAGTATGTGTATTTCTGACAATTTGTTTAGAAACATGCACACCAGAACACTTCTGAAGGTAACTACGGCATGTTGGGCTGTGGTAGTGCTTGCATTGTTGCTGCCCGCACAGTGGAGCAGAGACTGGTCCCACTGGTGGGTAGTTACCCTTCTATAGCCCTGACCTGCTCTGCTTATGGAACAGTCCATCTCTTTGTATGTGCTTGATGATCTTGAGGCTCTGACTGAAGACACAGCAGACATGATTGCGACAGGCAGCACATACAGTATAGATGTGTTATTCAAGAGGAGATGGAAGCTGTGCGACTTCAGTGGGCTGCTGGTACTACTTCTCCTACAAGAAGGGACAAGAACATTTCTTGCAAAAGCATTACTTTCTGGAGGGTTATCTATAATTTTGTTTCTTCAGGGGAAATTATATGAGGCTCATTCTCAAACATAAACACGCTTGACAAAGTTGATCAAAGCAGGCTTAATTTGAAGGGTTAGTGAAATATGCCACGTCGACCTGTAGGTGGCAGCAGGTAGCTAGCGGTTGAAGGGCGTTCCGATCTTTTGCAGTAGTAGCCTCGAAGTTGAAGCAGAGAGGGTTGAAGAGATCTTTGCCTTAAGTGCTGGTATTAAGTATACCAGCCAAAGAATCTGTGTGTGAATAGTAATAATAATAAAAAGAATAAAAATAACAAGAAGAGGATGCAAATGAAGAAGAAAAGGAAGTCATCTTCTTTTAGTTCTTATTTCTGTTATTATTATTATAATTATGCAGCCTTCGACTTGTTACCACTTGCTGCTTTTTACCCCTTGCAGGTTACACGTGCTCGTTTTATTTTACAATCTGAAAAGTAGCACAGCATGTTTTTGAAGGACGTGTAAATAACAAGGTCGTGCCTTGCATATAGTAGCTTGTCAAAATCCAGCATCGACTACAGACATGATTTCGTATTGGTTAAAAGATCTGTTAAAACACAAGTTTGACGTTTTGCTTGTGATGTGACCAATAAGAAACAAGAGTTTGGCCGCCGCCCACCTATTGCACAGTTTTGAGAATGGTAGATAGCCAATGATACATTGTTATAGGCGGGCCAAAATAAGTCTAGCAATCACAGTCAAAGTTGGTAAACAGCACTAGCTGGCAGACCTCATGGTGCGAGCTTCACCAGTGAAGGGGACGAGGCAGAGTGTGGAACGACAGTGATACAGTGGCAAATAGGTGGTAAGTATTGAATTTGAATATAATATTTGTGCAACACTGTCGATTATGTACCATCTGTTGTAGTAATCTGTGCAGATTGTGGTAGCACATGTACCAACACATCATAAAGTTTGACGAAGGCTCTGCTGCCATGCCTAGCAGCATTAAAGTTACCCACAACCACAACCTAACCCTTAACGGTATTTTCGCTTGCTCAGTTTAAATACATTTTGATAGCAAGCGTTTATTTGACTTTAATATTAGAAGCCCATACTGTTGCTACTAATGCAGTTCATCCAATCTTGGAGGCAGATAAATTAACCAATTCCTGACATGTGAGTGAAGTGGCCTATGCAGACTGTAACCTAAATCTATGCATTGACTAGTAGCAGAGGGTAGAACCATAATGTTTGGTTGCTAGCTAGCGTTAGTCATCAGCTACGTAGCTAGCATGCTTGTGAACTTTTGCACTGCAGATTTGTGATTCATGTGCCAGCGGCAGACTCAATCGATGCCTCATACACTAACATTACTTTCTCGGTAGTTGGAAAGTTGACTTGGTACATTGCATGATTCTAGTCACGTCCACTGTTAATTTTCCGAGCAGGACACAGTCAACGTGTTTCTAGGACAGGGCAGGACAGGGCCTGACTAATGCCCAGTGATATTATTCAAAAATACTGTTAAAACCAATTCGAATTCAAAGGATATGACATTTGCTGTTCCGCTAAATCTTAATTGTATATTTTGAAGTATCACAAGGCCTATGTCTTCCGTGAATATTTTCTTCGGGCATTTCAATGACACTCAGCACCAGACAATCGCAAAGGAGCTGTATTTAGGTGAGGTAACTTGGTAACTTGTTGGTCCATTTTGATATTGCCAACCTTAACTTCAGCACTGTTTATTTTGCCCATATCCGCTTGGCACTTAATGGATATATCTGTTGTCTGTTGTACTGTACTGCGTGATACATAACATATATATATATATATATATATATATATATATATACACACACACACATACACACACATACACACACACACACACACACACACACACACACACACACACACACACATATATATATATATACACTAATATGAGGGAGAGAGAGACAGACACAAAACATGGCATACCTATGATTCTCTATTGTAAATTATTACAAATAAAAAAATAAATTTATTATAGATCATAGGCCTTATCTTCAACTGATAACTGATTCATTAGTGCTTAGGTCACCTTCAACCCAAGTCTACATTGTTTTATTATCTGCTTTCCCTTTACTGCTTTGTTAGTCCAGCAGACCTCATGTCAGCTCTGTTTGATAAAGACTGATATGGAGCCTTATGATTTAGTTGGCAATCAAGCGTAAACGGGAAAAACAAGGGTGTTGCCCCAAATTCTTTCATTTCTGATACCTGATTGGTTGTCAGTACCAAACCCTTTCCATCCCTTTTCTTACTCTCTGCACAAGTTGACTGAAAAAAAGAGAGATATGATAGTTATGCTATTCCCCTTCCCATTCTCTCTCACACACACATGCACACGCACACGTATATGCACATGCACACACACACACACCTCCAGCCTCCAGCACCATCTCCATCTCCAGCACCCAACCAGAGGACCTCTCACCCAACCCCATCCCATGCCATCCCCTAATAACATCATTCGTATTTAGAAACTAAGTTATTGAACATGTAGTGGTAAACTTCCTCCTTGCTTGGGCTAGTTTGACCTCCCACCCACCATCTCACTGAGTCACTCCCACACACCCAAACACACAAGTCCCTAAAGCTTTGACCCCTTAGCCTCCCAGAGTGCCTGTTTGCTGTGAAGGGGACAGTGCAAAGGAAATGGCCTCTAGCCTTTCTGCATTTGTAGTGTCACAGCAGCCATTGAGTAATTGGCATTTGTTTAGCAGGCAGTTTTTTTTCCTCCATGCACTTTTGTGTGCATGTATCCAGTTTCGTGGGAACAGAATAAGATGCTGATGTTGACATCTTGGAAACTGTGACGATTTTTTGATAGGGATGGGAAAAAGTTGTGTAGGACCTGCTCTGATTTTCACAAGCTTATTGTTACGCTCTAAGATTGTTCTGTGATAATGGCACGCAGGGAAAAGGGTTGTATATTTAATATTAGTCATCAAGGAAAGAAGTGATTCAGGGCTATATTTATGCAGATGTTCCTCTTCTGAAAAGGGGGAACTTGTGCAATGCTGTATTTCAACAGTGATAGGATACACAATCAGTTTACAAGTGATAAATTGCATACCAATGAAGACATGGAGTACATGAAACTGAACTCAGTTGATTTGCAAACCAGTCTAGGCTATAGCCTTTATATGGGTAAGCAGTACTCACTGATTGCAAGTCCCTGATGGAGAAATACAAACTCAGCTAAACTTGGTAAAAAAATCAGTAGAGCTCCAAACGTAAGGCCCTGTTTACACGTATCTAGATATTTTTTATATTTTTTAAATTGTGTTTACACATACATCTGTTTGAGGTGGCTAAAACTCAGTGTAAACAAGAGGCCCAAACAGAAAAAAAATTAAAATATCAGTTTCTAAAAAAATCCACGTACGTGTAAACAGGACCTAAGTTAAATGAAAAAACTTTACTTGTATAAAGAAAAAAAAGCACAACTTTGTATTGGAACCCTGGGTTGTTCCACTCTGGCTAGACTCACCACTGACTAGACTGTGAAGATCTGACTACATTCTAAAATGTAGTTTACATTCTAAATAAAATGAAATATGAAAAATGGCAGTCAGTGAGCACAGGCATGCGGCCACCTACACTTGAGTAGTGGCATAAACAAGGCTTTCTTAGTGCTCTAAAACTGCTCTCCTCTTCTCTGTGCTAACATGCCCCGGGTCTGCCCTCGCAGCTGCAGTCTTGTTATGGAAGCATGGTTGCAGTCATATCTCCAAAGCTTTGACTGTGTGTGTCGATAAGACAAGGTGGTTGCAATGGAAAAATACTTCATGGGACTGTGTCAGATATAAGCCCCAGAATTTTTTTTTTTTATTTCATTTTTTTTGTTTATTTATGTTTTTATTTTTAGGTTCTAGATACCATGCACATTGCTGCCAATACTGTATGTGTGATCTTTAATATGCTATTATTTTCATCTTGGTCTCAGGAGTCTTTGATAATCAGGGCATTTCTGAATTCCATAATCCATTTGAAGAGTTTATTTTGAGATGATAACATTAAGGAGAGTGTTCATCAGTTGGTTTTGTGCTCAAAGACCGACCTCCTTCCTCTCCTCGTTCTGGCTTGTGGAATTCTGATCCTGTGAATGACACACCTTGGGTGCACTAGGTGGGTTAGCCTAGCGGGTGTAGCCTTAGTAGGCCAATGTAAACAAAGGCTCCTCCACGCAGGTTTGTTGACATGCAGAGCTGAGGACCGTCCTGCCAAAGCTATACTAAGTCATGTGGCTTGACGCCACTGATTACGCATGCCTCTGGATTTTGCCATATGATGAAGGGGAGAGGAGCCATTCGCTCAGGCGAACAGAGGCAGCATTCTAGTGGAGTTGTAGGCCTAAAATGAATAGACTTGAGAGTTGACCGCATGCCTCTAATGTTAACAAATGTCACATGCAGACGTCACATGCGTGGCATGATCACTAATCAGCCACTTTGAGTCTTCCAAGGGTGCACGCGCACACACAGACACACACACGCTATGTAAACTTGCAAATGATCTAGAGACATATACTATACATGGGTGCTCTTTGCTCCATGGGGATTCTTTGCTCCTCTGCAGCCCGTCTATGCTGTGGCATTTTTGTTGTTTAAATATGTCAAACTCACCCAGCAGAGACTAGGTCACTGTGCTGTGCTGCTGAAGAGGAGGGAGGGTGGGGAGGGGGGGATTATTCCTATCCAAGCGAGGAAGTCATCCGGGGAGACTTGGAAGCTAACTGGAGCAGAGACTCCTGTGCATGGGTGTGTGTCTGTGAGTGTGGGTGGGTGGTGTCTGTGCTTCATCTGCAAAATGGGCCATCAAAGTCTGTGACAAGAAAAGAGTGCTGTCTCTCCCAGTAATCTGCTACAGCAAGGCGACCTGCATGCATTTTATAGGCTGTGCATTATAAATAGATTTAAACCAAGATTGCCATTTGTTTTCTGTTTCATTCAGTCAACACATGGGGCAAAGCCAGACCCTCTGGGGTAATGTCTCTGTGCAGCTTAGAGTGTGTGAGCAAACTGTTAAGCCTTTTGGAAAAGGCCATGTGGACTCTATGCACATTCACAGGCTGAGCCCACTGCCAACAGGGGCAATCCTCTCTTTGGCTTGCAGCAGCCCAGAGCCTTCCTAAAGTGGGAGATCTGATTGATGGGTGTTCTGTAGCACTTTGATAATTGCACAGTAAACTCATCTCTATTCCTCAGTCTTGTCACGTGTGTTTGTAATCACCGCTCCATTTAGTACACAGGGATTATTTATTAAAACAGTATGCATTCAGTTAGTATAGAGGGACTGCTTGGTAAAACAGTGCATTAATTTAGTACAGAGAGGCCCTTTGGTCAAACAGCATGTGCATTAACCAAGGTGCAGTTAGTGGTTGTGAGTATTCAATTCAATTCAATTCAATGCACTATTTTACACATTTGTTTGGTTTGTTTGTTAGTAGGTGTTCATATGGCAAGGCCGCCTCAGAATGTAGCTGAGACTCTGCAAGCTAGACTATTTTATATGTGTGTTGTATGCCATTTGTGTTTGGCTCTCATAAGTGAAGCACAGCTCCCCTCTTGTTGTGAAATGATTGAGACATTCTCTCTGAAATTTAAAGGGATAGGCTTGCTTATTTTAGTCCACTAATGTCAGCACAGCGCAAAGTAGATTTTGTGGGCTTGCTTCAGCTCTATCAGAAATGCTACTTATGCATGATATGTGAATATAATTCCATCTGCTTGGATTCAAGAATGTGCAGTCATAATCATTAGGGAACACTTGCTTGGAACACCCATAGTGTGCTACAATTTCTTGTCATAAGCTGAATCCAAAACCCCCCTCCACCACCAAGCCCTAAGATCTGAAACCTCAAAAACCTGAAGGGATATTCCAGTACAAGTTAACCCATATCCCTGTTGTTCAAGGTCTGAGTGCTGTCAGTAGGAAAAAGAAAAAATTGCTACAACTTAGACCAAATAAATGTACATTTTTACTACTGACAGTCCTCAGTGACCAACATGGCTATGGGTTGATTTGTGCTGGAATATCTCTTTAAGTCTTTGAGGATTCAGTGAGTTTATCAGTCATTTCACATGTACCACACAACAGAATACCGTGGCAGCAACAAGCAGCACATAATTCCTGGTCACAAGGGTACAGATCTCTTTGAGAGTAGTGCAAAGTGAGAGAGCTTTTAAAGTGTTTAGTGTATGGGGCAGAGTCCACCACAGGTTTGCCTGATGGCAGGGGAGCTCAGGTACCTAGTGCCTGTGCTTATTGTTTGGTCAGTAACAGGTTAACAGCTCAGTGTTTTATCTCAGCTGTGTGAAATGGCCGTAACCTTTGAGGGAATGTCTGGGCCGTCATGAAGCGCGATAGCAGCTGTGTTGGGCTTGCACTTCTGGGTTGTTGATCTATGGTGTTGAGTGCTTTGCTGGCCCTACTCCTCCATAGTCGACTGCAACCGTTATGCCCCCCGCACCCTGACCGTCCCATCCCCAAGCCAATAGCATGACCCACCATACCATGACAACATTTCTAACGGCCTATGGAATCTCTAGTTCGGTCCAATGTCGGACCAACATGGCTCATCTTACAGTTGTCTAAAACAAGTGGGATGTTTTTGCGAGTTAAATTTAGGTTCCTATGTGTTTGTCACTGCATTGTTTGCTTGTTGGGTTTTCACCAACTTTCATTTTGTGGTTCTGTTGTTTACTGCTGTTGTCGTTATCTGCTCTAAACTGAGTGAACTGAGTCATTGAAGATGTGCCTGCAGCGTGTTTACATGGGAGTCTCACACACCAATACACTCTTAAACATGAGACTAACTGATGGCATGGTTTGTTATTTCTACAAACTTTCAAGCCTAACCTTTTGACAGTGGATTAGGTCACTCCAACTCTGCTTGTAGCTGTACAGTTTACATTGTTATCCATTGTGCACAGTCGTATATAATATTTCAGCTGGACATGGCAAGTTAGAAGATGTGCTAGTTGGGTGGCATGAACAGCGTATTCTCCAATAGCATCACTATTAAACAAACTCTTCATGTCGATTCAGTCAAGAAAAAAAAATGTTATCATGATTTTGTTAACAGAGATGTATGTTTTAGAGGTCGTTGCTGTTTGTTAGATAATAGCTAAGTTACAATCATCTGTTTAAATTTTTAAGTAATAGCTTAGCTACAATCTTCTGCTAACTGACACATAGGGCTAGCAATAAGATACTTCTGGGTAGCAGAACGCTACTGGTTACCAACATTCTCCACTCTCACCAACAACTCCCCTGTTGTGTCGTACCGTAAAGAATAAAAATTTTGTGTCAACCTCATACCCCTTACCAAGGATGCCACTCACTCAAGTATATACCCATTGATTTAGCAAAGGCTTTTATGAAGCACACCTTATAATATACAGTTATATAGATCTATACCTTTTGGCATTTTAATATACCACATTCATAATATGGATAATCAAACCTCAGGTCTCTCTCTCTCTCTCAGGTGTGGCGGTGAAGGAGACCCAGCATGGCAGGGGACATGATGCTGCTGATGCGCGGCCTGGCCAAGCTTAGCCAGGCGGTGGTGGAGACTCAGGCCAGCATGCTACGCAATGGCGGCACCCAGGCCTTCGCTCAGGGCATGCAGCTAACCACCGAGCAAGGCATGGGCATTGCCATGCAGAAGATCCAGGTGAGGGCAGGACGTGTTTGATGGGTGTAGGAGAGAAACAGTGGTGTGAGAAAAGTAGATGAGACAAGGTATTAAAATTAGCAGATTAGGTAGATTTCCGACATAAAATACTGGATACTATTGAATGGCTGGTGCGTTATGCTAATTTGTCCATCAGTGACTGCTAAATACTCAGTTGAGATTAGAGGTGGAAGGGTGGGTGACTTTATAACATGATTCCTGCTCTTTGTGTAAGCTAACATAAACAAGCAGTTTGAGCCTGCTCACTTTGCCTATTCACAGGCATCAGGCCCGAGCTGGCAAGTAAGCAGGGAAACCTGTTTAGCAGGAGGAAGTTTTGTTTTGGGAGCAAAAAGCCTCGGTACATCTCTGAACTTGTGCCTTGGTTTGCCACAAATGCAAACTATCCTAAATTAAACCCCATCACTGTTGTCAGTATTGAAATGATGCCTTCAGCCTGTGTCCATTCAACCTTTAAGACTGGATTCAAACCTGTTGATTGCCATATGAATTTTTAATTCAAACCTCCAACTACAGAACTCCTTCTCATTGTGGGCATCTTTTTGTCTCGAAAGGTTATGCAAGTATTGAGTTTCCCTGTTGTCTTGCAGCTGTATTGTTGATTTAATCTAGCAAAAAAAGAACTCTGTCTGTGCTGTTGTGTAGGCATTAGTGCAAGGCATTTTCTCCATGCAAATAGTACAACCAAGGCCTCTGTTAGAAGTCAGAGGGGCATCCATCTTGTGGTTTCATCATTGTATCAATGGCTATCAGAATGATAAGACATACTACAGTACTTGTCTAGATTGCATACATTTCTAAATGTCTTTATACCGTTTCAAAAGCTTCTGTTTTACCATTTCATATGTTACCTTAGCGTAGCAGAACAAAATAGAACATTCAAGTATTCTTTTTGTTTTGTCTGTATTGGCCATCATATGTGAATGTTTCATATTTCTATAACATATAATTACATGTGGGTGTTTTTTTTTTTCTAATCAGGAATTTAGTGGTCAACAGCAGAATGTGTCAGAGTTTGGTTCAGAAATGGACACAGAGTACAACTTCACAGGTGCGGAAGAGGGTATGGAAGGAGCGAGAGACATGGAGAACGAGTTCAGTCACCACACGGGCTCAACGGCAGCGAATGATGCAGGGGCCCAGAAGAACGGCCAGGTGCCGCCAGGTGCAAAGTCCAACCTGTTCGAGGGCTACAAGGACCCTAGTCAGCAGTTCTCAGGCCATGTCCGCTCATACCACCAGATTCACTACTTTTATCCAGTGCGGTCCTACCATCAGGATCACTCGTCTGTGGGCGGCCTGACAGCTGAGGACATTCAGAAAGCCAGAGAGGCCAAGAGGACTGATGGCAAGCCCCACAAGCAGATGGTATGGCTGCACTGCTCAGGGTTGTGTTCCCCAAAACCATAGAATAGTATGGAGTATCATTATTGTCATTGTTACTAGCACAACGAAATAGTTGCTGACTAAGTTGACACTTTCAACACTTGTAATGCGATGTCCACCGTATGCTAACAAAGTTAGTTATGGTTGTTTATGTTATGCTAACTAAGTTAGCAGCTTAGTTGGTTGGCAGCGCAATTGTGTATTGCCAGCCAGCTAAGTTGCTAAATGGTTAGCAGCCATGTTGTTGGGAAATGGATGCCAGCTCTGTAGGTCTGCATGGTTCTAAGACCTGCATACCTGCCTGCAAACACTGGAGCAAAACTTTCATTATTATTCAAAGCATGTGGTTATTTACATTAAAAATGGTTCAGTGTGTTTACATAGAAATTAAATTAGTTGAGTACTTGTTGACATAATTGTGAAAACGCCTGCAATGAGATGCACCCTGTGAAAAACAGGAAAAGTTTTTTAAAGTGTGTGGCAGCCTTTGAGGTTTTGGTCGTGAGTCGATTGAGCATTGATATCAGAAAACCACAGCTGACTCCACTGTGGAACCACAGAGACAGAACATGTGTGACTGACAAGATTTTAAAAATGTTTTCTGGTTGTCAAAGCAAGGCTCTCTCACTTGATCTTAGTTACTCAGTGTTTCTCTCTTTTCAGCTCAGCGAGAGGGCAAGAGAGCGCAAAGTGCCCGTCACACGGTTAGGAAGGTTGGCCAATTTTGGAGGTAAGAAGCCTATGCTTTCTTGTGATTTTCTAAAAATAATCTTCAGTTATGTGAATTATTATATGAAATATTTGTCCTCTTTTAATGTCTTTGTTTTGTTTTTAATCTCTCTGAGTGTTATGAATAACCCTTTAGTTTTGTATTTGAATCCTTATTAGGATGTAGGGTTTTTGTAACATTATCTCACCTTTGGGAATGCGAAAACAAAGACTGTTGAAGCCCTATAATTTAAAGTTCTTAGCTGATGTTGTTGACTGTCCATCCACCAGGTGCTTGTTTTGGCAGTATCACTTGGCAGCTCTATTTTAGATCTGTGCCTGTTAGGCATCACCTGTTTAAATGGGCTGAATTTTTAGTTGGAGCTTAACCTTTGCAACCCTCTGTCTTTTTTTGTATTTCTCTCTCACACATGCCCTCCCCTGCCCTATTATATGGTTTTGGGGTATCTGTGAGCAAACAAACCGCTCCCGCCCCAACCACACACACATTCACACAAACACACACACACATACACACACATACACACATACATTTTCATACACAGACACACATGACTTTACAGAGAATGTATGTTTTCAGTAACCTAAACAGATTCACCACCCTTTTATTATAAATCACTAGCCTTGGCCCACATGTACAGTACACATACACACATGCACAGACACACAAACAGACAGTCACCTGTGCTCACACATGGACACAGGCTACGCAACCCAAGATTGAGAGCCTGAGCTCTCGGGGTTAATCTCCACTTTGACCAGTAACGCTGCAGTCTGTTTGGGTGGGCTGTGTGTGTGTGTACGCGTCATCCTGTGTGGGTTGGGAGAGCTTAGCTTGTCTGGGAGACTGGCGCCAGCTCACCTGTCTCTCCATAGGAACTCTGTCTGAAGGCTGGCTGGCCGTAGTACCGGCTGGCCGTAACCACCTTCCGCTAGCTGTTGCTAGTTGCTACACCATGGTTGCTATGGGAAGCTCTGACGTGTGGCTTTGGCAGAGTAGCTCTTTCTGCTCAAACTAATGAGAGGACGCAAAGAGAATGGATTCAGTTTATCAGAGAGGCTTTTATTCATCTCATCACTCAGTATAGAGATATAACTGACAAGACATTTGGCTGACATTTAAGGGCAATAAGTTATGCATCAGTCTAGTGTTATGTTTAAAAATGAATTGTACGGGGTGATTCCTTGCTTGCTGATGCCACTTCCCACCGGGTGAATCCACACCATGATTGCTGTAGGGAGCTCTGAAGCCTGGCATTAGAGGTGCAGCTCCCTCTGTTGTTGGTTGTGGTTGTGTTTGTTGTGGACATTTTTAGAATGAGCTTGATGAATTAAATTGTTAAGTATGCCCATGTGGACCTCCTTAGGGCACCAGTTACTGTCACTGTAATTATGGGCACAAGGCACATGCAGATTTGAGCAGACACTTCCAGAGGACAGGCAGGAAGATGGGATGCTGGGGGGAGGGGGAACAAGGGGGGGGGGCTAATGGAACATTTGGCTTTTAGTGTCTGAACATAGTTTTTGTCTCTCTCTCATTCCCCCTGAGAGGAGGCTTTCTGTGCTGCCTTTCTCGGGCTTGGACATAGTTGGAGGGGACAGGGAGTGACAGAGAGCGCAAGTCTATGTGGGTGTTTTGTCTGTGTGCTCACTTGGGCTGGAAGGTGCCGAAGGGACATGTGATTGTCAGGACAAAGGGACGTGATGGGACACCTCAGAGTGTGGGAACGTTCCTGTGAAAATGCGCCCCTGCTTTCAGAACCTTCTCTTCTCTCTCCTCCTCTTCTTGCTCTTTCTCTCCATCTATCTATCTTTCTCTCTCTCGCTGTCTTCTGTCTGTAATGTTTATTTTCTGCTGACATACAATACCCTGTACATGATAACAGCAGGATTACTCACTAAACTCTCACCATGGTGGTGGCAGGAATACATTGAGGGGGGCGGTATGTGTCGCATTTTCCCACTGCCTTCAGTTGTTGCTGTTATCAGATCTTAACACGGACAACTCCACCCCCACCCTCACCCCCCGTCACCCCCCCAACACAGCAGTTTAAAAAAGGAGCCAAAGTGGATAGGTAAACACCCACTAGCACCTGTTTGCAGTGGCAACCTTACATGGCCACTCCGAAACTCATATACATTACAGGAACGGCGGTTTCGCCGGCGTTTCAAGAATTGTGTGTGTGTGTGTGTGATGGGGGATTGGAGGTGGTGGCAGGTTACTTTATGTGTTGACACGTGCATGTTGAGTTGATGTAACGCAGCGTTGAGCACGCCTCATCACTGTCATCTTTGCACTGTCCTTGACTAGCAACCTTAGTCATCACCAGGGGAACATTACTGCCTGCCTTTGAGAAAACTGCAGTCTTACTGACTTCCTCAGAGATCGAGTTCACTTCACAGGGTATCTGGTTCTAGTTCTCATGTGTTCAGGCCTGTGCTGCAACGCCTAGAACCCTGCCCTTGGTATCCTCGTAACATCCCCTTGTAGGTTGGCAAAGGTGTGCCAGCCAGCTGCCACCGTCACCACCACCTTAATCAACACATATCGCACTTTTTATGTCATTAGCATATGCCCCTTGAGGTCTATCAAAATGATTAGTAGGGCCCAGCCTGCAAACAACTATCAACAACATAGCTGCCTGTTGTCCAGTGTAGAATTTAACCTCCCTAACTTGGTTGCATTGGGAATGTACTAGGCTAGACAGCTGGAGAATGGCCCAAAAGGCCACTCAATGTCACCTCAGTATGAGATCACTGGATGGAGAGGTTGCTGGTGGTGGTGGTGAGGGGTGTAGGGGCCTTTCAGAAAGCTGCCACATATTTAATCCAAGCAAACCTGTTAATTAGCATTAGTACAAATTACCAAAATAAGATAATACTTTTATCGTCTGTTTGCAAAGAAAATGGTCTTGCACCATTACACCTTTCTGGCAGTCACACTAAACAGATTTGAAACTAAATTAGAGTAGAGTAGAGTTACTTTATTGATCCCAAAGGAAATTAAGGTGTCCAGCAGCATACACAATACACATAATACACAATGCAAAACAGATCAGATGTATTGCACACATCTGCATTCATACAACATTCACATTAGAGTGATTGTTAGGGCAACCAGTATCAAGGAGAAACTTGCTTACATATATATATTTTTTTACTTGGATCTTTCAATATTTTTTCTAAATGCCACTCATTTTTAAGTATGATCCACCAAGGGAGAAGCTCTTTTCATCTGCCTGTTTACATCCGAACAGCTCTCACTGTTCGCTCCCTCACCCTGCCATGTAGTTCTTCTTTCCCTGCCGAATTTCACAAGCTGCAGGACGTTATGTAACACATGAGGTTATGTAACACTCCAGCCAAAAGCGCACTCAACAGAATCTTGTTATTGTTTTTCTGCCATTGCCCCTTAAGGCCTAGGCTAACCCTCAAAGACTAAACTGGCATGATTTATTGATATCATGATTGCCTGATTTATGCTAGGTAAGTTTTCAGGGATTTAGGCTTGGAAGAGGCAATGGAGAAAAAGTATGTTGCTGGTGTGTCCCACTTGAAGTGTTAAGAATGTGCGATATACTGTGATATTCGAGGCAGGACCATGTGCACTGCGTACCTTGTTGTGTGCTCCTTCCACTGGCTGCGGTTTCTGACAGCTGCAGATAAGGCTTGTTCTCCCACCTCCGTGTTGCATTTGCTAACTCGGATGCCACTGTTGTTGCACTCATATTCATAGAAAGGTCTAGAAAGAGGCCAGGGACTGACCTTTTAAGTAATGAAATCTGATGCCTGATATCCCTCAAGTTCCAAAATGTTGTAGCATTATACTTTTAATACACAAGAAACTGTTCTCCATATTATACAGAGAGCTTCATTCAAACCAGTGTTGTCTTGTGCTTTGTTTCAGGTCTTGCTGTTGGTCTGGGTATTGGAGCTCTGGCTGAGGTGGCCAAGAAGAGTTTGCGAAGTGATGAAAAAAATGGTAAGATGATAATAACAACAGTCTTTATTTTCAAGCAATAACTACTGAGTTGTATCCTCTAACATACTATAATCACTGGGACTTAACTATTCCCAGTGCAATGCTGTCTGTTGCCATAATTAATGTTGCCGGAGCAAGCTGCATGGTCTGCTGTGACCCTAACATCAGACATTAAAGACTAGAGAGTGTCATGACTCACCAGTCACACTTACAATGCTGCTCTGTGTGCTGTAAAGTAAACCCTCATGAATCACTCGATAACCTGCTGCAGATAAAGTAGGTTCACACTTCATATTTTCCAGCATCTCACTCATTTTGCATCTTGTAAAGTCCATGACTCCAGCCGGGTCATTTTTGTTTTATGAGATTACGAGAGACAGCAATGTTCAGTTGGCAGCTGCCAAGGAGGACCATCAGCAGGCCATATACTGATCTGACCTTTACAACCCCACTGTTAGAGGAGAAACACTGTCCTGTCTTTCAACCTCTAGTGTTACAAACACCAGACGCAGTGGGAAAAGTGTTCCTACCCTTAAAGCAGAATTCCTCGCATTGACTGGGAAAGCAAAATGTGCTTACCATCACCACCACCATCTGTTATAAATGTGTATTACTGTACATTATATAACAGTGGACCATCATCATAGATGTTCCAGAACATGAGCAAGCATGCTATTATTTAAATGTTTGGAACAAACTTTCAAGTAACCTCTACAGCTGAATACAAGAACGTCTCAAATGTCATGTAATCATTTACATCATAAAAATATGTGCCGTTTTATTGCCGTTGTGGATGTTTTAAGAAATTCCACTTCATGATTGAGTTGCTCATAAAGGTGTAAACACATGCCCATGTGGAGCAACTCCCAACTCCCAATGACCTGGATAGCGTCACACAAATTCTGGCAGATTTTCTTGTGTAATCTGGGCTCAAGGTAGTAAATCTGCTCAAGTCGTGTCCAGAGAGCTGCATCTACGCACCATGTTGCCAGTATTGGCCCACTGACACACATTTGTTTAATGCCCAGAGTTGGCCACTACACAGTGATCCTGTGATCATTCAGTTTGTCTTTGTATGTGGTGGGAAAAGGATGGTTAAATATTATTGTTGTGTGTTTTTTGTGTTTTGTTGTATGTTTTTGTGCTGAGCGTCTCTTTAAATGCCCACTTAAATGCACACATAGAAAAATTGGCCAAGATGAGGGGTGGGAATCAAGACCCACGGGGAATTGAGTAAAACTGAGAATCAAATGCTTCAGTTATTACCACCATCAGACCATGGTCCATGAGTCTTTCTGAATACTGAAGTGAAATAGATAACACAGTTCTACATGGTTTCACACATCCTAAAAAGCTGCTATGGTCCCCTTAGTTGTACAGACATATGTGCTGATACTGACAAGGAAGGAAGTAGGGCAGAGCAAAGCATAGCATGTTCAAGTTCAAGTTTGCTCATATTCTGTACTTGAAGGAGAAGGGGAAGTGGAGGCATTGGTTCTGTGGTTGTGTCCACAGACGTCTGTGAGCATGTAGTGAGCCCAGGAAGTGATCAGAGACCAGTAATGGGATCCAACCTTCAGATGGCACCTGGAAAGACTGATGAGGACAAGGAGCTTCATAAACACGTCCAGGAATAGCCTATGCTCTAACACGCGTACACACACACACACACACACACACACACACACACACACACATACACACATACATACACACACACACTCACACACTTACCCTCCACAGTGTACACACACTCTCTCTCTCTCTCTCTCTCACACACACACACACACATACATACACACACACACTCACACACTTACCCTCCACAGTGTACACACACTCTCTCTCTCTCTCTCTCACACACACACACACACACACACAGAATGAGAGGGAGAGAGAGAGAACGACGCTGTAAACAAGTTTGGGGAATCCTCCAAGGCCATGATAGACCCTCATTACAAGTGCTGTTTTAACTCTGCTGTCCTGCTCTCTAGTACGCCAAGTGCAAAGGTTTCTTGTGCAAACACTTTAACCTGCACATTCTGCATTACATAAGCATCCTGCACAGCAACAGCGCAGTCACGGTTCATTGCAATAACCACAAACAACAGTTGCATAGGCCTGCTTCCATTATTTAAGTTGCCTTGTTTTTATTGTAAGATTTATTTCTGGGCCTATCTCGTCTTTACTGATAAGACAGTGGAGAGCAATGAGAGATGGAGGGACTGTGGGTTTGGATATTGTCCTTGAGGCAGGAACTGGGTCTCCTTGGGCACTAGACCCTCGTATGGTTTTGGACACGGACCGGTGTGTGACCTGTGAACTATTTAAGATGGCATTGGTGACTGTCACATATTTAGTTTTCTTCTGGTGTTGATTTAATCAGAGTGTTCAGTCTCCCCTCTGAGGCTAACAATGTTTGTGTGGGTTGACTAGCAACAGGAATGGACTGGATGCCCATCTTCTCCTCTCCCCAGGGAACAAGAAGGCAGTGCTGGATTCCAGCCCATTCTTATCGGAGGCCAATGCAGAGCGCATCGTCCGGACCCTCTGCAAGGTGCGTGGAGCCGCACTCAAGCTGGGACAGATGCTCAGCATCCAAGGTGAGTCATTAAGCCACATCCACTGGGTTGTGTCCAGGTGAGTCAGTCCTCAAACCTGCCCCACACACAGGGCTCTGTCCAGGTGAGTCTTCAAAACTGCCCCACAAACAGGGCTCTGTCCAGGTGAATCTTCAAACCTACCCCACACACAGGGCTCTGTCCAGGTTTGTCCTCAAGACTGGTCCACACACACTGTTGTGCCTTGTATTGTTTACATTTTCATTCACATTTTTTCATTTGGCTGGGAGAAATCATTGGACCAGGGATAATAGAGTAATACAGTAAAATAAAGTCAATTTGTCAAATACTTCAGCCCCTCAAGCAGCTTGGGGTTGAGTGCCTTGCTCAAGAATGCGTTTTCGGGCTCCTAGCATTCTAGTCAGGTTCTTTAACAGCTTTTACGGTACAGCATTGTGAAAGAGTAGAATAACAGTCAGGCTGCTGTAAGTGCAAGTTAAGCACCTTCGCAAATATTTACAGTGTTATCACAGGCACTGTGATAGAATTTGTTTGTTGGTTGTGCTCATAACGTTCAAAAGTGAATTCATGATCGGAAATGTAATGTGTTTGAAAATTCCTGAGAGTTTAAGGCACAGAAATCTCCCATGGTTTTAGGCCATGTGTTAGGCATCTGTATGGCTTGGGCTGGTTTATTTTGGTTGTTCTCTCTATCTTATCTGCTCGTCCAATATTTGCTCAGTCCTCTGTGTTTTTTGAAGGTGCGCTTCTGCAGCTGTTGTGAAAGTTAGTTTATATTTGAGCTAATCTGCCCATCAGGTAAAGACACTTTTTCCTCCTCTGCATTTTCTTCTTGTGTTGATTATCTAGAGTAGACAGGCGGCGTAAAAGATAATCCAGCGCTGCATGTTTCCTTTTTGCAGGAATTGTTGCAGGGACTTTTTTCCAGTATTTGAGGTTTTTTATATTAATTTTGATTTGATATCATCATGTAGTCATAAGAAGGTAAGATAAATGCATTGCCGCCAAACACCAATTAGCATCTTACAGCAGTGCCAAAAAGGCTATTACAAATGTTTCGAAGGCTTTGTGTCCGGTGTTGGCCTAGTTCAGGGTGAGCTCTCCATGAATTTAATTGACTAAACGGGCAGTGCCACATGGCTGTGTTCAACATGAGATAGAGGGTCATTTATCTTGGACTTTGTGTTGGCCGAGTCATAGGTTGTGACAGAGTTCTGTAAATACAGTCCATGCTCAACAGTGGGATACGCAACCCCTGACGCCTATTCCTGCCCAGCCAAAGCCAAGCGTTTCACACTTGTGTGCGTGAGAGAGAGGGACATGATAGTTATTTAACTCGCTCCATCTTTGTTTCAGTGATGTGGCCAGTGACTGAGGTTTCATCTTTAGTTTTGCATCATAGCTAATGTGTTTGTGTCTGTCTTTGTGTGTGTACCATATCCATACCATATCCATGTTTCTATTATACCACCTTAAGTCGGTTTTGGTGGACACAAAGTGACTATTTGCTTAAACAGTGAGGGGGTGATGGAGTGAGTTAGTTAGAAAGACAGCTGGCAGAGAAGTGAATCATCATTGATGGTTTTGTCAGTCCATCAAGTCCATTTCACTGGACACAAGAGTGTACTTGTTGCAGTGTATATGTAAGCCACACATAAATAACACTTTGTACTTGTTAATCATATGTGCGTTTTTACACAGGAACTCACAACATGACAAACACAAGATATTCCCCAAGATTCTGTAGTGCTTCAACAGACAATCATCTACATCATGACATAGTATGAAGTAACTATGTAACAAAAGACAAAGTAATCCTAAAAGGAAAAAGAAATTAGAACTATGCATTGATGAGGTCAACCAATGTGAAACATGCAGACAGTATAAAGATGAGAGTAGTGATTCTCAGTCTGGAAAAAAATCTTTAGACATCATGATAAATATGACATAGTAAAAGCTCAAATATAATGATAACACATAAGTTTATGTCTCCCTCGATACAGTCCTCTGCCTGTAAACAGCTTGGTCTCTCTGGGCATTGTCATATTCTTTGTGTGACAGACACAGGCTTACTGAGGGACAGTGACAGCTTTTGCACACATGCTGGGTGGGGTGTAGGGGTTTCTCAAAATAAGCCTTCAGCCATTCAGAGACTGTGACCTTCCTTCTTTGAAACGCGACCGCCAAGGGTGGCGACTACTAATTCGAACACACAAGAGAAAAAGGAAAGCTGTTTTGGTGTGTGTGTGTGTGTGTGTGTGTGTGTTTGTGTGTCTGTGAGCCATGGGTGAGAAAGTGAAACATACAGGGCTTCTGCTGCTTAACAAATGACCTTGACAAGATCAAATTCATGAATGCAATCTTCCTGGAAGATCATATCTGTAATATTACCCTTTATCCAGTCAAAACAAGAGTTGAAACATTGTAGTACAAGCAAACCGTTCAAGGTCATTATTGTTTCACTTTCAGCAGACACTTTGAAGTTGGATGGATTTATTCATATAAATGACGTACAGAATCTTTGCGGTAATTGCTGAAAAACCCCATTATTGCTAAAAAAATTGTGAAGACTTTTTTTGCAACTGTGTTCAGGTTGCCAAATGTGATTAATGAAAAAGACAATGCAATAGTGCAACAATACAAACACTATTCAACAGTCCTCAATGATAAGGTCGTTTTGTGTGTTTTGTCTAGTCTATGTTGCTGCCCTGTTGTATGGACATCTTCATGACAGACTATGTGTTTTCTGCATGCCCTGATCAGGAACACCTGCCTCTGCTGCCATTGTGTCAACGTGCTTGGATCATAACATGCATTATGTGCAAAGGGCAGTCCAGCTTAGGTTTATATAGCAGAGGTCGCAGCTGCTGGCAAACATTTAATCATATAAAGATGTGTCTCAGGGATGGCTTGAGCCCCTAGTGGATGGTTAGGAGTACAGTTTTCCAGTACTGCAACTACAAAAACTTTGTTTATATCAGGGCAGCATGAAGAATTGCTCCATTAAAATCATACTGTAGTTTATGTTTCTGTGCCTAAATATTTGTGTTAATAGTTGTGCGTCTAATGACTTAATTTCAGTAATTGTGGATTGTTGCTGTTACTTTGTTTTCTTTAATGACGGCAAACTAAAAGTAAACTTTTTTGCTTTGACAAAACAAGGGATTTCAGGATATTCTTGAATGTTTGGGCAAAAAAAAAGAATCACTATCTTTTGTCCAATTAATAAACGAATTAATTTGCCAAGAAAATAATCAGTAGATTAGATTAATCGATAATCGATTAATTAGCAACGAAAGTAATCTTTTGTTGCAGCAGCCTTGCACCAGATTAAGATAGATATGGGCAGCATCTGTCCTCTCACTCCTCACTGTACTGACAGTTACATTGCTGCTATGTTGGGTTATTTTCAGATGATGCCTTCATAAACCCACAGCTGGCTAAGATCTTCGACCGTGTTCGCCAGAGTGCTGACTTCATGCCCATCAAGCAAATGATGGTAAGACCTGCTGGTAATCTTGGCTGTGAGATCATGCTGTGGAGCTCTATGACTGTCGGTTAAGCCTTTATCTCCCACATGAACATGGTACAGTTTGTCACTGTCAAACAAATTGGGACAAATCTTCTAGGGTAGATTATGGCAGGAAGTCATTCTACTAAAGGAGAAATCCGGTGTGAATAAATTCATAGCCCTGTCTCCAGGTCACACAGAAAATATGATGCAGTATAGACCGAATAACTAACAGACAGCTAACATTGACTGAATTGGGACTGGGAAAATGAGACTGAAAGTAAGTTGCTGTGCCCCATTCAGTTAGTGTTAGCTGCCAGTTCACTATTTGATGTATGTTGGATCACATTTGTGAGGTCTCTTTCCTACTGACAGCACTCAGTAATGGATAGATTGGTTCACACTGGATTTCTTCTTTAATGTTGACTAGCCCAGTGACCGGTGTTCAGTCAAATCATTGGTAGGCTTGCAGTATGTATGCTTTTCCAGTATGTATGAATGCTTCTTATTGCTGTGAATCAGAGCTTGTTTCTCTTCCTCACTCACAGAAAGCTCTGAACAGCGACCTCGGGCCCAACTGGAGGGACAAGCTGGAGTCTTTTGAGGAGCGGCCTTTTGCTGCAGCATCCATCGGCCAGGTGCATCTAGCCAGACTGAAGGATGGTCGAGAGGTGGCCATGAAGATCCAGGTGAGATGACTGTCTTTTGAACCTCTGAACGTTATTAAAGGGGACACATATAGTACAGTAATTGCGTTTGACCACAGCGTGCACGTTTAAAGAAAATGGCCGATATTGTGTTGCTGTATGTAGCTTTGTAGGTTATTTTTCTAAACAAACTAAACAAAACAATACATGTAGCTGATTAAACCCTTGTTCAACCATTTCCTGTACAAGTATAATAAGATGTAACTAGGCCATTTTGATTGGGCTGATGGCACGGCTTTGTCAAATAGGTACACGCAAACTATTTGAATGTAATGGACTGAGTAGACTTGCCAAGTATACAAACAGTACAGATGGGTGGAGGATGTAGGATGATCTGTTCTTCATGGTCTGTCATCCTCACTCTCTGCTACACTGGGTCGCTGAACTTCAGAACAACTTCAAATACTGCACTGCTGATTTGTGCTTAGTTTCCAGCTAACCAATAAACTGACTTTATTATAGTCAAGCCCCAGCATGTTATATGTCATATGTGTGATACACTTGTTCTAGCAGAAGAGTGGAGACTGAGATATAAAAAAAGAGAATATCTCTGGAGAAAATGTTAGGTTAAACTCTGGGAAAAGCATAGTGATTAAATGTGAGAGGTGACAAAATCTTTTGAAGGTGCTTTAAAGTAAGTAAATGTGATGTTCTTGTTTGCTTTGAAGCCTTGGGGTTTCAACATGTTCTGCTCTGTTCTTCTGTTGTTTTGTTAGTATCCTGGGGTGGCCCAGAGCATCAACAGTGATGTAAATAACCTCATGGCGGTTCTCAGTATGAGCAACGCTCTACCTGAAGGTGATTGTCTCCGATAATTAAATGTAAATGTAATTACACATGTGCAGTATACACACTTACATTATGTAGCCATTCATTTATCTGAATCACTGAATTATCTGAATTTATCTCATCACGGCTGGGACCGTGACCTCACTCTGATCCTGGGTCTTCAGTGCCTCATAGCTAATTAGCAAGCTAGCTACAAGTTGATATTACACATACTAATCTATTTCTGAGTGCTTTCTTACTGAAGCTCCAATTTTTCCATGCCTGTTGCCACAGTGTCGGAGTAAGACGAGATGTACAGTGTATTATATAAGGGATGAGTACTACTAGAGGAAAGGGCTTCAGTAACAATAATGACTAGTAGGCAGTACATTATGTTAAAAAATCTAAATATAATAAGTTCAAATAAAAAAGCCCCAGAAAATGCACGAGTCTTCTGAAATTGTGAACAGTCAAATAGAAGAAATATCAAGAGGTCCATCCATCTTAATGGAAATCCCTGCAGTGTTTTGAAGAGCAGTGTAATAATTCAGTCCCTTTGTGTCTCACCACTTAAACATCTGCAGTGAAAGTGTATCCGCTGTTTTTACTGTGCTCTGAAGCTGGACCAGCACCCAGTGTTGAGTGGCAATGATCCCAAACACAAACACACACTGTGTTGTTATTGCTGCGACCACACTGAGTCTGGGTCAGAAGAGAGGCATAGGCTGAAGGGTTTTATTCAAAGAGCGGAAATTTCTGGACGTAGGATCATCATTGTCCATCATTTTTTTTACTGCACTTCTCTTTTTCTTTCCACTTGTCTTTGCTTTTTTATTATTTATTCATTTGGCTCACTCTTTTATCCAAAGCGATTCAACATTGATTTTACTTCAGTTACTTCAGGGCCAGTCTCCCCTAGAGCAACAGGGGGATTAAGTGCTTTGCTCAAGGGCACAACAATGGCAGCTGAGCCAAACCCTCAACTTTTTTCAGGCAGCTAGGATGCCAGCCAGCCTTCTTAACTGCTAGGCTGCCACCTCTCTCTCTACAAGTCCCTGGGTCTCTGAGTTTACATTTACCGAATTTGAATGATAGGCAAAGGCTAATGTCACAATACTTTTCTGTAACTGCACATAATATTCTCAAATGTTTCTTGTTGTAGTGATTCTCTGCATTGTAACTTCTAGGTTTGTTACACTTTTGTGTGTTGGAGCAGGTTTGTTCCCAGAGCACTTGATCGACGTTATGAGACGAGAACTGGCGCTGGAGTGCGATTACATAAGGGAGGCCAAATGTGCCAAAAAGTTCAAGTGAGTCACGAAGGAGACGATGAAACTGTCTCATCCTCTCTCTCTTCATTTTTTACTCCCTCTCTCCCTATTTGTCTCTCTCTCCTTCTGTAGAAAGTCATACACGAGTATTCAAAACACATTCTTCATTATTTTTATGTGTTGTTCTTCATTATTTTATCTGCTGGGTGTGGTTGTGATCTCTTGCTGTGTGGGATTGTTGTTTTGGAGGTTGGTGTAGTCAGGTTGTGGGTCACTGCCATTGACTGTCTGAAATCAAAATCAGAATCAGTTTTATTGGCCAAGTATACTTACATACTAGGAATTTGACTTTGGTAGGTGTGAACTCTATACATACAATAAATAGACATAGGCACATATTAATATAATATACAAATAATACAGTATACAGTGGTAGTGCAAAGTGATGTGCAAGATGCATGAAATAATGAAGTCTGTAATTAGTGGGTGAATGGCCAAGGTGGTGATGGCCCAAGAAGCTGTTCTTGTGTCTGGTGGTTTGTGTGCACAGGGATCTGTAGCACATGCCAAAGGGAGGGGGTAAAAGAGAAGTGTGTGCAGGGTGTGCGGGGTCTTTGATGATGTTCTCTGCCCGCTTCCTTTAAAATAGCCCATCATTGACGGTTAAAAATAAACAAGATTGTGGACTATGATTATAGAATTGCAGATCACTGCCCCCGACAAACTCGCTGATGATTCTGCTGCTGCGGACCAAGAATAGCACCAGTGCTGGTGTTGGGTTTCGCTCAGTAGATAAGCAGGCTCAAAGCATTCGGACTCCTTTAATATAGCCTATCTGGAAAAGCACACACGTGTATGAACAGGGGACTGTGTGTCTTGGGCAAGTAGGTTGGTAAGGAATGGCACACACACACACACACACGTTTAGAGTGTCAATGCCACAGCTGATGACAGGAGTAGTGAGGGATTCGAAGCCCAGGGCACAGCACTTGAGTTACACACAGCAGGCCAACATGGTTGTCACACAGCATGTTATCTGTGAGTCTAGGAGCTGATGTAGTCAGCCTGTATGACATGAAGCACATATCCAAGTTGGGGATAACATAGGATTTACGTGCTTTTTCCAAAGTCTCTGGACTGACGCTGCACAATTTACGTAATATTTCCTCTTCATTTCGCACATTTACGCCAATTTTTCTGTGGTTTTCAGACTCATAGTGTGTGTGGTTTGGTTTGCAGGGAACTGCTGAAGGATCACCCCTTCTTCTACGTGCCTGACGTGGTGGATGAGCTGAGCAGTCGGCACGTGTTGACTACAGAGCTGGTGCCGGGCTTCCCACTCGACCAGGCCGAGAACCTCCCTCAGGAGCTCAAGAACGAGGTACACACACATACAGACATGCACACATGTACACTTTAATCTCCCCACCACCCAAGACTTATATACACACGCTCAGACAGACACTAAACACACATACACACACACACAGGATTCATATAGACACACACAGACATATACAGGGCAGTGGTGGTGTAGTGGTTAAAGACCCTGGCTAGCATGCTAGTAGTCTGGAAATTGTGGGTTTGAATCCTGGTTACCACCGTTGTGCCCTTGAGCAAGGCACTTAACCCTTCATTGCTCTGGGAGAGACTGGTCCTGAACTAATTGATGGTTGACAAATGTAAGTTGCTTTGGATAAAAGCGTCTGCTAAATGCATAAATCATATCCCTAATCCTAATATATAGCATCTTCCATTATAAATCGTGGTTAACATATTCATTTTGCAAAATGACAGCAGCTCTGAGGTTAATACTCAAGGCGGCATATCTAAGGCAGTTTTTTCATTATCCTCCTTGATCAATAATGTTTAATTCCTTCTTTGGGAAACCTGAACGTTTCAGGTCTCCTCTTGCCAGAGTCTCTCTCATAATGAGTCCGTCTACTAGGTCAACACTGAAAGCAAGCAGTGCTATCATCAGTTATCAACTACAGTGCTGATAGAAATGTGCTAATAAAATACAAACAAATGGATTTGGTCTCTCTATCTGTATGGGGATTCAAACTACCAAACCATCTTATGAGCAACTGGAATAAATGAAGGCGATTACTATAGACGAGAATCCAGGCATCTTCATAGTCATAAGGTCATGCTGAGTGCTAATAGTAGCTAACTTGGTAGCTAGTACAGTCAAGAAGCTAACGGTAGCAGATAACGTTCTTGATGACTGAGGAGCTATGCTAACAAATTTGTTTATCTAGGTCAGTTGGCAAACATGTTACATGCCTGTCCGATGGCATTTTAATCGATTTTTAGTCTCGTAACTGTGATGCTTACTTGCAAATGACTCATTGCAACATGTAGGTAATTTCAGCTCACTAAAGTTTATGTCATTTAAACGCATACACACACAGACACACACACACATATACATGTAAACGCACGTACATGTCAGCCCCCCCATCCAGGATTCATTGAGACATACACATACGTACACACACAGATACGCACACACTCACATATACATACACACACTTCACCATGAGACACACTGTTAAAACAATCCCCTCAATCTCCCATCCACACATACACACAGGCACAGGTACACACACACACACACACACACACACAGAGATACCCCCCTGACTGATGTACAGCCTAAGCATACACACACAGAGATATACACAGCATTTCCTCATCTTGCATGCTCTCAGAATGTTTATGGCTCTTTGGTCCCTCTGGTGTCCCTCAAAGTCCACAACAGGCAACCAGCCAACTTCACACACTGCCCATGCACTCGGCATACACACACACGCATACACTCACCCCACACAGTCACCTCATGTTCCTGTCACCTACACCCCGCCCCAAACACACACACACCAAATCACCTCATGCCCCTATTATGTCCACCCAGGAAAACACACACACACACACACACACACACACACACACATACACCATGTAGAAGGAGACAGCTGGGACCAGATCTGGGAACTTACAGACTTAACACAGCTGACCATGGCCAATGGGCTTCTGATTCAGAATCAGTATTCCGTATTCAGTATTCCACATCATGCCAAACCTCTTGCATGTATGTCTGAAATATCTGTGCATGCATGGAGCACATGTTATGTGAAGAGCTTTATTGTACCACCCGTGCTTGAGCACATGAATTACAGGCATGGTATTTTCAAGTACAGTCTGCCACCTAGTGGTGAAATAAAGGTATTGATTCATAGAGGTGATTTCATGATGTCTGTCCGGCTATCGATTCTTTTGTATTCTGATCTTATTATATTATTATATTATTCCTTATTATATATATTATATTTGTTTGTTTGTTCGTTCTTGTCTTGCAGATCTGTGAAAACATCTTGGGCCTGTGTGTTCGTGAACTATTTGAGTGGAGGTACATGCAAACGGATCCTAACTGGTCAAACTTCTTCTACGATCCACAGACACACAGGGTAAGGCAGGGTATAGGTCAACTTTGTTTGAAATGAAACGGTTCCACTTTTTATTCACTTACTTACTTAATGAGTTGTGTTTGTAAATATAGATTATTATATATTTTTTCCCAGGTTGCATTATTGGACTTTGGTGCAACAAGAGGCTTCGATCAGAGTTTCACTGACACATATATTGAGGTAAAATAATGTTTTGTTATTTTTTAAGTAGATAAACACTTTTACATTAGCTTTTATTATATATCTGCAATATTGTATATTGTATATGTATGTAGATGATTGTATAGCAGTAGGTAAAAATGTATTTATAAATATACTCAATGTAGATTTATTTTGTTATGAGGTCATACATCCTCTAACTGTTTCAGGACAGTGTTGTTTTGTGATTATGTAAATACGTGCTGGTTTTACTCTCGTGATAGTTTTGTTTTGGAAGTGAGTTAATGCCATTTGACTTTTTTTTTACCTCAGATCATCAAATCAGCAGCAGATGGGAACAGAGAGGGCGTGTTAAAGAAGTCCATAGAAATGAAGTTCCTGACAGGTTATGAGTCTAAGGTGAGAACATGAAAAGGTGGAAAGTATTTGTGTAGTGTGTGGTAATATTGCAAAAGACTTGGAAAAACATCCATAGCACCAAATAAAATGCCAGGTATTTGTATGATGTAAATTATATGAAATTTGAAGGTTTGCATTGTTCAGATGCAGAGGTGTCATGAAGAAAAATCACAACATATTTGAAATAGCTTTCTTAGTCATGTTCTGTCACATCCATAAAGGGGAAATGTCCTGCTGTAACAGTTTTCACATCATTCTGATGGTAAATTAACATGTTCTGGGAAGACTTTCATCTGACAGCCACTGACCTGAGGTGTTTGTCTCATTTCCCCAGATGATGATGAACGCCCATGTGGACGCAGTGATGATTTTGGGTGAGGCTTTCGCCTCGGACGAGCCCTTCAACTTTGGTGCGCAGAGCACCACCGAGCGCATCCACAACCTGATCCCAGTCATGCTGAAGCAGCGACTGACGCCGCCGCCTGAGGAGACCTACTCACTGCACCGCAAGATGGGCGGGTCCTTCCTCATCTGCTCACGCCTCGATGCCAAGCTGCGCTGCAAAAACATGTTCGACGACGCCTATAAAAACTACTGGCGCCTGCACCCAAAGGGACCAAGCAAGTGAGGACCGGTGGAGACAGAGATAGCGGCGATTGTCACGACGTGTGAGCGGATCGTACCCCAGCAGGAGGGGAGGCTGGTTCAGGGACTCGTTTCGGGGAAAGAAATCGGACCTGTCTGAAGAGAGCTGGTTGTGAATTTAATGTATAGAGAGATGGCACTTTCTTGTTACTTTTTTCTTTTCCTGTTTTCTTTTCTTTGGTTCTTTGCCTTTTTCTTTTTTTCTTCTCTCTCTTCTAGCTCCCCAAATCATTATCTTTTTTGTTTAATCTTTTGTGTGTGTGTGTGTGTGTGTGTGTGTGTGTGTGTGTGTGTGTGTGTGTGTGTGTGTGTGTGTTTGGGTGCATTTTGCGTGCATTTTGTGTGCTTTTGGGGAGTAGCGCATTATCCTCTGTGGTACAAGAAAATGTTTCCACACTTTGTCTTGTAATTGGACTAAGTGCTATAATGAAAGTGTGTTAGTAGTTGAAATGCAGGTGTCTGCAAAGAAAAGGTCACGCTTTCGTGTAGAAGTAAGTAATGAGTTGATCAATGGTGGTTGCAATTGTTGGAATATTTGAAAGCTGTAACTTTTGAGTAGTTTGAATCCCCATACATATCATATGGACCTTAAGCGGCTTGTTTTTTGTTTTGTTTTTTGTTTTTTTGTTGGTTATCACATGAGGAAAGAAAAAGCAGCTTGTTTGACTTCTAATATGAGAAGGACAAAATTGTTGTGTTGAGGAAGAAAGAACTGTACAGTTCCGCGAGACATGCACACTCTCCCTTTTAAGCTTCTTTTGTGAGTATGACCTCCTTTGCTTTGTCAAAAGGCACTGCTGTTTCTATGCCCTCTCATTCTCTGAGTATTGGAAAGGGAAGATGGTGCAGGGTGTCTTTTCTTCCAACATCTGACTTTTTAAAATAACTCATTGATGTTATTTGCATACTTGCCTGGAAATGCAAAGATATGCATATCCTGAGGTTGTCAATTGTATCTCCTGCAGGTGAGACCCCCTCCCCCTCCAGGTGCACAGGAGTACAAGTTTTGTTTGTTTGTATGTTTTCTTGAAATTGTTATGCGATGAAAAACACTACTGTATCAAGCCTCAGACACCAGTGTGCAGGTTTTGTGTGTTCAATTTATATAACCATTGAGAAACCTGTTTATTTGTAGTCATGAAATGTAACAACAGAGGGTAAAGTGAAGCTGGTTGTTGAATTTTCCACTCTTGTGTTTAGGGCGAGATGAAAAAAAGAAAAAGGAAAAAAAAAATGTAATAAACACAAACAAATGTGCCTGCGGAAATTCTAGGACATTTCTCCCTAGAGAATAAAGTATTGGTCATAATGACTAAATACACAAAAGGAAATTGCAGGCAGAAATGGTTTTTAATTTTCATACAGTATCAATGACATTCTTACAGAGAATTGTAAGATGTGATATTAAACCTTTGCATTGAAACACTTTTTTTGAGTTTCATTCTAGGGTGAACAAGAGCATATGTACAAGTGACATGTCAACAGGTACTTACACTGACACAAAATTGGTAAAAGTGGACAGCTGTTTATTTCTTTACCACAGATGATGTCACATCTAAATGGCATTTCACAATTCTAGAATTATTGTACTCAGAGGAAACAGTCTGAGTTCTTACTCTCATGGATAAACATTTTTCAGAATATTTGTATATTTTTTCAAAGCAGCCTCAACAAAGCAAAGTAGCCTGTCTATTAGGTTCACAGTTCAGCAAGCATCCCATTAAATCATGGAATAGTATGTGAAGAGCTTCTCTGATGTTTGCTTTAACATGATGATTTGATGTAGACAGGCTATGTTGAGGGTTAACGGTGTAGTGCATTATCACCAGAATGGCATCTTTGTTTTCTGTTGGTAAACAGAAAAAAACACCATTTTATGGGACCGTTTATGGAACTTATGTTTGTCTCACAATGAAAATGATGGATAACAATCCAACCTCAAAAGGAGAAAATTGCATCATAAAGAAATAAATATTACCAGGAATGTTTTTCAGTGCTGCAGCAATGTCTGTTCCAACTCGTGACGCCACAGGGCAAAACACCGAAATTACTTGGCATTCATCTAAACTGACCTCCCTGGTGAGCGCATGGAGAAATTGACCTGTTCCGAAAAGAATGTGCTTCATCTTCAATCTGAGGGTATGAGCCTCCTGCGGCTGCCTCATAACTGCTGGGGCCATCTGGTGGTGGCGATGGAGTTTGCAGGCTCACCAGCACTTTCCTATGCTGTTGTACACAGTCTGAGCAAATGAGCAAATCTAGGCAGTATCCACAGCACATTTCATTAAGTATATACTCCTTTGATCCTGTGAGGGATATTCTGTCTCTTACATCATTTCTCACATCAGTAAATTAATGACAGACATCATACAGTAAACACTCAAAGAGTGGCTGCATGTGCTGCAGTAGCATATGGATGTTATAAATATGCATTTATGACACCGTCATGTCAGTTAGTTCTTGCAGTTCAGGTGCACAGAGACTGTGAGAATCATGTATTCACATGATCCACAAATAACATATGCAGTGTTATTTATATACTATACTGACTTTAGAGTAGTTGGTAAATTGATAAACGTAAAAGACAAAAAGTTAGAAAAATCATTACCATTATTTCATTGAGAAAAGATGAGTGCACATCAGGCCTACTTGAATTAGAAACGTACTCTTCACATCAGGTCTTCAAATCACATGCTTCAGTCTCTCAATTAATGAGCGCGAAATAACAGGTGACTCCTTCAAACCAAGCAAAAAAGCCAATATGAGATTTGTAATTGTGATTTGCAAAAAATATCAATGTTAAAATCAAGTAATAAATGAAATGGTTTCATCATCATCATTAAGACAAAAGAGGGAAATTCCTACATGCAGATCCTGATTAGGTATGGGAAGTGAGAGAATTTATCAATACCATTATCAATAAATGTTAATGCCATTTCCAATTCTGCTCATCGGTCTGATTCTTTATCAATTCTCTCATCAAATCCAGTAATCTACACAGGTTTTCAGTATCAGCACAGGCTTACAATGTGACCTATATTATCATGGTGGCCATAACAGCTTACTGTGGAACATGTAGAACTGTGTTGTCTAATATCAATATTACTTCCAGGAAGACCCATTGACCATGGTCTGTAATGTGTCGGTATTGATAAGGGTAAATGGTAATATCAGACATATTAGTTCTATTTGACTCCAATTTTCAATTCCCTAATATAGATTATTGTGTAACTAGTTGGACTGAGACATGGTGGCTCTCTGAGATAAAAATCTAAAATAAACTGGACTTATTCTTTATGTAGGTTGACATAAACCAGATTACAGAATCCTCTCTCTGTATTGAGGGTAATGTTTGTTTTTTTGGAATGCCTATAATGCTTAATTTCCATTATCTTAAATCTGTATAAAAACACAACAAGCAGATGGGACAAATACTTGTGGAATACCTTCTTTCAAACTGCAAATATTCCAGACAGACTAGTTACATATGGTTTGTATTTTTCTCACTTGAAAAACGAAACTTGCGTCTGCTTTCTTTCACGTCCGGAGGAGCAACTGTGTACATAAAACGTAGGAAAAAACAATTGAATCTCTTCATTTTTTCTAATCTTTAACCAAGCTTTCTTGCCGTGGACACAGGAGGCAGTGACTTCGCGAATGAACCAATCGTGTTATACAGCTCAGCCATTCCGTGATGCAGCTTCATTATGGAAGCACTGAAACTGAAAGTGTGATGTAAGTTAACGCCGTATGGCAGAGCAGCGTATGTGTATCCACGGCCAACCATGGGTCGCTTTGACATCTTAGTTTTGTGAACTGGCATTTCCGGACAAAATTTAATTAAGAGGCATGATAAAAATAGGCCTGGGCCACAATCATTTTGCTATTTCTTTTTATCTCCGCAAATTATACTGTAAACATGTAACTGAATGCATGTGGTTTTACACGTGAGAGAAGAAAGAAACAATGGCCAGTATGAAAAACGTCTGGAAATGGCCTACTTGAAAGGGCACTGCTAAGCTGCTACCGCGCTTAGCATGCGGATGCTTTCTGTGCACGTGTTGTAGCCGTGACGTTATTAAGTGGTAGGCCAGATCCATTTTACGTTGTAGCCTAGACACTGCGCGACGTTGTCCTCACGAAACGTCACATCTACCTTTTACGACCGCCGTGAGCTTGGTTTTTCGACATCGCCATAGACGAGAAATGAAACCACGCAGCTCCATATCTTTGAATGCGCTTCCATAATAACACCCGGAGCTTCTTGGTAGGCTACGAAATTCGAGTGACATCATATCATCGCATATACTTTGTAGTTAGGAATTTAACGAAGTCTCATTTTTCTGTAAGCGAATTAGTAGAGTTACTCGAGAAATCGTTTCAGTCCCAATGTTGGATGCCATGTTTACCCCCTCAGACCCAAATTATGTTTCAAGGTTATGAAAAATATAATAATCACTTTTTTCCCAACCTATTTATTTTATATTATTTTTTTGTCCATTTTAATGGACATTGGGTCCGACCAGTGAAAATACTATATGATAACATCATATATATTTATTGACATCAATAAATAAATCATTTTCTGTGGGCATATTTGAAACAGTTTCTCTGGGACACAAAGCAGAAGTGCACCTTGCACTTGTCACAGTAGACATGGGTTTTCCCTGAACAGCCTGGCAGTTTGCACCTTGTTGCCTCTTTTTTTTCCATGTCGGTCTGTACCTCTTGAATGGGTAATTTTTCCATGACTGCTCTCTTTCTTGGTGGCTCATCATGGAGAGTGGGACTCATACATGGACTGGGTATACCGGAACTGCTCAGTCTCCCTCGTTTTCTCAATGGTTGGGTCTTCCCCACATATGCACAAGAGCTTCTGCCACTTCCAATTTGAAGTCAAGAAGACCCAGGATTTGCTGTGTCTGAGTGTCCTGGCGTTCCTTGTCTCTGTGAAGCCAGCTGTTCACTACAGCAACATCAGAAGCATGAGTAAACATTCGCAGTGACCATTTACGGGACCGGATGGCAATCCTGTAAAGGCTGATGAGTTCAACCTTGTCCCCCCCTCCCATGGCCTCGTTGTATTTCTTCACCACCTCTGGACCTTAACAATCTGCCCCTGCTCCCACCTCCCAACCACCGTCCTCTCCTACACCAACAAAGTTGGAACCCAGCACAACAGAGTGGTTATCAAACCACTTCACTAGAACCACCTTCCCATCTCTACTCCTCACTTCATCTCTTTGACATTTCCTTGTCTGTCTATAGTCGGGTGGGTTGTAAAGCAGCAAACTCTAGCTGTTCCAGCCGCATGGATGTTCTTTTCTGCCAGCACTTCAAGGACATTGTAGGTGGTGAAGAAGTTGTCAAAAAAGAGCTTGTGGTTAGGAGTCTGGATTCTTTGCCACAGGTGGGTGACCACAGATGCTCCATGTCCTAAAACGTTCTTGCTCTGTTTAGAGAGCTCCTTGGCACCTTGATAGATGAGGAAGTCATAAGCAAGGCCACTTTTGCCGCAGAGGAAATATACCTTGACTCCCCATGGTTCTGGCTTCCCTTTGACATACTGAAGCACAGAAAGTTTCCCCCGGAAAGGCACAATCTGCTCATCAATAGAGATTTTCCTCCAATTCATCAGACAGGGTATCCCGGAAAAAGCCGATATTGATAGTGGAAGACCAGTACATGCGCACTCTTGGCAAACCCGGTACCCCCATTGCCATATGTAGCCCAACAAGGGCTTCATTCTCAGAAACTGATGCATGTTTATACCCCCTGACTGCATTTTGTTCTGCATAGATGTTAGTCATTGTTGTCATCAGCTGGAACATCTCACTGGGAATATACAGCTTGAAGTAGCCATATGTGTTAGTGGCTTAGGGAGTACAGGACCAGGAACAGGACTTTCCCATTTGTCGTAAATTACTGGGATAAAGGGGGTGCGACACCATTTAATATTACTCTTCTTTGTGATGTTTGCAAGACGACCATCCTCAGGTAACAAGATTCTATCTGCCTCCTCAGGCTCATAATCCTCCCTTTCTTCATCCTGACCTTCCACTGTTTCAATCTCAACTTCTTTCCCTACCGATGGTGCTTCTGTTAGAGACATTTCCATCTCCAATCAATTCAAGGACTTAAAGGACAGTATATTCTGCATATATAACATTTTCAACTGATTATCAATTCATTCTCTTGTTCTGATCTACTGCTTTTACAGTAATAAAGTCATTCATCAATACTGGAGAATTGAGTTCAGTGACATGGTTTATGACCCACTGTCCATTCTAATGGACAGCGATTTTTGAAAAAATCCTGGGTAAAAACTTGCACTTAAACATTTGATATTACACTTTAATTCATACATTCCATCTTTCAATATTATATTAAAACTGATATCTTGGCACAAATATCTATAAATGTGAGTAAAACTGTTGAAAATAATCATTACTTCGACGTGGGGCAAAGTCCTGCCATGCCTCTCTTCAATGTGCTGTCTTTTTTTTTAAATGGCAACAAGCAAACCTATACTCTTTGAATTCTAAACACATCGCAAACAACACATTTGATTGTCTGTATGTTTCAAGTCTGAAGCATGCGATGCCACAACAGCAAGCCTAGAAGAATAAAATACAAAGCAAAAAAGGCAAAGTGAACAAAGTGTTTTATGTTTACAATGTGGTGGTTAAGGGAACCATACCGCAGACTTTTGTCTCCAACCCCCATTTCCCACCAAAGACTTCAAAGGGTTAAGCATCTTTTTCAGTAATGTATGAATACATTTAATAGAGGTGTAATTTTTGTTAAAAAAAAAAAACATGGCTGCCTTATCTGTTTACATCAGGCTACATTGGCATGAACAAGAGCTATGGCTCTGCATGAACTTTGAGCGACAAATGACGCATGGACGCATGTTTTGTGGGCCTGGGTAACATTACGAAAAAATTGTAAAATGACCTGGTAAATGCTTTATCAATTCATATATTTTTCAGTAAGGATTTGTAAAAAGCCTGCTCCTGCACACGTGCATCAGTATGCTGTATTACCTTTTGCAAATCAATCATTTTGATCAAATGCAACACCTAACCCACAACTGTAAGGAGAATTACCATATAGGAGTATAGGTCAGCACAGCAAAAATGAAATGAAACATTTTACTAGTGTAATTCCCCATAATTCAGAATATTTATCTTATTATACCAATTTTAAGATTAATTTACTTATTGATGCAGAATTATTTGGCTTGTTTCTGTATATTTTGTGGAAAGACACTGAAGGTAATTTTACTTGTTTCAAGTAATTTTATCTTGTAAAGTAAGCCTATATTCAAAATCAAACCTAACTAATCACTACTGATGATTTCAAACAAAATGATCTGTCACAAAACAGTGCACTTGAAAATGACAAGCTAGCAATATGGGGGCAAGCTGCAATATGGGGGCCAAGCATCATAACAGGACAGTGTAGACACATCATGTGTTTTGGTCAGTACCAATGTGACAAATGCTCACAATATGTTTAATGGCAATCAGTCACAGATTTTCCATGATATGACCTCACATGATGTTTTGTGACTGCCTCAAACATTGAGTTGCTGAATTGCATTAAAGGTTCCATGCATCTAAATGGCAATAGCTAGCTTTTATGAGGCTTGGTGTGAACATTATGTCTGCCAACTTTCATGAAGAATGGTCAAAATGTGTGGCCTATGTGTGTAAACCTAAGTATTTTGCTAAGACAGTGACATCACGAATGTCCATGGATCATCCTTGGGGGTTCTCCACAGTAGCCCTTGACTAGGAAGTGCACATGTATTGTCAGTGCAGAAGGTTCAATTTATTTATTTTTTTTTTGCAAAATGCAAGATGATACAAAAGCTTTTATAGGTCCTTACTAACAGGTCTGGAGCCAAAGTACAACACTTGGTTTGGATCTGACCATCATTTTCTGCTATATATGATATATGAGCTCATATACCGTTTCATGGCCTTGCTGCCAAATTGGAGCAGCTGCCTTGATTGAACAATCTGGAAAATTGAAACGCCAATAGGTAACCTCTATGTCATTTGGTCAGAAAGACCCTTTCTAGAACAGAATAAAATTTCAGTATTTTGGAAAATAATTTTTGAAATTTGGGCATATGGTTCAAAACATTACATACATGGATGCAACTCCAGCTTTGACCTATTGGTGGTGCTAGATTGCATGACTTGCATACCTGAAACTTGATATTGAAACTTAGTTTGCGAAACAATATGTGCTGGAATTACTTTTAAGCTCAAAACTTTTCACTTTAAAACAGACATATAGTATTTGAGCTACACGGTTGGTTGTAATGATAGTGGACAACACAATTTAGAAGCTAAGCAGCACAATGTCTAGCCAGGAACAGGATGAGAGATCTCTTGGGCTGACTTGAATTAAGCATCATTGCCCTACATTCAAGCACATTTGTCTTGTTTTCATCCTTTTTGTTGACTAGTTTTGAGCAATTTGGGATCAATTGTAATTACAATTGTAAACTTTAATAATTAATAAATTAATCCATGCTAATTGCTGTAGTGTCAATTTAGACTAGAATTTCTTTGACAACTAGTTTTTTAAAGAGCATGGGGCAAACCACCACAACATGAATTTTTGTATAGACTATTTGTACGATTGGTCATGCTTTTACTGTTTGGCGTTTTCAATTGGTACCATCTTGGAAATAACTTCTCCACAGAAGTCTACAGAATCTGGAAAGGGTCCTTCCAAGATGTACAAGGCAAAGGAAAAATCCCTTCTATAACTAATCCCAAATTTGCTTAATATAAAAAATACTCATTACAACATTACTCAGATTTGACTTTCTTTTTGAATAAAACTGTGAAGCATTTTTTGATAACCAGAAACATAATCAATACTAAAAGCAGCAGGCCCATAATCAAAGTCAATATGACATCTACAGAATGATAAGCAATCCAGGACATCCGGAAGGATTGAGTGCGCAAATGAGGGGCGCCTCCATTCCTTATGACAAACTCGATCCAGAAAACTGCATGGTCTAAAGGCTTCATGGGCTGGTCATGGTGGAGTCTGGAGAGTGCCTGCATGTTCTCCCTGTAGGATGGCTCATGGAGCACTTCCCTTAGCGCCTCCAGAAATATAGCTCTATCCAGAGTAGAAACATCCACTGCCTTAGCAGTTCCTCTTGCCACCATTTTGAAAATATTATCAGACTGATCTAATATCAAAGGTAGGCCTACAATTGGAACACCATGATGAATTGCTTCTTGGACACCATTGGTGCCCCGATGGGCTACAAACACTTTAGTCTTTGGATGCCCCAGTAGGTCATTTTGGGGCATCCAGCCAACCATTAAGGTGTTATTGCCAAGAGTTGAGGGCTTGGCCCCCTCATGTTTCCAAATGACCTTTTGAGGTAATTGAGCAAAAGCTGCTGCAATTTCCTCGGCGGTATCACTGGGCAGCTCGCCAAATAAAGTTCCCATGGACGAGGATGAGCCCATGCTCCCCTGAGCTTTGGACAAACTCTTCCAGCTCATCAGGAAGTGGATTAGCATGCTTACATTGGAAGCCACTCACATACACCACGTTGGGCATGGTTGGGCGTGGAAACTCAAACGTGAAGTCATTCCTCATAAGCCAGATATCAGCATCCTGGAACAAGGAAAAATAGTTCACATCAGGACCAAAAAACCTCCTGCAAAAAGCCATGTAGTGGGGGGCAACAATCATTTGGCACGGTTGCCAAGGTCCAAGCTAGGACATTCTGAAGTCTCTGAAAGAAAGTCATCTTGTCTGTCAGTTCTGTTCTTGGGTAAGGGACATAGGAAAGAGGGGAGGGAGCAATTGCATAGTGGGCCTCTCCGTGGACTGTCCACCTTGCATTAAACACCAATGGAAGACCAAGACGTTGAGCCAAAAATACTCCACCACCTAAACCTGGATCAGTGAGGACAACATCAAACTTGCTGTCTTTAAGCGATTTCATCAGAGGCTCATTTTGAAACATCATGGCCATCATCTCACACATTTGCCGATGCATCTCTGAGAAATTGTGTATTATCTCTAACTCAAACATCAGATGACTTTTCTTTGCGTATGGTCAGTAGTCTCTGCACAAAGGTACTGAGAAACTCCTCATCAAAGCCTCCAGCAGCAGGGATGGTGATGGCCCTATAGTGAGGAGATGTACCAGCTGTCTGAGGCTCGCACTACAGTAATGCTGTGGCCTCGGGAGTGCAGCTCCTCAATGATGACCTTCATGTTCACCCAGTGACTGCCATCCAATGGGAACACTAGTATTTTACCTCCATAACTCACAGACAGAGTGACTGACAGCACCAAGACTGCCCAGGTAAAGGGATGCATCTTGACCAACCTGAAAGACAAAAAAAAAAAAAAAAAAAAAAATTAGGGCCTAGGATTACTAGGAGTCACCATTATGGAAATGGGACTATGACAGAGTGGTTAAATATCTTGTGTTATCTGCTGCTACACTCTTGACAATATTTTCATTGCATCATTCACTGGAGTTGGTCAGAGGGGATTTCACAGTCATTACACTAGCAATGCTGGAAATGATTAAACAAACTTCCCCCTTGAAGACTATACACAACAAGGAACAACAAGGGAGTTTTTTCTTGCCCCTGTGGCTCTTTGGTTCTCCTTGCTGTAAAGCGGCATGAAACAATACTATTGTAAAACGTGTTGTATAAATATAATTGAATTGAAAATTGCTATAAAATGTACAAATACAAATGGGGGATTTCCTAGAAGAACTTGACACTCTGCTTTCTTCTATCCCTGAGCATGACTGTCCCACGCTTGTTCTCGGTGATATGAACATCCACTTAGACAATCTAGGCTCTGCAGAATTCCTATCTCTGATGGACTCCTTTGAGCTACAACGGGTTTACAACTCACAAAGCTGGTAAGGAACTTGATCTAATTTTCACCAGGAAGTGCATCGCTACATTGCAGACAGTTACTCCTCTACATCTATCTGACCATTACTTTATTCAGTTCAAGGTTTCCCTTTGTCAGCAACCATGTGGCTGCGTGGCTTAATGACTCACTTCGGTCAATGCGCACTAACCTCAGAGATGCTGAGAGGAAATGGCACAAAACCAAGACTTCGGCTGATCTAAGACAATTCCAAATACTACTATCCACCTTCTCATCCAGTGTCACTGCTGCGAAAATGGCTTTCTATCACGACAAAATTCACAATGCCACGGACACCAAGAAACTCTTTTCCACCTTTAAATCTTTACTAAACCCACCTCCACCACCTCCTCCAACTAACCTCACAACTGACACTTTTGCTGCATTCTTCACTAACAAAGTTGCGGCTATTAGTAGTCAGTTCTCAAACCAAATCACTGAGGTTCCTTCTCCTAGCCTCTCTAAACCAACTGCCTCCTTTTCTTCTTTCACTCCTCTCTCTGAAGCAGAGGTGTCTAAGCTTCTCACAGACAGCTGACCCACCTCTTGTCTTGTAGACCCTATCCCAACAACCCTTCTTCAGGCCATAACCCCCACCATTGTGACAGCAACCACACATGTGGTCAATGCTTCACTAACCCACTGCCTTCAAACAAGCCCAGGTAACACCACTGCTCAAAAAACCATCCCTTGCTCCCACTCAAGTGGAGAACTACCAGCCTGTTTCTCTTCTTCCCTTCCTTTCCAAACCCATTGAACGAGCTGTCTTTAAACAGGTCTCAGGATTTCTTACCCAGAACAGCCTCCTCGACTCCAACCAATCCGGTTTCAAAAGTGGCCACTCCACTGAAACAGCGCTTCTGTCTGTGACAGAAGCACTGAAAGAGGCCAGAGCGGCAGGTCAATCCTCAGTGCTTATCCTGCTGGACCTATCAGCAGCATTTGACACGGTCAACCACCGCATCCTACTGGACAAGCTGACCAACATGGGTATTGATGGCACAGCGCACTCCTGGTTCAAGTCCTATCTTACTGGACGGTCGTTCAGTATCTCATGGCTAGGACAGACATCTGCACTTCACCAACTCACCACAGGAGTACCCCAAGGATCTGTGCTGGGACCCCTTCTCTTCGCCCTGTACATAACCTCGCTGGGCTCAATTATACACTCCCATGGCTTCTCGTACCACTGCTATGCTGATGATACCCAGCTCTATCTGTCCTTTCCGCCTGATGACTCAACGGTGTCAACACGGATCTCGGACTGTCTCTCTGATATATCTGCATGGATGAAAGCACACCACCTCCAACTAAATCTCTCAAAAACTGAACTGCTGGTCCTCCCAGCCAAACAAGCCATACATCACGACATCAGCATCAAGACCGACTCCCTGTCTGTTTCTCCCACCAAAGTGGCAAGAAACCTAGGTGTCATGATTGATGACCAACTGACTTTGCAGATCACGTTGCCTCTGTGGCTCAGTTGTGCCGTTTTTCCCTATTCAACATAAGAAAGATCAGGCCGTACCTAACCCAACATGCAACCCAGCTCCTGGTACAGACCCTGGTTATCTCTCGGCTTGACTACTGCAATGTCCTCCTATCAGGCCTACCAGCCTGTGCAGTGAGACCACTACAGATGATCCAGAATGCAGCTGCACGTCTGGTCTTTAACCAGCCAAAAAGGGCACACATCACACCTCTGTTCATTGAACTTCACTGGTTACCCTTGGCTGCTCACATTAAATTCGAGGCACTTATGATGGCCTTCAGGGTGAATGATGGCTCTGCCCCATCTACCTGAATTCTCTCCTGAAGCCCTATGTCACCCGACGGCTGCTTCGCTCCTCTAAGGAACGCTTTCTAGCACGGCCAACACCTTGTGCAATCCACACACACCACCAGACTTTGGTTGGAGTGGCACTAGTCTACCCACATAAAGGTACAATGATTTAAAAAGTCATTTGGCTTTGTCTTGCTATAATTTTGTTAATGTTGCTAATAGAGACACAACACCTCTCAATAGCCAAGTTATTTACCTACTTATTTTCAAGCAAATTACGAGTTTCCTGCAATGAAGTTCCGTTAATTCATGAATATCTTACATACATGTCTACAAAGTAATGCCTGCTGATGAAGCGCTGATTTCAAAACTTTATTGAAATATAGGTTCAGTACAATCGGGAAATCCTTCGACTGTGTGAGATTATTTACAAAGCTTTCACTGTGAACTAGCATGTTTCTAACTGTATCTACGGTGTGTAGCAAGAAGCCAAAACAAAGTGAGCTGACCAAAACGCGTTCACCTCATGGCAGCACTACTGTCCACCGCTGATTCCATTGGGTGACACAGCCCGCTAGCCTGACAAGCCAGACTATGACACCCCAATGTAGGGACGTCTGACCACGACCGATAGTCCGAGCTCAATTCTAGGGGCGGAATCAGCGGTTGTCTTTCCAACTTGATAGTGCTACAATGTTGGCAAAACATCATATGTCTTGACTTTACCTTTTTCTGCTCAACTTTCAAAGAGAAGCCCAAGTCTAACTCTCCCAAAGTCGATGGCATAGCTGATTCGAATGACCACTTTTCCTCGGCCACTTAATTGATTTGCACCGTCACAGCCCTGTCATTTTCGTAGTAACGCCGCCCAATGACTCTCTACAAAGATAGAGCATTGGTAGCGGTGGTAGCGTAGTGGTTAAGGAAACTGGCTAGCGTGCAAGTAGCCTGAAAAGTTGTGGTTTCGTATCCCAGCTGCCACCGTTGTGCCCTTGAGCAAGGCACTTAACCCTAAGTTGCTCTAGGGGAGACTGATACACTTGATAGTTGATGAGTTGTAAGTCGCTTTGGAAAAAAGCGTCTGCTAAATGCATAAATGTAAATGTGACTGGACTTACCAAGTCTGTGTAAGACCAACGGTAGACCTACTAAGGTTCCAGTGGACATGGCTAGACATACCTGCTCAGCAAAACGATTTGCTACCGCAAAGTTGCGTCTAGATATCTAGGCTAACAGCCCACACAACCTGTCAAAAAATGATTGGGATATCGGGATATCTTCAGTCCTTGTCCCTCCAGATTTTGAAAAGACTTTGACCTGTTTCCTACTGTTATACTGTATTCAAGGTTAATTTTGCATGAGGCTATCATCTTAGACATTTACTCACCAGGACTCACCTGGCAAACCCTCTATTCATTCTCCTTACACCAAGCATTAATTACTCTTTGAGGGCCATGATTCCTGGCAATTTCCTCCCATCTCTCACATCTGACAGGCTGAAAATTGTATGGCAATGGTCAAAAAAACTGAACTCTGTAGCCCAGGGACCTTGGGTGGTATTAAAGTGCCCCAGAAACCATAAATGTTATTTTAACGCATTTTAAGACTTCAAATGTTGGCTGTGCAGCTTGTAAATCTTGTTAAACAGTTGACATGCGTAATATGCAATAGCACATCGATGTAGCAGTGAAAATTAAAACCCAGGATGACCCATACGTGGTACAGTGTAGCACTGACCTGCAAAAGTTGGTCTGACCTGCTATTGGAGAGCATCACCAGAGAAGACTCAGTCTGAAGAGACGGCAGGGGTTGAACTGAGCCAGATGAAAACCTCTTTGGCCAGAGCAAGGGCTAGAGCACTCTATTGTTAAGTTCATTTAAGTTCAAGTTTACCCGAGGGAGCCGGTTATGTAATCCCTAGATTTGGCTGACTATGCAGCGGAAAACTTGCAAAGTTTGCCTGCTCTGTTGGAGTAGCTGTAATCTGACACTTTGAGCAACAACTGGCTAAAAAGTGCTTTTGTTACAACAGATGGCTTCTAAAGTGTATGTTTTGCATTTATGTGTGTGAACAGAAGATCTGTTATAACCCGCCTTTCTTCTTTTTATATGTTACTACTTGTTATTTGTCCTCTTTTGCGACTGACTTAATGTGAGAAAGTGCACATGTATGCAGTGTCTGCAGATAAGATAGTCACTTACTTACATACAGTAATTTAAAACAACTGGACTTTAGTCAGTGGTTGTTTGCACTGTGTAAAACTTCAGCCACTGCTGTAAGAACCTGCAAATTCATCTAGTGAGTCACCATGAAGTACGCTGAATGAGACTTATTTGCAAAGAGATCACAGGTCATACAAATCATGTTACCTACCATTTGAAATTCTGAGGGAAAAATATCTAAAGCAAAAAATATGTTTGCATAAATTTAGTGAATCAGTGAATTAACAAACAAAAATGCACATGAAGTAAAGAAAGCCTCATATTTATGTTATACGTAGGTCTGCTTCGGTAAGTCCTGCGTCTAAGAAAATTGTTGAAAATAATCCTTACTTCGACGTGTGGGGCAAAGTCCTGCCATGCCTCTCTTCAATGTGCTGTATTTTTTTTAAATGGCAACAAGCAAACCTATACTGCCATTTGATTGGTTGTTAAACATCCAATTAAATGGACTTGAGGGTTTAGGTGGTGTTAAATGTTGCAAAAAGTAAAAAAAAAAGTCATGTGACATCCATTATAATGGATGTAGGGTCTGAAGGGGTTAACTGCAGTTCAGCAGTTCACCAAGTGGAGCTTCGAATGGCGTAAAAGTTGACGCCAAGGCGTTACTCGCCAAGATATCGCTATACAGATATCAAAATATATCACGTGAAACTGCCGATCTGACATTTCCAATGGTGTTACTAGATAGTTACTGTGGCGACCGGTTTCGAGAGAAAATTAACTTACATACAAATAATTTTAAATGCATAGTTACTTGCTAGTAAGGAACAGTTCGTGAGAAAATTTGTTTTGAATTTACAAAAAAAATAATATTAATACAGCTCTGCATCCATGTCACACCCAATCATTTCATGATCTCTTCACTCAAATATGGCATACATACCTCTCAACCATGTGTGGCAGTTGCAGGCCTAAGAGTGTTTTCACATATAGTCTGCTTTAAGCATATCAAAGTCCACTAAAAGTCAACGCAAACAAAAAGTGAACCCAAACAAAAAGAACTCAGTTCTATTTGTGTTAACGATGTCTATTTATTTGAAAAAGGACACAGACAACTTTCTGGTCTGCTTCAGCTCTAATGAGGCCTCAGTTTTCTTTCTGTCATGTTATGCTATTTGGTAGATACTCTTTGAATTCTAAACACGTCGCAAACAACACATTTGATTGTCTGTATGTTTCAAGTCTGAAGCATGCGATGCCACAACAGCAAGCCTAGAAGAATAAAATACAAAGCAAAAAAGGCAAAGTGAACAAAGTGTTTTATGTTTACAATGTGGTGGTTAAGGGAACCATACCGCAGACTTTTGTCTCCAACCCCCATTTCCCACCAAAGACTTCAAAGGGTTAAGCATCTTTTTCAGTAATGTATGAATACATTTAATAGAGGTGTAATTTTTGTTAAAAAAAAAAAACATGGCTGCCTGATCTGTTTACATCAGGCTACATTGGCATGAACAAGAGCCATGGCTCTGCATGAACTATGAGCGACAAATGACGCATGGAAGAAACTGCTTTGTGGGCCTGGGTGACATTACTTGCTGTTATGTAATTTGTGGAAAACAAAAAATTGTAAAATGACCTGGTAAATGCTTTATCATTTCATATATTTTTCAGTAAGGATTTGTAAAAAGCCTGCACACGTGCATCAGTATGCTGCATTACCTTTCACAAATCAATCATTTTGATCAAATGCAACACCTAACCCACAACTGTAAAGTTGATATTAAGAGAATTACCATATAGGAGTATAGGTCAGCACAGCAAAAATGAAATGAAAAATTTTACTAGTGTAATTTCCCATAATTCTGAATATTTATCTTATTATACCAATTTTAAGATTAATTTACTTATATTCAAAATCAAACCCAGCTAATCACTACTGATGATTTCAAACAAAATGATCTGTCACAAAACAGTGCACTTGAAAATGACAAGCTAGCAATATGGGGGCAAGCTGCAATATGGGGGCCAAGCATCATAACTGGACAGTGTAGACACTGATCATGTTTTTTGGTCAGTACCAATGTGACAAATGCTCACAATATGTTTAATGGCAATCAGTCACAGATTTTCCATGATATGACCTCACATGATGTTTTGTGACTGCCTCAAACATTGAGTTGCTGTATTGCATTAAAGGTTCCATGCATCTAAATGGCAATAGCTAGCTTTTATGAGGCTTGGTGTGAACATTATGTCTGCCAACTTTCATGAAGAATGGTCAAAATGTGTGGCCTATGTGTGTAAACCTAAGTATTTTGCTAAGACAGTGACATCACAAATGTCCATGGATCATCCTTGGGGGTTCTCCACAGTAGCCCTTGACTAGGAAGTGCACATGTATTGTCAGTGCAGAAGCTTCACATTTTTTTTTTTTTTTGCAAAATGCAAGATGATACAAAAGCTTTTATAGGTCCTTACTAACAGGTCTGGAGCCAAATCTGACCATCATTTTCTGCTGCAAAAATCCCTTCTATAACTAATCCCAAATTTGCTTAATAAAAAATGCAGCTCACATTTCATTACTCATTACACAATTACTCAGATTTGACTTTCTTTTTGAATAAAACTGTGAAGCATTTTTTGATAACCAGAAACATAATCCATACTAAAAGTAGCAGGCCCATAATCAAAGTCAATATGACATCTACAGAATGATAAGCAATCCAGGACATCCGGAAGGATTGAGTGCGCAAATGAGGGGCGCCTCCATTCCTTATGACAAACTCGATCCAGAAAACTGCATGGTCTAAAGGCTTCATGGGCTGGTCATGGTGGAGTCTGGAGAGTGCCTGCATGTTCTCCCTGTAGGATGGCTCATGGAGCACTTCCCTTAGCGCCTCCAGAAATACAGCTCTATCCAGAGTAGAAACATCCACTGCCTTAGCAGTTCCTCTTGCCACCATTTTGAAAATATTATCAGACTGATCTAATATCAAAGGTAGGCCTACAATTGGAACACCATGATGAATTGCTTCTTGGACACCATTGGTGCCCCCATGGGCTACAAACACTTTAGTCTTTGGGTGCCCCAGTAGGTCATTCTGGGGCATCCAGCCAACCATTAAGGTGTTATTGCCAAGAGTTGAGGGCTTGGCCCCCTCATGTTTCCAAATGACCTTTTGAGGTAGTTGAGCAAAAGCTGCTGCAATTTCCTCGGCGGTATCACTGGGCAGCTCGCCAAATAAAGTTCCCATGGACATGAGGATTAGCCCATGCTCCCCTGAGCTTTGGACAAACTCTTCCAGCTCATCAGGAAGTGGATTAGCATGCTTACATTGGAAGCCACTCACATACACCACGTTGGGCATGGTTGGGCGTGGAAACTCAAACGTGAAGTCATTCCTCATAAGCCAGATATCAGCATCCTGGAACAAGGAAAAATAGTTCACATCAGGACCAAAAAACCTCCTGCAAAAAGCCATGTAGTGGGGGGCAACAATCATTTGCCACTGAAAAAATCCAAAGGTCCAAGCTAGGACATTCTGAAGTCTCTGAAAGAAAGTCATCTTGTCTGTCAGTTCCGTTCTTGGGTAAGGGACATAGGAAAGAGGGGAGGGAGCAATTGCATAGTGGGCCTCTCCGTGGACTGTCCACCTTGCGTTAAACACCAATGGAAGACCAAGACGTCGAGCCAAAAATACTCCACCACCTAAACCTGGATCAGTGAGGACAACATCAAACTTGCTCTCTTCAAGCGATTTCATCAGAGACTCATTTTGAAACATCATGGCCATCATCTCACACATTTGCCGATGCATCTCTGAAAAATTGTGTATTATCTCTAACTCAAACATCAGATGACTCCAGAACTTTTTTTCTTTGCGTATGGTCAGTAGTCTCTGCACAAAGGTACTGAAGAACTCCTCATCAAAGCCTCCAGCAGCAGGGATGGTGATGGCCCTATAGTGAGGAGATTCCTCTTTAATGTACCAGCTGTCTGAGGCTCGCACTACAGTAATGCTGTGGCCTCGGGAGTGCAGCTCCTCAATGATGACCTTCATGTTCACCCAGTGACTGCCATCCAATGGGAACACTAGTACTTTACCTCCATAACTCACAGACAGAGTGATTGACAGCACCAAGACTGTCCAGGTAAAGGGATGCATCTTGACCAACTTGAAAGACAAAAAAAAAAAAATTACTAGGAGTGACCATTATGGAAATGGGACTATGACAGAGTGGTTAAATATCTTGTGTTTTCTGCTGCTACACTCTTGACAATATTTTCATTGCATCATTCACTGGAGTTGGTCAGAGGGGATTTCACAGTCATTACACTAGCGATGCTGGAAATGATTAAACAAACTTTCCCCTTGAAGACTATACACAACAAGGGAGTTTTTTCTTGCCCCTGTGGCTCTTTGGTACTCCTTGCTGTAAAGCGGCATGAAACAATACTATTGTAAAAGGTATGGTATAAATATAATTGAATTGAAAAATGCTACAAAATGTAACAATATTTGTATTCACAGATGCTTGGCAAAGGGTTTGATGCTAAACTCTATAAACTGGAAATGTGTGTCATACAGTTAAGAAAATTAAACAGTGATGCCTAAAAGAATTGTTCTCTAATTCGCCTAAAGCAGTGCAGAGGACCCACAAGTTCAAATGAGAGTATGCTCTTAAAACGAATTGGTTCAGGCAGCATGCCTTAAAACCAGGATGTTGCGTGATGCACGTCAGATCTTCCGGTAGCGATTTAATTCATACTCGAATTATACTCTATATTACGTATTTACGGAGAGGTTCATATTTTCACAGTTGTCCGTTGTGTGTCCCTGTACCGTGTAAATCAACACACACCACCAGACGTTGGTTGGAGTGGCGCTAGTCTACCCAAATAAAGGTACAATGATTTAAAAAGTCATTTGGCTTTGTCTTGCTATAATTTTGTTAATGTTGCTAATAGAGACACAACACCTCTCAATAGCCAAGTTATTTACCTACTTATTTTCAAGCAAATTACGAGTTTTCTGCAGTGAAGTTCCGTTAACTCATGAACATCTTACATACATGCCTACAAAGTAATGTCTGCTGACGACGCTCTAATTTCAAAACTTTATTGAAATATAGGTTCAGTACAATCGGGAAATCCTTCGACTGTGTGAGATTATTTATAAAGCTTTCACAGTGAACTAGCATGTTTCTAACTATATCTACGGCGTGTAGCAAGAAGCCAAAACAAAGTGAGCTGACCAAAACGCGTTCACCTCACGGCAGCACTACTGTCCACCGCCGATTCCACTGGGTGACACAGCCCGCTAGCCTGACAAGCCAGACTATGACATCCCAATGTAGGGACGTCTGACCACGACCGATAGTCCGAGCTCAATTCTAGGGGCGGATTCGGTTGTTGTCTTTCTAACTGGATAGTGCTACAATGTCGGCAAAACATGATATGTCTTGACTTTACCTTTTTCTGCTCAACTTTCAAAGAGAAGCCCAAGTCTAACTCTCCCATAGTCGATGGCATAGCCAATTCAAATTACCACTTTTCCTCGGCCACTTAATTGATTTGCACCGTCACAGCCCTGTCATTTTCGTGACTCTACAAAGACAGAGCGTTGTGACTGGGCTTACCAAGTCTGTGTAAGACCAACGGTAGACCTACTAAGGTTCCAGTGGTAGATGGCTAGACATACCTGCTGAGCAAAACTATTTGCTACCGCAAAGTTGCGTCTAGATATCTAGGCTAACAGCCCACACAACCTGTCAAAAATGATTGGGATATCGCTTTTCTTTCTAACAATGAGCATCGCTAATAAAATCTTGAAGAATAGATGTATATACGTGGGTGGAGGAAGGGCACAGTTACATGATGGTTGATGTGTCTTAACGTGAGGGCTATATGGATTATTGCCTGTGCATTGTGCATTTCTACAGCTCTGATTAGGACTACTGACACCATGTACGTAATGTCTTCAGTCGTTGTCCCTCCTAGCTATCCTACATTATGGCCAGATTTTGAAAAGACTTTGGCCTGTTTCCTACTGTTTCCTACTGTTATACTGTATTCAAGGTTAATTTTGCATGAGGCTATCATCTTAGACATTTACTCACCAGGACTCACCTGGCAAACCCTATTCATTCTCCTTACACCAAGCATTAATTACTCATTGAGGGCCATGATTCCTGGCAATTTCCTCCCATCTCTCACATCTGACAGGCTGAAAATTGTATGGCAGTGGTCAAAAAAACTCTGAACTCTGTAGCCCTTGGGTGGTATTAAAGTGCCCCAGAAACCATAAATGTTATTTTAATGCATTTTAAGATTAAAACATTTAAATATATACATACTGAATGCTTTATGTACACATTAATTAGTTGTAGTGGTCAACCTGCAATTTACACTTCAAATGTTGGCTGTGCAGCTTGTAAATCTTGTTAAACAGTTGACATGCGTAATATGCAATAGCACATCGATGTAGCAGTGAAAATTAAAACCCAGGATGACCCATATGTGGTACAGTGTAGCACTGACCTGCAAAAGTTGGTCTGACCTGCTATTGGAGAGTATCACCAGAGAAGACTCAGTCTGAAGAGACGGCAGGAGTTGAACTGAGCCAGATGAAAACCTCTTTGGCCAGAGCAAGGGCTAGAGCACTCTATTGTTAAGTTCATTTAAGTTCAAGTTTACCCGAGGGAGCCGGTTATGTAATCCCTAGATTTGGCTGTCTATGCAGCGGAAAACATGTGCAAAGTTTGCCTGCTCTGTTGGAGTAGCTGTAATCTGACACCTTGAGCAATAAATGTGGATTCTCATTCTCAACTAACAACTGGCTAAAAAGTGCTTTTGTTACAACAGATGGCTTCTAAAGTGTATGTTTTGCATTTATGTGTGTGAACAGAAGATCTGTTATAACCCGCCTTTCTTCTTTTTATATTTTACTACTTGTAATTTGTCCTCTTTTGCGACTGACTTAATGTGAGAAAGTGCACATGTATGCAGTGTCTGCAGATAAGATAGTCACTTACTTACGTACAGTAATTTAAAACAACTGGACTTTAGTCAGTGGTTGTTTGCACTGTGTAAAACTTCAGCCACTGCTGTAAGAACCTGCAAATTCATCTAGTGAGTCACCATGAAGTACGCTGAATGAGACTTATTTGCAAAGAGATCACAGGTCATACAAATCATGTTACCTACCATTTGAAATTCTGAGGGAAAAATATCTAAAGCAAAAAATATGTTTGCATAAGTTTAGTGAATCAGTGAAATAACAAACAAAATGCACTTGAAGTAAAGAAACCCTCATATTTATATGTTTCATGCTACAACAACTGAGTATTTTCTCATCCTGGTACATGGCCATACTGCTGACACCATGGGGAAACGTCAGAGCTCAGAAAACAGTAATCTCTTTTCAGTTGCGTAGTGGATGAGCCACGCTGTTTCAGTTGACACACTACACATCTGGTGTGCTTGAGGCCCAACTGACCAGGTGGTATTTGGAACTGTTTTCCCAACAGTCAGCACAAAATCCCACTCTTCTGAGTGTTTTGGAGTCCCCAAAATCCTGAATAACTTCTGCACACTCTTAGGCTCAGTCCTCACAGTGCTGGGAAAATTTTCAGCTGACCTTGGATCTAAGCTAGGTGAGTTAGGCTGAGGTCAAATGTAGTGTGCTCTTTGCAGTCTTCAATGGTTGGTTTTGTGTGGTAATGTTCGTATAGAATTATTTCCCTCTTGTCTTTCAGATTGGTTAAGGATCCCTTTCCGGACAGTCTTGGTGTCAGTCATTCTGTCTGTGGGTTATGGAGGTAAAATACTAGTGTTCCCATTGGATGGCAGCCATTAGGTTAAAGCAGGGGTTCTCAACCTTTTGCAGGCGCCACCCCCCAAAACCGGTTCATTGCAAAACTGCTTGATTGCCCCCCCCTCTTACACACACACACACACACACATCCACCTCCACCGGTGCCACCAGCTACACCACCTTGCATAGATAGATAGATAAACAGCCCTAGTCTAGACTATTATCGTAAGGCCCACACTGTTATTATTATTGTTATTATTATTATTATTATTATTATTTTAATTTTTATTATCATCATCAGTAGGTAGGCCTATTATCATTACTAGGCTATTGTTGACCTATAATTGGCATTACCAGACTTCCAATGTGCTTTCAGGCATTGTTATTATTATTATTATTATTATTATTATGAGTAGTCAGTGGTAGGCATTTGTTTCATTACTAGGCTATAGCTATAATTGTCAGGGAACAGAGCGAGTCAGACCCAAATGTGTCACGTTAAACACAGTTTATTAAGGGAAACGGGGAAAGGGAGTGTGTGGATGCTCTTCGAGTGGCGAGTCGGTTAACCAGGGCTGGGGTGCAGAGCGTGAGTCAAGGGTAAGCAACGGGTCAGGAGCCGGGGCTGGAGAGCAGAGCGTTAGTCAAAAACAGAGCACGGGTCAGAATCCAGGACAGGCGAGCAGAGCGTAGGTCGTGGGCAAGCAATGGGTCAGAAACCAGGGGCAGAGGAGCAGAGGCGTAGGTCACAGGGCAGGCAGGGTCACAGGCGGTCCGGGTTTGAAAATCTTACAGGAGACAGGGACAAACAGATACAGACCGGGAACCAGACGGAGAAACAGGAAACGGACTGGAAACCGGTTCAGGTAACAGGTCACAGGCGGGCCGGGTTCGCAAACAGGCAGACGATCCTACAGTGGACAGAGACAAACAGAGACAGACCGGGAACCAAACGGGGAAACAGGAAACGGACTGGAAACCGATGCAGGTAACAGGCGGAGCAGACAGGGGTCAGGATTCTGGTGCTTGTCTTCAGCAATAACACGTGTAGGTTCGCTAACGGTCTGACACGGAACACTGGAAGACAGGGGTTTAAATACAAGACAGACAACAGGTAACAAGTAACAGGTGGGAGTAATGATTGAACCAGAGAGACATGATTGAGTGGGAGGGGCAAAAGATCAGGAAGAGACTGGGTGACACTGACAGACAGGCATGACAATAATTGGGAATTGGCACCAGACCTTTGATATGAATTGTGTTTTTTTATTGTTTTTATTACTAGGCCTAACAGTAGGCATGTCATCTGCATTTTACAGAAGCTTGCAGATAGGCAATGTTAATGTGAGACCTGAGCCTGCTTTGCCTTGCAAAGATCATCAATTCTTGATGCAATGTTTGATAAACATAGCCTCAAGTCATCCTCGATTTGTGCACGATTATGGTATTTAGTTTTGAGTGCAGTCATCTTTGAAAATCCTGCCTCACACAAATATGTGAGGCAGGAAGGGATGGGAATTTCAAGGCAACATCACACAGTTTAGGCTATTGCTGCATCAATGCTGCCCAGAATGACGAAAGAGGGCATGTTTAGGCACAATGCTGTGCACTGAAATTGTTGCCTGTTGCTGATGGAGGCCATTACGCTTTCTTTTAAAATAGTCTGCTGGTCTAAGGCGAGGTGCCTTTTTAGTTTGCATGGCTTCATGTTTTTGTTTACCAGTACCTCGGCACACACAACACATTGAGGTCTTTGATCAGCCGTGACTGTGAACCCAAACTGCAGGTATGCGTCATCGTACCTTCGAAGCTTTTCTGCAGCTGATGGTGCGTCAGTTGCCTTGTTGGTTTTCACAACAAATCTTGAGAGCTAGTATGGGCAGTGGGACTTAAACACAAACTTTATTCAATAGTGGGCGTCAAAATAAAGATTTTGCAGATGCAGACTTTAAGACTTAAGGATGTACTTACTCCTGTGTGTGTGTCTTCACATGAGACAGCTAGATTTTCAACACACACGGTGAAAAAGGCAGAGGGGTAGTGCACGCTAGCAGTTAAAAAAAACAAAACAAAGTACTGGCTAGGGCTGAGATGGGGACAGTAAAAATACAGGTTGGGGTGTTAGTCTTTAAAAAGACTGTTTGGGTTTTGATGTATACACTGTATATCTGGATTGATGATAGACAATAGGCTAGCGACAGCTTGCACAAGCGAACTTGGCATGAGACTAGACTAGAGTGAGAGTGGAGCTCTGTTTGTGTGTTATAATAGTCTAATCACCTGCATTTTGACATGGGCGAATGTGTTGCATCTCCTTGCATCTACTAATAGCAAATGAGCCTGGATTTTTTTTCCCTTGTAGCCTATTCGTGACCCCCCAGGAGAGTCTCTGCGACCCCCCAGTTGTACTGGGATCATTGAGGAACTGCACTCCCGAGACATTACTTTTACAGCAGCTTTTGCTGAACTACCTCAAAAGTCATTTGGAAGCATCAGGAGGCCAAGCCCTCAACTCTTGGCAATAACACTTTAATGGTTGGCTGGAGGCACCAAAATTTTCTAAATCAAGTTTGTCACAAGGACTGGAGGTGCCCCTCATCTGCGCACTCAATCTTTCAGGATGTCGGGATTTCAGGATTGCATATCATTCTATCAACGTCATACTGTTCCTGATCTTGGCTCTCAGAAAGTATCTACTGTGAGGTTTTCTCATGTCTCATTCTTTTAGATAGTAATACACTTAGTGTGATGCAGATAATCATGATCTGATACTGTGTATACTTTATGTGGATCAGGCAGGTTTCAGTGTTGTGAAATCAAGCAGATGTGTCTGGAAACAGACTGGACAATGATGTGGGTCATCAGCATTTACATCTTTAATAAGTGCTGTTTCAGTGCTGTGATTGGTACGGAAACCTGACTGAAACTTATCAAAACAGCTATTTGATGTCAAGAAGGCGGTTAATTGATTGATCATTTTTCAGTTATGTTCCCAATGAATGGTATATTGGATATGGGCCTGTAGTTGTTAAGCACTGAAACATCCAGGTTATTGTTTTTCAGTAGGAGCTTTACAACTTTTTTAGGAACTTAGGGAAAATGCCATTCTGTAAAGATAATCTGGAGCACATCAGCTGCTACCATGTGTAGAAAGATTTTTAAAGAGTTGGATGTGGAAGAACTCAGATTTTGTACTGTTTTCTCGAGTGTTTCATAGTCAATAAACAATAAAGAATGTTGACATAAAGTTTAGTTCCCCTCTCTTTGAGCACATTGGGTCCAGGTGTTGAGCTATGTGCAAAAAATTTTTATCAATTTTACCTCTGAAAAAAGATGCAAACTCATTGCATTTATCAACTGAGAGAAGGCCTGGTGCTAATTGTGATGTGGGATTTGTTGACTTCTCAACAGTGGGAAATAGCACGGGAGCATTATTCATGTTCCTATCGATAATTTGGAGAAGAAAGACTGTCTTGCTTTACAAATTTCATACTTACATTTACATTTACATTTAGGCATTTATCAGACGCTTTTATCCAAAGCGACTTACAAAAAGAGGATAACATTCAAGCTACAACACAATGAAAGAACTAACAAGGAATGCATATTGCTAACATAGAAACTGCACTATTTTAAGTTGAAAGTGCAATAGTGTAATACAGTGCAGAGAAATTAAATTGTTAAGTGCATTCTCAGAAAATTTATGCCAGGAGATAATCTTGGAAGAGCTGGGTCTTCAAGAGTTTCTTGAAGGTGGAGAGGGTATCAGTTGATCTGGTAGCACTTGGAAGGTCATTCCACCAGCAATGAGAAGAGTCTGGATTGGCCTGCACAAGGTATTGGCCGTGCTAGAAAACATTCCTTAGAGGAGCGAAGCGGTCACCGGGTGACATAGGGCTTCAGGAGAGTATTCAGGTAGATGGGAGCAGAGCCATAATTCACCCTGTAGGCCACCATAGGTGCCTTGAATTTATTGTGAGCCAAGGGTAGCCAGTGAAGTTCAATGAACAGAGGTGTGATGTGCCCTTTTTGGCTGGTTAAAGACCAGACGTGCAGCTGCATTCTGGATCATCTGTAGCGGTCTCACCACACAGGCTGGTAGGCCTGATAGGAGAACATTGCAGTAGTCAAGACAAGAGATGACCAGGGTCTGTACCAGGAGCTGGGTTGCATGTTGGGTTAAGTACAGCCTGATCTTCCTTATGTTGAATAGGGAAAACGGCACGACCGAGCCACAGAGGCAACGTGATCTGCAAAGGTCAGTTGGTCATCGATCAGACACCTAGGTTTCTTGCCATTTGGTGGGAGAAACAGACAGGGAGTTGATCTTGATACTGATGTCGTGATGTATGGCTTGTGAGAGTGCTTGCTCAAAGAGAAGACCAGTGTTATCATTTATGATCCTCCTTCCTAAAGCCATAGCCTTGTGAATGTGAAGGTACATACAAACATCAAAGAAGATACAGAAATGATCAGATAAAGCCATGTCCTTAAGAGTTGTAGAGACAATAAGATCTTTTGTGATGACAAGGTTGAGAGTATGACCTTGTGTGTCAGCACCTGAATGTGTTAGGTCAAAAGCATCAATTAGTTGTTTCGATGAGGGTAGTACAACTGTTTGCTTGCTCCAGACAGGTTTCAGTTAGAAGTAAGAATGACTTGTAAATCAATAAAAAAAAATCGTTTGAAAAAAAAATTTGTTTGAAAGTGATGTGATATTAAGAAGATCTAGTTTTACAGTAAGTGTTGGGGTCTTATCCACTTCGGCACTCTGAAATTGTTTAGGAACACACAGGAGATTAGATTGGTTTACCCTTTTGGCTAAATGAGCAGGAGAACAGAGAATAACATAAGCATTCTGGGTTCCTGCTTGTTTTCAAAACCACTTTCAGCACAGGGACCCACAGTATATAAGATAATATAGTCATCAAGGTGTATCCTGCTGCTGCCATCAGTGTTCAGTACACAAATCAGTGCATTTGTGTACATTTCACAGCATGTGTTTGGTTAGAAGATCCTGTGGGTGTAAGAGGCTGTGGTGCCCTGTGCTTTTTGCATGCTGTAGTATCTATCTGTGTCAGGAAACAGACAGAATGGACCATGATAGCGTCAAGTTGCAAATAGTCTTGGATTGGGGAAAGGGGATGTGAGATTGTGCTCCGAGAGCGCGCCCGCAGCGCGGGGATGCAGGAGCCACGCAGAGCAGAGGAGGGCTGGCAGAGGAACTCGTGGTCGGGTAGGCGGTGGGTCGGTAGCCGGGGCTGGAGCGCAGAGCGTCAGTCGAAGGCAGACAACCGGTCGGAAACAGGACGGTCCGCCCTAGATCAGGACGGTCCAGGTTCGGCACAGGCAGGTGATCATGCAGGGAACAGAGACAAAACAGAAACAGAGCGGTGACCAGACAGGAAAACAAGAAACGGGCTGGAACAAAGGCAGGGAACAAACAGGAACAGAGGAGCAGACACGGGAGTCAGGATTGTTAGTGCTTGTCGGTAGCTCTAAAGCGTGTTGGTTCGCTAATACTCTGACAAAGAGTGGCTGAAACAGAGGGGAATACTAACAGAAATTACGGAAAACAAGACACAGCTGGGGAGAACAATAGGGAACAGCCAGTGAAAGCAGGTGAAGACAAACCCAGTGATTAACGGAGAATGAGGAAATGAGAGAAGGTGATTGACGTCAATTAAGCATGTTAATGGCAGAGACAGGGGGAAATGGGAGGAAACAGAGATAGACAGGACAGGGTGGTGACAATCTGAACACACAACAAAAATGTTAATAATTTTTTTTTATAACATTTTGGGTGTTTTATTCAACTTTGTTACACCTGTGGTGTTCGGGTCAAAAATGACTGGACTGTAAGAAAATTAACCACTACAAAAATTGTTTTCAGGCACATACAGTCTTACTTATAGATCAGATGGATAGTGTAAGTGTGTAACATAAACAGACCCCTCACTCCCTATATTTCTTCCAGTGACAGCCTCCAACAAAAAACTATTTGTAATAAAATCTCTCCCTCACTGCATTACAGAGGTCTATCACAAAATTTGATGATAATTATTGATAATTTATATAATATCCCAAGTCAGAAATGCTCTGGTCATTTTTGACCGGAACACCAAAGTTGTAACCATGAAACACAGGAGGAGGAGGGATATGCTATGCCCACAAGAAATGGCCATTATATGCATCTAATTTATTGTTTATCTCTAATTATCTCTATATATGTTCATCTCTAATTTTGGTTATTTTTTGAGTTTCAAGAACTGTGAATATTTCAAGATACATAGTACAATATTTTTTTGTTTGGGTGTGATTTGCAAAAGTAGCCAACAGTTGCCTCAAATGTATTGCTAAGGTGAAGTAATGTTGTCATACCTTTTGATGGTGCCTCTCAATTCTATAGATAACCACTGCTATCTGGCATAGATGCATTAAGTTGAAACAAACCAAGTAAATACAATATTCATTACATACCTTTTCTGTTGTCAAAGAGCTGATCACCAGAGCTGATAAAAAAGCATGTTGCATTTTATATAACTTACAAGATCAAAAAACCAACAACAACGCAGCAAAAAATAGTCACACATACCCACATCTAGCATATACGGAAGTAGACATATAGTTTAAAAAACATATCGAGAAGAGAGAATGACTCAGAGCTTGCCCCACAGCCCATACATGGCACTCCTGTGCTGTGATAGTGTTGCTGATCTGCATATGTTGACAGAAAATCAGTAGGAAAAAAAAAGTGAAAGGGGGGGATATTGACAAAACCAATATGACCGCTTTTGCTAGCTTTGCTAGAGGTGGCCATAATAATACTCACTCTTACTGTAGATGCTACTGCAGAGGTTTTTCCCTCTTTTGTACTAAGAGGTACTCTTCAGTGTTCCCTAACACAGGGTTAGATCATCGGGAAATAAAGAGCAGACACAAAACAAAACAGCTTCAGGGGTCTACCTATAAATGCCCATAAATTGGTTTGCACGAGTGACTCTGGTGTAATTATAGCTTTAAAGATTACTTTGAAAGAACTGACTCAGTTTTTTTCTAGCTCAGAACCTTTTGAGAGAGCAAACCAGCACAGACTGTCCAAAATGCTGCTGCTACTGCTACTGTGATCTGTGGGTATAAGCACATAAAATAACTGAGCCATGGTGACACCAGCAGTCAGAAGACAAAAATATGAGAACACAACACTAACCACAAGGACCAATGTCACTTGAATGTTTGTTTGTTTGCGTGCATGTTTTATTTCTTATCATCAACTTTTAATATCCAGTAACCATTGGCCGCAAGCCATAAGAATAGTACTTGATTTGTAATATCTACTGAGGTCACCTGTTGACACAGACAGAAACACACATACACATTCACAGAAAAACTCATAAAAAGGTGTTTATATGTAAGAATATATGGCAGTCCATCCTGTTCACATTCCAGATGAAGTTTTATTTGTTGATTTGTTAATAAAATGTAGGAAGCTCTATCAATATGCAAACTTAAGCATAGTGTATTTTTCGGTCTCAAGCAGAATACTCCAAACATAACACAGCTTTTTGGCAAAGCATAAAAACAAAGCCTGTTTGTATGAGAGATATTGTGTTATATGTATATGTATAAATTGGCTTGTGCAGCGCACTTTGTATGAAATATGTTTTATATGTTTTGCATTTTTTTAGATAAGGGAACATGTATATTTGATCCTTTCCGGTTGTACATATAATTTGACCAATATTGAAAATAAACTGAACTTTAAAGAGACACCGTGTATTGTTTACCAGTAAGCATTGCAGGATTTAGACAGACTATAAGATTACAGCTGTGAAATGAAAAAAATAAATAACCTACTGAGAATTTCTTTATAAGTGCCCACAATAATTAGTTAAATTGGAACATCACCTCACCAATAGGGATAGTACCCACTGAAGGGAGAAGACAAGCTATCGACAAGGACCTGGAGGAGAACAATTAGTCACTTTGTCCAAAACAGTCTTCTTGGTCAGTGTGTTGGGTTGTCTTTCAGTGCAAAACTGAGATCTTGGTTCAGTGTGTTTTCCATCAGGGGAGTGGTATATCACAGTGTCTTTTTACTGTGGCAGATTGGGAGCTGATGCTTACAGGTGAGGTGTCAGCCTGGACCTGCTTAACGTCAGTGGACTGACAAATGTAAGCTATGGTGATGGCATTTGACTGCCATTAGCTATGATGCAGTGGTGCTGTGTGACTTGTGTGGACTACACTACCATGACAACAATCTGTCCCTTGGTAATTCCCACATAAGATAACAGCTAACTTACAGCTATGCCACTTGCTTTTGAAAGAGGGTGAACAAACTGAGATTCATGCAACATACAACTTCAGCCACAATTTTGAGTAAGGCACAGTACAGCAGAGGGTAGTGAAAATTGACAGTGAGAAGTATATCATGTACTGTCATGTAACAGTCAGGGAGGTCATATGATTCTGCAATAAGGCCATTTGTAGTCAATAATACCAACTACTGTGCCTGCTATCACACATTATAAACTAAACACTCAGTCCAAGAGGGTCTTTTAGACAGGTAAGTCACCATTGCTCAAAAAAGTATTCTTCTTCAGAAAGTTGTATTCAAGTCTTCTATGTCAGAAAAAAATGACTTGACTCCATGCTGCAGGTTTTAAGCGCTTGACCTTGTTGGAAAATGCCATAGAGTCAAGGTAAGATTTAAAGATGAATTCATAACGACTTACAGTAATGACTGACAGATTTTTAACGACTAAAGTACAGTATAGATACTCCCAAAACCTACTTAGGTACCATCACTATACATCTTTTCCTAATACAAACAAATAATTTGATAAATTCTGCACCCTTTACTTGAACTTGTACCAAAGTATTTTTTGGTAGGGGATCTTACTCAAGTGGGACTTTCAGATACTTTATACAACACTGAATATAGGCCTAGGTAAGATTAGATATGTTGCAATATTCTGTTGCCAAGGCAGTTATGCACTGTGATGTCAAGACTAGGTGTGACATCACAATAACAACCCTGCAGCAAAGTAACTGAGAACAGAATTCCATCACTTGATCTGAACAAGCACCAGAACATGGATGCAAAATAATGGTAAGGTATATATATCTAAATCTATTTTTAGTACCTTGTAAACTATATGTAGCCTACCTTTCTTATTTTGTCATGTTTTTTTTAATAATCAATGTAGGTAAATAAATAAATGTACATAATAATATTATAATGAATGCCATTAATTCAAGATTCAAGATTTTTATTACATCTTATTACACTAGTATAAGAGAGTAAAATTCAGTTTGATGCAGTTAATTATAACTAAACTGTTAACCTGTAAGTTAACTCATTCTTATATCTTCTGCTATGATGAACAGACCCCATATTAGATTAATGAGCAGCAAAAGCAGTGAGCAGGTGACCATAATGGATACTAATTATGGCAGGTTACAACTACTTGAGGTATGTATATTAACTTAATAAAATAGAGCAGGCTAATCATGACCAACACCCAAAAACTTGTGGGCTATAAAATACTGAGTTTCTGACACAACAATTTTATGGCCTAGACAAAGTGAGCATAAAATATAATAATATAAATAAAATAAAATAATATAATAAAAAATAACATGACATAAAACTGCTGTTTCTCCCACTTCCCACTTTTCTCGTCAAGATGAGTTACCAAGCCAGAAAGGAGGCTTGTCAGGAGTACATAGAGTCCAGATTGCTGAAAGCACAGACAAGATGGGACGAAGAAGTGAACCGCTTACAGCAAGAGGTGGATGCCAGACTTCAAAGATTAGAACTAGAATGTGAAGAGAACTTAGCCATGGCCTTAAAGGCTAGAACAGGCAGTAGGACAGAATGGAAGAAGCAGGTGAGTGTTTCTATGTTCTTGGCTATTACAGCAAGCATTAGGGTTCAGATTTCACTTTTAAACCTTAAAGTAACAGACAGGCCATGTGATCTATGATACGTACGAAGAAAGACACAGACCTATGTATGATGTATTTGAAGTCAGTTCCCTTTGGACTTATTTCAGACATCATCACCAGCATGTGAGATGAGAAGAGAATGTGGCAGTTATAAAAAGGACACAAGGGCCCATAACCTTGAGAAAGATCATGATGGAAACTTGGAAGAAAAGATTAAAGAGGCAGAAAGATGGAAAAGACAGGGAGAAAGCATAAGAGCGAAAGCATAAGAGAACAAGATAGGAGAGAAAAACAAAAAAGAGAAGACACTACAGAGAGGAATGACAAGATGAGGCAGTCGCGAGAAGAAAAACAAGAAAGGATGCAGAAGGACTGAGGTAAGAAAAAGATGAACAGCCATGGAGACGATGAACAGAGTACTCTAGAACTGAATGGGATAAAGAAAAATGAGAGAGGAGAGGCACAAAGGTCTACACTAAACAGTCTACACTAAAATGTTGAAAGATTCAGCAACCCCTCCTTCAACAGCTCAACCTAGTGTTCCAAACATTTCAGAAATTACTGATCCACCTGTCAAACCTACTAGTTCAAATGGTTCAAGGAGGAAAGGAAGGAGAGACGGTCCATTAACAGCAAGACTTAAAGGCCCCAAAAGTTTGTCATGGACTACTCCCCCAAATCAATCTAGTGACCTCAAAACTTCTCCTGTCACTTACACTCCTGTTGAATATATTGGCCCAAAGTGTCTCCCAGTGCCAGTGACAACATCTTATGCATCCCTCAAAGCTTCTACAGTCACTTCAACACCAGTCCACTGTATTAGCCCTAAGCCTTCTCCACACGACTCTCCAGTAGCCAAGAGTTTGTTGGCAGGATGAGAGGTGCCCTTCAGAATGCTGCGTGCCCGCCGCAGACATCTTTTCCTATGGACATCCTCAATGGCAGGAAGTGGAGTCCCTGTGATTATCTGAGCAGTTTTCACCACTCGCTGCAGAGCCTTGCGACCAGCGACAGACCAAACTGTCACACAGTTAGTCAGGATGCTCTCGATCTCACAGCGGTAGAAATTGCTCAGGATGCCAGTGGACAGGTGGTTTTTCTTTAGTGTCCTTAGAAAGAAGAGGCGCTGGTGGGCCTTCTTGACCAGGCTTGAGGTGTTGGTCGACCAGCACAGGTCCTCGGAGATGTGGGTCCCCAAGAATTTGAAGCTGGAGACATGTTCCACAGCCATTGATGTGGATGGGGTCGTGGATGTTTCCCTTCTCTTTCCTGAAGTCCACAATGAGTTCCTTGGTCTTGCTGGTGTTCAAGAGCAGGTTGTTGTCAGCACACCATGCAGCCAGGTGCTTCACCTCTTCCCTGTAGTCAGACTCATCGTTGTTACTAATGAGTCCAATCACCGTGGTGTCATCTGCAAACTTGATGATGGAGTTGGATCCATACGCAGGCCTGCAGTCATGGGTGAAAAGGGAGTACAGGAATGGGGATAGCACACAGCCTTGTGGTGCACCGGTGCTCAGTGACAGGGTGGTGGACCGGTTCTGGCCTGACCTAACAAACTGGGGTCTGTTGGTCAGGAAGTCCATGATCCAGTTGCAGATGGGGTTGCTGATTCCAAGGTCGACGAGTTTGGCGATTAGCTTGGAGGGGATGACTGTGTTGAATGCTGAGCTGAAGTCAACAAACAGCATTCTTGCATATGCATTCTTACTGTCCAAGTGTGAGAGCACACAATGAAGCGCTGTGGATATTGCATCTTCTGTTGCTTCTCTAGTCAAATTGGTGAGGGTCCAGTGTGGGCGGCAAGCATTTCTTGAGGTGTGCCAGGACAAGTCGTTCAAAGCACTTCATCACTATGGGCGTGAGTGCTACAGGGCGGTAGTCATTCAAACACGTAGGTGATGAGTGTTTCGGCACTGGCACTATCGAGGTGGTCTTGAAGCATGCTGGTACTGCTGCCTGGGCCAGGGACCTGTTGAAGATGTCTGTGAAGACCCCTGCAAGCTGCCCAGCACAGGCTCTTAGCACACGTCCAGGAATGCCGTCAGGTCCAGCGGCCTTACGGGCGTTGATGTGGTTCAGTGCGTTGTGGACATCTGTGACAGTGAGTGTAAGAGTATGGTGGCCGTCAGAGGGGAGGGTGATGGCAGTCTTATCCTTGTTGTCCTTGTCAAAGCGAGCATAGAAGTCATTTAGCTCGTTGAGGAAGGACAGATCCATGGCTGTCTGTGTGGAGTTGCTGGGCTTGTAGTCAGATATGACCTGAATGCCCTGCCACATGCATCGGGGGTCAGATGTTATGAAGTGTTCCTCCACCTTCAGTTTGTAGCTGTGCTTGGCCTTGAATGCCTTGAATGTTCGCAAAGGAGTTATTAATACAGTAAAATATAGTAACTAGCAATTTGCAACTGCCTGAATTTACATGGACTCACTAAAAGAAGTGTAAGAACATTAAAAACATGTCCTAATTCCACCTATTTCTTGACTTCTCTCTTTTACACCTTAATTATGTACTGCATTTTGATGTACAAGGGAATTCCATGTTGTATACAAAATGTTATTTAAAATTTTTTTTGCCCTGTCTACAACACAATGATCGAAACTAACAAAGAATGCATATTGCTAACACAAAAATTCAATGCAATGCAATAGTGTAATAAAAGTGCAGTATAAAAGAGAGATTAAGTATAAGAGGTTAAGTGCATCCCTGGTATTCAGATGTAAATGTACTCTCAAGCATAATAAATATTTGTATTTTTGACTGTTTTAGCTGCCGGTACCTCAATCCCTGACCTCATCACCAGTGTCATTGTGGCTCTCAAAGGTCTTGGAGACATGGCTGTGTCAAGCTCAGTGGGCTCCAACATATTTGACATCACAGTTGGGTAAGGAAAAGGAAAAAAACACAGGCTGACAGACCAAGACATCATTAAGTGTAGAAGATTGGGTTATCTATACAAGCCTGGTATTTTGAAGCAGATAATGAAACTGAGAACATTGTTTCACCGTTAATAATTAAAAATTTGTTTTGTTTGTGAAGAAATCTCCAAGATTGCCAAAACAAATGTCACCCAAAAGCCCGTTAAGTCAGGGATAGTGAACAATGCTGTGCATTGCTGTGCATTAGTAGAACTATCCTTTCCTCTACACATCAACTGATTCATTGACTTACCAGGATGAACTGCTGTTAATTGTTCTAAATTTGTCTTTAAGGCAGACATATTTATTCATAGGTTTGTCATAAATGTTAAGTCCACATTTCCATGTGTGTCGTTGACTTCAGTGACCTTTTTCATACCATAGACCAGTTCATTCTAACTGTTGTGGTTCTTTTCTGTGGGTTAAAAAAAATTAATAGAGTACAGATTCTGAATGTGATTCATATCATGGTCAGCTATTAAGCTCATTTGTTGTACTCCTGATTATGTACACATGAATATGTCTGATGGTGTAATTTCCTTCTGCAGTCTCTACTAAGGTGGAAACAGGTCGTCATGTGACTCTCTACTGCCAACTACACACACATGACAACTGTGGAGCATCAGTGAGAGATGGAGTGATGAGCTGGGTGGATGAGGGAGGATCTAAATTGAAGAACTCCACCAACCGCTGGATTAGAACTACATCTGTGTAAAAGCTCACTGACTGAGAAGTTCAAACCCTGTTTACACTCAGACATGCCAGCTGACTGCAGGAGGAAAGTGCAGGTTCTTGTGTCCCACACCATGGGAGGGAAAGGTTAGAAATGACAATTCACTTGCATATAATGTGAAATGTTTAGCAGATCTCTGCAATTATCTTTTAATATCTGAAAGTTTGGGACATGCAAGCACTGTAGGCTATCAGAGCTTTGTAAGCAACTTGGTTGGGTCAAACTTAACTCAAAACATCTCAACTACGATGTTTAGTAAATTTTTGTGTCAACGGTTCCCTACAAACATCAGTGCTTTTATTTAACACCCACTATGAAAACGATAAATGCGACTTATTATTGCTTTGCAACACATTCTGGTAAATCAGCAATTCCAGGAGCTCCAGATGAATTTAGCAACTTGTTGAGTTTCACTCAATTTCAGTGCGAGTCCCCTTTAGAGATGGCGAAAGTATTCAAAGTATGAAACTAAAATTCTCTCTCTACCTCCTTCTTCCCCATCACCCTCTCTCTGTTCTTCCTCTGCTCTCTGTCCTTTTGTACTTTTCTCTCTATGCTTATCCCTTAATCAGCCTCCACAGTAATTCTGATTTCTAGGCTCACTATGAACAGCTACAGCACCATTATGGTAGCCTAGATTTACTAGCCTTACTCACCTCATGAAGAGAGTCTGGCGTTGTTTGATTGAGAGACATCTCCAAGCCTTGTAATAAATACAGATTTTGCCTTTACTTTAAAATCATTGGTCCAGCCTATACCAATTACGCTGTTTGGGGATTCCTACTGTCACTTGCCACGTCAGCACCAATTAATGAACTGGATTTCAAAACTAACATCGTCACCTCCAACTGCTGATTGGCAAGGGCTTCCTGGCAGCTGAGGGAAATACTACTGCACTACTACACTGAAACGACACTATAGTAAACTCAGTAAACGAAGAAAAAAATAAATCAGTATACCAAGAGGCAAAGTGACTATTAGGGTGAATATACTGTACTGCCTGGTATGTTTGATCTGGTATGTCATCTCCTTGTGAACTTACTAGTAGTAGCTCAAATATATTACGGTGAACACATCTGCGATAAACTCCAGACTATACAAAACCTAACAACATTGTTTAAAAAAAACAATGTTTCCTTGCAAAAGATTGGATAAGAAACGTAACTTACCAAATCGAATGCTTAGGTTTTCTGAGCTAAAATGTTAATGCAATAAACTTCAAGCTTCCTGTTGCCTCCTAAATTGGGTTCATGAACTAAGCTAATTTATTTTCCCAGTCTTAGCAGTCCTAGCGTCAGGACTGTGTCCTCCAGTCTGCTCCACCACCAGATTCTTATGATAAACTGTCACTAAAACCCACCTGAAGGGGCAATACATGAATTGGGGCATCACATAAAAGCCATTACAGCTCAATAATTTGTCGTAATTAACATGGATTTTATCTGAACATGCAACTGTGCTTGTTCCCTATTAATTCCTCATCATATCTATCACAAGGCCCTTAACCCCAAGGAGAAAAATATTGTAAATATTTTATCTTTTTTTTTCTCTGTGTCTTCCATGCAGGAGGAGGAAGAATCTGAGGTGCATTATGCAACCTTTCAGCACCTCAAACCAACCCAAGCTGGGACTACAGTGTCCCTACTCATGTTTGGACATCCTCATATTCATGCTTCTTAGTGTGTGATGATGCCTGTGTTTGTTATTTGTTTATCTGTGTGGGGTCATATTATTTTCTGTTGTTTGTTTGCGTGTTTATAGAAGCAGCATCAGGACACTGTGATCTCCAGCACCACCATGCCATCACCATCTGGTGAGCACAATAACAGCCCACTTGTGGAAACCAACATTATTTATGCAACTGTACAGAAAAAATCATGACTAGACACACACACAAACCCACACAAATATGTTTATGTATGCTATAATAAAAGCACTCTGAAAGTCTGCCTTCTACTTCGACTGATGCTTGTGGTTTCTTGTCATCTTTGAAAGGTTTCTCAGATGTCTTTTTCTGGTTAGCAGAAGTGATCCCCTGTCACACACACACACACACATCTGTTGACTATGGCTACTGTACTGTAATTGTTAAGCTTCCCCAGTGTTAAGTGTTTAACAAAAGTATTTTATATAATCTCAGCCATAAACAATTCTAATATAAACACATTAATATGAAGCACTATTTATCTACTCTCATGTGTCCATCAGTGTTTACAGATTCTCACACTGACTTTGTTAGATTGCATTTCAGTATGAGTCTTATCTTGGTTTCGATCATATTCTTTCCATTTACCACTACTCTACACTACACTGCCTGATTGCCACTGGTTCCAAGTTTTTTTTTTTTTTTGGGCCTCTTGTTTTTTCCATGTAAACAGAGTTCCAGCCAACTCAAACGGAGACTTTTCAAAACACTGTATTTTCTGGATTCCACTGGATAAAAATGAAGAGATAATAAAATATCTGTTTATAAAAATATCTAGATATATGTAAACAGGGCATAAGGCCCAGGAGTCAAATGTGTCCCTTTGCTCTCTTTGAAGCGGCCGGGCATGAAGTAAAAAAAATCGAATGTAATGTGGCCCATTGTATGTGCATTGCATGTCATGGTTCCAATACTGCTGAATGACATGTACGTCAATAGTCTCATTAAGCAGTGTAGCTTCATACAGAATGTTTTAAATGTTGATCAAAAATGTAGTCACTCTTTCACTTGAAACTGCAATTTTGCATTGCCCCTTGGCTGCTTAGATATTTCAGTATGTGGCCTGCAATCAGAAGTTTGCCCAACCCTGCTGTATTTTGGAAACAGCAAGGCAGAGGTGTTTTCCAGCCTCAAAGCTACTTCCCCAAACTATAAACAGCTGTGGGAGGAAGGGTGTGGTGGCTGTCAGTTAGGTGTTAATACAGGGTCCTAGGAAGTGTCAAATATCAATGTTCACAACACAGGTTTTCTTGGTATATGATACATAAAGGGTCCCAATCCATCCTCTGCATAAAGGCTATCATGTCTCTAGTGGAGCAGGCTGTCCTGTCCCCTCAAATGGATCTTTACACTACGCTCTGTGGTAGCACATCAATAATCAGTCAATAGGAAACAAGTCACATGCTCAGTGCCCTAGCCACATGCCAGCCTCATTTACAAATAACCTCATCAAGGGCGATATACCCCCTCTACAGATGTCTATGCGCTCACTCACAGGACACCCATCACATTCTCTAGACCACAAAAAAGAAAGGCTATTTCTTATTTCTAGCACAAGTTCTTCAAATGCAAGAGTTTTGTCTGAGGCGTTTTCCAATGACTGCATTTTGATGTGAAATAGAGAAAGTGGGAGAAAAAGAATGACTGTGGTTCTAACCAAGGCAGTTTGTGGGTCTATACACTAGGTAAGGTTCCATGATCTAATTAGATATTATTATTATTGTTGTTGTTGTTGTTATTATTATTTCCCAAATGTATATTTTCAAATGGAAATACAGTATATTACCACTCAGCAAAAACTACCTTGCTAACATGGCCTGGTGTATTTTGTACACTTCATTTAATATTCTTTGAATGTACTGAGTATGCTGAGTGAGTGCTTATAGTGTATTTGTTTTTATGTGATGTGTAAGTTTGAATGTGTGTTTGTGCAATGAGACTGCACTAGTCAATGATGGTGTTAAACATATAGAGCTTATTACACTCAATTGTGTTTGCCCTGTGTGAAATACACTATACATTTCTAACACACTTTGCTATTGTTTGTCCAATATCATCTCCAGTCCGAAGAAATACATTGGTCAAGAAATTCCCTTGAGATTAAACTTTTCCAAGGCTATATGAATAATTTGGGGCGTCTCACTGACCAAATGCATAATGGGAGCCCTAGTGGTGCTGGTGGGGGTCTGTCAAGCACTGCGATGGGCAGCGGCAGCCTTCACTCATCTTTGGAGAGCGTGGGGGCAGAGGATTCGTCGCCCCCAGCCCTCTCTGCCAGACAGGACCCACCGGGACAGGAGCATCCCGTGGCAGACCCCTTCCCCCACCACAGCAAGATGCAGTGGGAGGGAACCTGTCACCACCTTGGTGACCGCCTCCAGCTCATGTCTCTGGACCAGTGCCGGACCATGACCACTCCCACTAAGGGTCTTGGGCAAGACTGTGAGCCCTTCCCATCAACCCCACCAGTGTTCCATGCCCATCAGCACGTCCCCACATTCCACCAGTACAACAGGCATGTACGCAGGGCTGTGTGTGTGTGTACGATTATGCAATATTCTAGGACTGTGTGGATCTGAATCAATTGTAATGTGTGTGCACAAGCCTGCTGTTGTTTGTGCCATCAGTAAATTTGATTGTACATGTGTATGAGAGAGTATGAGAGTATGCAAATGTGTCTTAATTTCATACATAGAAGTTTCCTATCACGAGGTCAGTGACCTCTCGCTCACCCCAGACATCAAACTGCCTTCATGACTTAAAGCTTACGTCATCAACACCAAACCCTGAAAGTTTCATGCTTTTTAAAAATTTTGTAAAAATGTTGTTTTGCTTAACAGCCCCACTAGAAATAATTCTTTTTAATTATTTTTAAAAATAAGTCTGAAAGTAATCCGGCCCATTGTAAATCCTCACAAATCTTCCTTGTAAAATGGCTATGGTGCTGTAATGAATGAATCAAGCCGAATTAAACTGGATCTTTGGTCCTTGACAGGTATGACCCCCCGTTCTTGTCTCCCAAATCCCACATTCTTCCCTCCGTGCCCCCTGCTATGCACCCCATTGTGCCCCTGTCTATGGCCGTGTCTGGGCCCGCCGTGGGCTGGGACCCTGCCATGCCCCGTCACGTCCAGATGGAGGCGCTATTGTGGGAAAACGAGAGGCTGAAGAAGGAGTTGGATGCCCAGCAAGACATCAGCTCCAGGATACAAAGGGTCAGTGTACACCCATGATATCAGCTCACACACGCACTGGGAAACACACACATAGACACACAGGTGCAGGTGCACATGTAGATACACAACCACAGTGGTAATGATCATTGTGATCATCACAGCTTGAGCAGGAGCTGAGGCGCGTTTCTGATGCATACCGTGAGCTGATCCAGACCTGCGCTGACAGAGAAGCTGAAGAGGACCAGCAGAGAGAGCACTTACTGCAGGAGATCAGAAGACTACAACAGCTCAACAACAACCTAAGAGGTACACACACACACACACCAGCAGGTATTGTAGGAGATTAGGAGATCACAACAGCGCAACATAGGTACACACACAAAAATTTAAAGACAGCCATTGTTGATCTTCTTTGACAGACAGCTTAGAGGAAACCAGTCGTCAGGCCGCAGAGGAAGTGGAGCTTGCAGATCGACACCAACATCAGATGATCGCCCTCATCACACAGAGTGAGAAAACACACTGCTCGACACTAGCAATTATCATAATCACGATTATTTTGGTTAATATCGAGATCACGATAACTCAGTGATTTTGGAAATATCATCCATGTCTGTTTAAGCATAATGAAAAAGAACGCGGTGCTCAACATATAGTTCTGTTGATGCAGGGCTTCACATCCTTTCATTCAGTACAAAAATTATTAAAATCCATTTGGAAATGAGTGAGCTAGCCTACTAAAATCGTATTCTTAAGCACCTACAAAACTTATCAGGGCATTCTATATGTCAAAATAAAAGCCTAATAAACCATTACAGCTACGTTTTGTAGTGCATACAATATTATTAGGTTAGCCTGGAGCAGTAGTTTAACTTAAAAGTAATTAAATACTAATATGTTTTAACGTCACTCTCCCTTTCTGTGTCTGTGTGTGTATGTCTGTCTGTCTGTGTATGCGTGTGTCTGTGTGTGTTCAGATGAAGTACAGCAGCAGGAGTGTGTGTGTTTGCAACGCCAGCTGAGGCAGTTGCGTGTGCGTTGGCATGAGCTGCGGGTGCATGCGTCAGCGCTGGAGCATGCTCTGGGCGCATCAGAGAGACGCAGCAGGCAGCTAGAGACGGAGCTGCAGACACAGCAGGCCTGTGCAGACACCGCCCAACAGCTACAGGGGGCGCTGTCACGTCTGCAGGGGGTCTGTGCACGCAGAGAGGAGCTGGAAAAGGAGCTGCGTGTGCAGTTAAAGCAGCAACTCAGACGTGCATCCGACAGGTAAACTCGCTTCACTTGAACCCTTCAATACAACTGTTCACCTGAGATGGAGCTTTGCATGCAATTAAAGATACGCACAAGACAGGTACCAGTACACTCACCTCACCTGAGCCTCATACACACATTACAGGTAAACAACTAAAGCTAGATAAACAGCTTTTTTCTCTTACTTTTCAACTCTGCAGCTCTTCACCAGATATCCAACCAGACTGTGACATGGAGAGCAGGTAAGTGTGTGTGTGTGTGTGTGTGTGTTTGTGTCAGCGTGTGTAAACATGCATTATTTATGCACGTGTTTTTGTGTGTGTGTGTGAGTTAGGCTGGCTGTGATAACCGCCCTAGTTCATCAGAAGGATGAAGTAATCCGCCACCTTCAGCAGAGACTCAGAGAAGCACAGAATCCGAAGAGTGTTGCCAATAGCAAACAGTCCAAAACAAATGCAGGTATCTATACACACACACAGCCAACATGTGCAGCTATCTACAGAAAATGTGAGTGGGCCTGTGAGTGAGTGAGTCCATTGACCTCAGTCTCACCTCATTCATGTTTTCCTGTGTACAAACAGAGAGCACCAAACCAGAAGATCACCTGGCTGAGAAAGAGCAGCTAGCCAAGCCCCCATCGGCCTTCGGTCCTCAGCCCCTGGCTGCAGCAGCTAGTAGCAGCCTGCCACAGAGCCAGCAGGCCAATTACTCAAACAGCCCCTCCAGCTGCCATCTCAATGTGGGGCCCATCATCTCTAGCCCTGTGCCCTGTGCCAGTCCGGACCAGGCTGGAGTGGGTGAGAGGACAACACATCACTAGGGGTGGGAATTGATAAGATATTATCAATATCAATGCCATTGCGAATCCATCCAATCCTCATCCTCATATCAATTCCTTAGAAGGTATTCTACGCAGGTTTTCAGCATCAACATTTAGGCCAGCAAAGTCTATTCTACTAAAGTGACCTTAGCAGCTTATTAGAGTGAGAGAAACGATGTAGAACTGGGTTATCTATTTCAGTCTTGCATTCAGAGACCCATTGACCATGGTCTGAAAAACATGCAGAAAGTACATAAAGAAAAGTCGTCCGCACACACAAAAAATGTAGCTCCCAGTAAGGTTTTTTAATTTACAATATTTTGAGTCCCAGACCTGAGGAAGAGCCAGGGGGCACGAAACATAAATAAAAAAAACTTTTCTTTATGTACTTTTGAACTTCTGTGATCCTGCACCCATGCAAGTGTGGTTGCGTGGTTGTATACATTTTGGCTGAAAAACATGCCGGCATTGATAAGAGGAATTGATAATGTCAGAGGAATACCATCCCAGTGAATTGAAGCATTTGATTCTTGGCTCTACTTGATTCCCACCCATATAACACACACACAAACACACACACACCCATGACACACACACACCTACAAATGCTTCACAATCCACTCACATCTTCCGAGAGGTTATTACTTGCCTCTTTTTTTTTTCTCCAGAGTTTGTGCAGGAGGTGGCACGTCGACCTCCCAACAGGCTGGAGGGGCTGGACGTGATGCAAGTGGAAGCAGTGGAGGTGTTCATATGAGGATTAGATGCATCTCAACAACAGCAGAATTTAGGACTAAACCTCTGATGTTAATCCTATAGCCCTGATTCTGACATCATTAGGTCCCATTCAGACCTCAAAATGGTGCGCAAGTGTGGCAGCCACAGTAGCCTGTTTGCAAACGCACTGCTCACAAACAGCAACTGCTACGCACAATGAGTCAGATACGTGAATGAATTTTAACCTAAATCCCATCTTGATCTTTGATTACCGCAGATCTTGTAATGATGCGTGATGCCAGACTTGGAGGTTTTGTCAGTTAATGAATGTAGCATCCTGCATGTATGTACGAGTACACTAGGTCCAGTATACACACTATTAAAGCAGCTGTCGGATTTCTCTGTTGTGTTACCGCTCAATCCAAAGTAGATGAAACAGCATAAGATTTAGGAATATGGTTTCATATAGTCAAACAAAGCTTCGACTTTGGCATTGTAGAGTAAATCCTGATTTGAAAAGCAAAATCAAATAAATTCCGTGGACCAAAAGGGTTCAAATAAAAATATATAACTTTTTGGTAGATGTATCTGGCACTTCAGGCTGCCTGTATTTCATAGGCTATTACAATGTCTGGCTGTTTCCTTTATCTTTCCTGGTGAAAAATGACTTCAAATCTTTGCATTACAATAACACCTCTCACTTGTAAGAATGCAGTGGAGAGAGAGACAAGTATTCAAATCAGTCACACTGGACTTTGTGGCAGACATACTGTACATATGACAGTGGTGTCAAGAGACACCTGCCAGCATGACGGAGCTCCTCTTACAATTTTCTACTGCAGTGTCAGAGCACAGCCAATATCCAGGCAAAAATTCAATCCTTCATCTTACACAAATACTGTATATTATGAAAGATGACCCCCTGAAATTGAATCGATTCAGATTTTACTTTAAAATATACAGTTTATGTGAAGTCATACATAACAATTATGATATTTTCATATTTTAGGTGACCTTGGGTGTGAATTCAGACTGGTTTCAATGGTAGAGCTCAAGCTGTCTTTCAATCCAGTAGTAGTACTTGCTAACTTGTGCATAAATATTGGGCCTCCGGATAACTCCACATTTGGTTGTAATTATTCTAATCCCCCAGACATAGTATCTTGCAGTGCTGGGGACGTAGCAGCTCAGTGGTCCGCCAATATTGGTCTAAAGAAAGGCAAGATGGGCCATTGGTTAGTTTGAATCATTTTGACCACTACTTTTATTTTTAGGCTGATGGATGATCCTAGAGAGGTGTTTACCATATAGGCCTGTTTGTTTACTCATAGTGAATTATTTTTTTTTTAATCAAAATATTGTACTCTTCCTCTTTTGTGGGTGTGTGTTTTAGGTGAAATGCAGTCCCTCAAAATTATCTACTTCTATGTATTGCTACTACTACTACCTCTAATAGTAATAATAATAATTACAATAATAATACTACAGCAAGTCATATAATATAGGTTTCACTTCAGTGGGTGATAGAGTTGTACGTACCTCACATCCATCTATACCTCCACGATGGAAGCCTGCACAAAACATATTTGCAGCCACCTTAAACTTCTGCCATGTAAGCATGTTACACTTTGAATGTGGAAATAACTCCACAGCACTCTCTTTGAAAAGTCCATGGTCAACTATTTGGAGAGAATACAGTCTCATTCACAACTGTATATACAGTGTAACCAGACTGAAACTGTTCAGAACAGAATTCACAGACAAAACCAGCACTGCTTACTTGTATTATCGTGGCCAGCAATGTGGCACGCTCCATACTTGTACTGTTCCACATTCATTGTGTCAGGTATGCAGACACGATCAACATAGTCATTAAATACTAGTGGTACTACCAGCTTCACCAATGCAATGTTATTGCTTGATGGCTCAGGGTGGTAATCTTTATGCAAAACAATAATTTCGATTGTAGATGTCTGTGTGTAGTTGTCAACATTATTCAGGTCGGAAGATCCACTTACGACCCTCCACAGACTAATATTTCTGCAGAAGAAACACATTGAGAGGTGGTCAAATTAAAACATCAGTTAATCTAAATGTAGCTACCTATGAACTAAAGTGCATTCATCGACAGATGCTGCAGAAATGGGCTGAGATAATACGTTATATTCAGGCAGTTCCTTGATGTTATGGTTTTTGAATTTTGGTCAACATGTGGCTCATAGTAGTCGTGATTAAACTGCCTTTGATGGTCATGAAAACAAGAAATTTGGAAATATAGCCTAATTGCTAAAAAAGTAAATGTAATATATATTAAAATATTAACCCAAACACTAAACCAATGGCAACTGATTTTGGGAGGCCTATGAACAGAAGAACCACATCATCAAACACCTTGAGAATGAACTGAAATACACAAGTGAATGTATTGGTGGCTGTTTTGTTATTAGCCTACGATTATGACCATTACCAGACGTTATGCTTGGGGTACAATTAGGCCTAGAAGAATTACTCTTACTACTAGGCTAGTTAACGGATTTGTCTATTCAAAGGAGTTATCCCTGGTGTTGCAATTGAAGGGCAGGGGGGCCATGCTGTTTTCTGCCCCTAACCTGTAAGGACAGAATAAAGGTTACTAACTTGTATGCATCATAGAAACATGATGCTGCTGTTAATATCCAGTCTTTTCGAATGATGGCTCCTGAGCAGCGTTGTATAAATGAGGACGTGTCACTAGTTCTGTGCTGTAATGACACTACCCATGGCCAAACATTGATGTTAGCAGGATATCCACCTAAAAAACGCTTGCGACGAAGTGACGGAGGCAACGGCAGCTTCCTTTCTTCTCTGTTGCCACAGTCAGCTGTTCAAAGTATGAAAAACAATTTTAACTTTAACCTTAACGTAAGCTACATCAGGCACCCGAGGGTCAAGGCTATCTATAATTAGAACCAATGACTATACAATTTTGGTTGACTGATTAATTCTAGCTGTTGTAAAGTTTTTGGCAGTTAGCAATACAACGGCAAACACTACTGATTAATTGCTAACTAAACTAGCTAATTAGTCGACTGCTGAGTCACCGAAATGTATCATGTTTTCATCAATGTTACCTTAAAGTAACCTGAATTTATATTACTTCTAGCTAGCTAGTTATTACTTAAGCTAGCGACAGTTAATTAATAGGCCCACTTGGTTTGATCTTTAGGCCTACTTCACAAAGCGTAAGCTACTTGGTTTGATCTTTAGGCCTACTTCACTCACACTCCAAATAGAAAGCACTCTCTTCGAAAATTCCCATTTCCAAAATTACACCAAGTGCGCAGACGGCCGCGAAGCATAAAAACTTCCCACAAATGTTCATTATTCCAGACCACGTTACATACAAAAAACGTTGTTGCCATTAACTAATGAAAAAGCTTGTCGCGGATAAGTATTTTAAACGTTAAAAACCGACAGAGTGGAATTGCCCTCAGATTCTAGACCTAGAACTTATGCTAACATTTTACATTGTTGTCGGGTAATCTGGATATGCTATTCTGACTACTTATTGACAGTGGGAAATCGTTTAGAGCTAAAGGTTAAACGTAAGCGTTGAGCATTATTGACTTTATCTATGACCTTTCTGGGCCTGCTAGTTGTAAAAAAAAAAAGCTGTTGTCTTTGCGTGCAAATAGTGACCGGGAATCCCAGCTTCTTTTAAAGAGCCATGAAATATTAAACTTTTAATTTTTGAAATCATCATAATAAGACTAATAATGGCAAAAACAAATAGCAACCATAAAACACAGTGATGACAATAATTACTTTTAATTCGCAGTTTTCCCACACTAGCCATGGGTGACCGATTACCTACACCGCTAGCTCCTCCACGTCTCTACCCACATCTCAGGCAATCACTTAAATATTAAATTTAATTAGTTCAGTTTACAAAATAAAACTATTTCAACTTGCATGGTAGGACAAACACCATCATGCAGCCCTCACTCATCTTAGCTCTTGCTCTAGCTATTGTTGCACTCCAGAAATGTTTACACTTCTGTAGACTGCGAACCCCCACAGCCCCATGATGACAATGTTATCATTGTCAGTTCATGAATTCTCAATGGTTGAGCAGTGTGGTACGATTATTATTATTATTATTATTATTATTATTATTATTATTATTATTATTATGCTGTAGTGGAGCATTAGGTCAACATTCAACTCTCCCTTCACCAGACACTAGAGGGAGCAGCTTGCCTAGCGATCTGAACTCCTGTGTGTCACTACATCTGCCCAGCTAAAAACAGGGCTTTCGTTGGATGGTCTCCCTTCCTTGTTTCTGAAATGCTTTGTGCAGTAGATGCGGCATTATATACCGACATATGCCATTCTGTACTGGTAACAGACAAGGACCTTTTGCGTATGACCTGCTCGAGAAAACTCTACAGCACCATCTAATTGTAAGCTGGTTGACTAGCCCAAGTTGCACCGTTGCTGCACATTATAAACCAAATTATACACAGGCTGCTTGCCTAGTGTGCAACCTCACTGTAATGAGTTTGTGTACTTCAATAGGAGCAGCAATGCAGGTGTGTATAACCATCAATCCATAATATTTGCTATTGATTATACATGGTTAATTTGGGAGTGAATGTATTTTGACATGTTTAACATGAACCAATATAGAAAGTGCAACTGTCATTTTATTAAAATTATTTATTGATATTTGGTCAGTACATGAAAATGGTTGAAATCAGAATAACGTGAATTTAGAGTACTTGAAAACATCTTGGGAGAAAAAAAACTACACACGTCAAAAAAAAACAAAACAAACAAAAGAAAGCCTCTTGCATGAAGAACGTCTTACGAGTCAACTCAGCTCCTACAAAGACACATTCAGAACAGTTGGGCTATGCAGACTAGACCCAGTGGTCTCATGACTTTATTGAACTTTACAGTGAAAATGCAAGGTGATATCACTTCTTAGCGAGCCAATGAGGTGAATAAAACCAGTGGTGATCAAACATCCTTTTGAAATATCAGCAAGGAATTTTTTTTTTTTTTTAAATCAAAGCACTAAGCTTAACCAACTGAATTATCCTTCCACAACTGTTGTCAACAGAAGGAAAACAAAACAAAAAGATTAAACGGGAAAAAAAGATTGGACAACATTTCTCAGCCACTGTCGCAATCACGTGCTGATTTTTAATAATCTGTTTTTAAGTATAAAAAAGAACATCAATGACAACTGAAGAATGTTACAAAACAGACCCTGTGGAGGAGTTAGTGGTCACGGTGGCACTGGCGGTTGCCGTGGCAGCGGAGGCAGCTGCTGTGGAGTCCAGGCCATTCTGCGTGGTATGCCGTGACCCAGCAGTCCTGTTGCCCTTGGCAACGGTGGCAGCCTCATGTGAGTCAGCGTTGGAGTCTGTGTCGATGGAGTGCTGGGTGGCAGAAGCCTCGCTGCCCGTCGGGGAGTCCACGCTCTCGTAGCCCACGCTCAGCTGTCGCTCAAACCTGTCCCCACCCCCCTGGCTTGTCACCTCCTCTGAGTGGTTCGACAGCTTCGAGCCTTCACCTTGAGCGGGGCTGGATGCCGACCGCGGTGAGGGGAAGTCTTCCTCCACACTGCTGTACAGCCCTGATGCCCCGGCACCCCCTCTGCTGCTCCCATTGGTGGGTCCATTGGTCACCCGGCCACCGCAGTCCTTTCCGGCTGCACTGGTTCCGAGGGAGGGGTCGGGCTCAGACTGGCCACCGGGTTCGGAGCAGGTGGAGGGGGAAGAGGGGGCAGTCCTGCTAGAGCCAGTGGTGGCAGCTGCAACAAGCCCTGTGGAGGAAGAGGTACCGGCACTCTGGGCCTGAGTCTGCTGGGAGAGCTGCTGCCGCGTGTCCTTCAGCTGCTGCTGCAGTGTCAGGATGGTGCTCTGCATTCCCTCCACCTCCTCGTCCAACTGGATGATGAAGTCGTTCAGTTCTAAGAGTGGATATGAGAGAGCAAGAGAAATGTGGGTCAGAGTCACAACTCAGAAGCATCTCCATGGCACTGCCTCAGCACATCCTTTGCAAACCTTGTTGCATAATTATGCCTTCGTTTGCTGTACAATTGCTGTACCATGTTTTTACATCAAGACTTATGACTATATTTAACATCACAATAAATAGATAGGCTCCAATTTAAACTGCAGGCAATTTTAATTTTGAAAAATAATTTTCCCATTCAAGACCACCTATGCCAAACAACAGCTTGGGTACTGAAGAGGGCAAAAGAAAAAAAAAACCTTTACGTTGAATGGTTTTTCAATGGCAATTTGCATGTCAGGTGACTAGCAAGAAAGTTTCAATATTTACAAACTTTTAAGGATGTGATGTGATAGCAAGCAAAAATCACAACATATGTGCAGGAATGAACACAGCAGAGGCTGAGGACATGAGAAATTGGCTCCTCACCATCCTGGCTGCTCTTGAGCTCCTCGCTGTACTTCTTCTGCAGGGCAAGCTCGGCTTCCAGCTGGGCAATGCGACCCTGGGATAGCTGCCTGCCTAGCTCCTGGTTCTCCTGGATCAGCATGCGACACTTGCTCATCAGCTTCTTCCCCGTCTGGCTGCAAAGGAGAGAGGCCTGACATCACGAGGTGAACACAGGGATGGACACAGGTAGGCAGGCTCAGGCTGGTTTTGTGTGTTGGTACGTGGACACAACACAGCACCCGCCAAGCCTGTGGAACTCCTACGGAACCCTCCCTTGCAAGCTCAGAACCCACCACTGGAACAAAGGAATTCTGGATCCTCCAACATATGGAAACAGAATCTACCTGAAACCTACAGAATCCCATCCATTCTGATGCAGTCCCAAAAGTAAGCCAGTGAAAGTCACTCAAGGTCACCCAACCGTTCCATGATCACTCAAGCAGTGCAGATCCTACATCAAAGAGGCAAGTGGTATCCCTTCACTGCACAAGATACTTCTCCTAGCATTTTAAACAAGGAGCAAACTAAAGGGGAGGGGGGAGAGAAAAAGGTCTGGCTTGAAGGTCAATTTTTATGAATTCCCAGTTCTTGCTTCTTGTAACTTTTGTCTAAGCTCCACTAGATGCTATCCTTCATCACTTTACCCTGGAAGTCACGTCGCCATGGCACCTCAAACAGTGAAGTTAACATCCAGTAGAATGCCAACTCGCAATTCAGCAACGCAACACCTCTACCCACTCAAACTAGAACACAGTTATCAGCAAGTCCCATACCACCCTCAAACCTAACTTCGACCAGCAAATGGCCAATGCTCATTTAGCTCAAAACAGACCATGAATGTGATTAAACAGGGTAACTTGCATCCGTTACTCATTATGCAAGCAAATTGTTGGCAGATTTAAAACAATGACTTGCCGACACATTTACTTTGCTCCGAATAAACAGTACATAAGGACAATGAAACTTCAAAAAACCTGTTAAACTAAGCCTGACATTTTTTCTCCCCCATTTTTAAAGATATAACTACTTGGTAACACAAGATTCCATCAAACCACTGTTAACTCTGAGGTAATGGTTGAGATATACTGATGAAGTAACCTCTGGCTATGTGCTGTTCAACAGGAAATGTTAGAAAAAAATTCAACATTTCAGCCTACTTTGGACAAATATTTCAGATCAAACACTGACATTTTTAGTTAAAACAATGCAAACTCTAATCATCTAGAGTTAATTTTACATTATTTGGATCACATATAAGATCCCTTACATTTGAAACACACTATCTGATCCTGGGTTCACATTTGGCAAAATGATCCTCATCTAAACACAGATTCCCACAGTACATTTCATGGGAGAATGAAAAAATTCAATACAGAAAAGTTCAACCAGACCTTTACCTGCATTTCACCTGGAAAAAATATTGTTAATAGACTATCGAGAGTATCGAAACAGCAACTGAGGCTGACTAAAAAACGTCCCTTGATATTAACGTCCCCTTTTTTGGAATTGATCAGAATACAGCAATATTATAATAAATACATTTGCAAAACAGTTGACATTTCTTCAAGTTCATACATTTGCATTCCAACAATGAGAAACATATCTTTGCACATACAGCAGTGTAGACGCTACTCAAAATGTGATCTGATCCCAAAAAATCTCCTGTGCTAAATGTTTTGAAGAGGTCACTGCTGTACGTGAAAAGCACTGTTAAAAACTCAACAAAAACCAACAAAAAAGAAGAAATTCAACATAAACACAAACAAAAGGATAAAAAAGTAAGTGAGACAACACTACCGTTATGTTGTGAAAACCAAAGTCTTTGGCGACTGGAGGGTCTGGCTCCTCCCTCAAGTCTTACGTCATTGTCTCTGGCTCCTCCCCAAAAGCTTACATCACTCTCTTAGCTCCACCCCAGCACCCACAGTCTTGAACCACTGCATGAGCATCTCCCCTCTGTCTTACATTGCTCTAGCGGAGAGTTACGTGGAAACGCTAGCGTCTTTCCCAGATGCTTAAAAGTCTTTTGACTTTTAAAAAAAACAAAACAAAAAAACAAAAAGAGTTCAATTGGATCATTTTAAAGACTAAAGTTCTCGCACTGCAGCCTGGCCCATGTCTCGCCATGTCAAAGCCACCACCTTGAGAGCCCTCGGACTGTTTTTGTTTGTTTGTTTACAATACCAGCAAACTGTCTAGAATGGAGCAGTGGGTGTGTCTGAGGGGGCGGGTGGGGTGGGGGGAGGTGTGTGGCCATGTTCCCAACGCGACCACCTCTTCAGGAACAGTCCCGATTTTCCTTCCTTCCCCTGCACCAGCAGGGGAGAGAGAGAGGAGGGCAGCTGAAACAGAAGTCACCTGACCAAAGCTTTGCTTTTTTTCAGTGTTGCCAGTGTTTACATTACAGTTATGTTCTAGCAGGACAAGTACATGAGAAAATGTCTTTAGAGTCTGGGTTTTTAAAATGTCTGAGTCTCAATGGTGAAATATAGCATTGTCACAGCCACCTCCCCCACCATAAGTCTGCACTCCTGCAGAAGAGCGGGTGGGGGGCAAGTCTGGAAAAGTCTTGACTGTTTTTGTTTGTTTGCGCTTTTTTGGAGGGGGGAGTTATTTTGGTTGTGTTTACCTATCAGGTGTAAATTTCCAGGCACTCAGTTCATTTTGGGCTTGCTCCAGTTTGTCTTTAGTCTGTTCCAGTTCGGCCTTCATTTTGAGGAAAATTAAGTTGATGGCTGGGTCGACCATGGAGGACCGAAGCTGGGCGGCGCTGGGCTGCTGCACTTGCTTCAGGTACTGGATCTGAGTCTGTGGGGCAAGGATGGAACAATTACTACGTGAGCAACAACACTGAACCCTGAATATCACTAAAACTGTAAAATAAAGTTATATATATATAGTTTACATCACTAAAACTAAAAACTGACGTTCTATTGTAATCCAGGGCTTGAGGGCATTTTCAAATTTAGAGAGGTTACATTCAGACAAGGATGGTTCAAAGGAAGCGAAACAGCATTCAATATAATTGAGCAGAAACTGCTTCATCAACCTCTGTAATGACTCCACATTAAACACCTAACACTCATCAGTAAGCAGGTTGAAGGAGCAACCATTTCATTGGCAGGATGGTTATGGTGTCGCTAGTACAGTAGTACTAGCACTGTAAAAATCAAATGGAGTTAATATCCTTCAACATCTAGAGCTGCTATTATACCACCTTAAACTGTCACTGCATAGTCAGCAAATATTGCATCACATGCACAAAGCCAGGTTACTGATCCTGCCTGCACAGTTTGACAGACTGTTCTGAGGGAGAGTTAGATCATTGATATTAAGGGATATTAGCACAAAGGCGTTACACTGCCTATTACTATGCAATGTGTCAGACCAATGAGGACTTCAACCTATATGAAGAATTCAGTATTCAAAGCAAGGCCAAACCTGCCAACATGCAGATGAGACATTTGTTTGCTTTTACCCTCAACGGTTTACTGTGTTGTGCTTTCTACTTCTATCAGATTCTTGGTGGAACATCATGGCCATTTGCCCTTTTTTCTCCATGATGTCAACTAGCGAAGTGGAGTCCTCCCCAACACAGACCTAGAGAACTCCCTCTCACACTCTCTTTCTTGGTCTAAAGAGTGGTGGGAGTCAGTGAGCTGAGCTGAGGAGTTGACGCAGCCAGTATCCAAACCATGTGACTAAGATAAACCAGACCAGCTTAATCTCTGCCAGTGCCATAGATGCAATCAACCCCTAATGTGTTTGTATGTATGTCAAAACAGGCCACCAGGAAGAGCACCTGACCAGAAGCTAGTCATGGACTAGGCTGACTCTCACAGGCAGTCTCACATCAACTCATCAATTAAGGTACTAGGGAGATGCTTTTACCAACGGTGACCAAAATAAAGTGTTTACACATGTAAATTAGAGAGTTTTACTGAACCAACTTAAATTCCATAATATAATATTGTATAATGACTGAATATTAAATATAAATGTGTCAAACTATATTTGAAGCAAAATATTAAGTGCATTTTTGCCTCTTCATGTTTCTGTAGGTGGTAGTTATGCAGTGTGTTTATTTACATGGAACTGACCTATAATCATCTTCAACTACACTATAACTTCAAGCCTCCACATACCATAATGACACAAAGACTTGGTGACATCTTGTCTATATGCCCCATCTCCACATTTATTTACACTGACTGTCTGGGCTATCAGTGCGTGTGTACTGGTCCCTTCATGGCTATGGTTGCATATCAATAACTGGCCTCCTGATCACACACTTACTGTGCACTCCTGCATCTCCTGCTCCTTCGTGGCCAGCCTCATTACTAGAATGTTCTCCCTGCGCGCAGACTCCTGCTGCTGCTGCTTTAGCTTCTCCTCAGACTCCTTCAGTCCCGTCACATCGTTTGCTGCAAGTGTTAAGTGCAGATCCCATTAATCCAACAAGACAGCCAGAACACAAGCACCCAAGACTTTGGCACTGTGGTCTAAATTACACATACATAAGAAAGTGACATGAGTTGTTGCATAGTGTGTTCATCTTCAAAGGAGACTTACAGTTTAAGTCAGCATATTTTGCTTCAAGGACCTGGACATAAGCCTCATGTTGTTTCCACCTAAAAACAAAAAATATGCATAAATTTAGCATGTGACAAATTGCTGCGCAACTTCTGTAAAACAGAGACAGATGAAGGTAGAGTAAACTTAAAAGGTGAAAGCTTACCTTGCACATAATTCCTCTCTGGTAAGGGTCTTCAAATCAGATTCACTAAGGCGAACCTAATTGGTAAAAACACGAAGTAAACACACAACAATTTCAGTCAACTGAGATCTGATGCGAGTTAAGACATCCATAAGAGGCTGAAGCATTCGTACCTTCTTCGGGAGAGGTTCTTCATTAGTCATTCTGACGTCTGGAGAGAAAAAGGGGGGAAATGTGTGAATTCAAATGTCCTCGGGTAATACGTACTTTTCGCCTACATTTCCACATGAACTGGGGCACGGCGAAGACCAAGGCTGAATTTACGCCAGACCCTCCATCTCTTACTTCAAGCTAGACTCGTTTTCGCGGTTTCCGACTGTGACCGGCCTTCAGGCACGTGGTGATTTCAATCATTTTGCTGCTGCTAATACTGGCATGCAAAGCGACCTTTCATTGCGTAATTGCAGGGTTTTGGTTTGATGAAGGGCATTTAATACTAGAACCAACGAATTTGACAAGTGACTTGGAGCAACTCTCGAAGTTGACAAGTGCCAAGTTTCACTAACGTTAACACTTACTTGTTCCACCCTTCCATAAAAAGCGTCAACCGAATAAGCGTTGTCTACAAAAATGCCTTTTAAAGGCTTATACGTGATATCTGCAATATCTTAGTACAGCATATGTCTTGTGTGTGTAGCACAATTTATCATCAAACTATATCACTAACATTAAAAAACAAAATTTGCTAATCGTTCGCCATTGCCGTCGATGTAAAATCGCGTTAGCTTGTCCAATGCACCCACCAACATTAGCACGTAAAGTTAACACCGCGTTAGTTAGCCTGAACTGTCGCTAAATTATTAAGTCGACGTAATTCCCTTGGTTCATTTGGGTAACAAATCCACTTGTTCGCCCCGGCTATGAACAACAGCTATTTTTCAACAACCATTCTAGCAACAAAATGAACCCAGCCCAAAACGTGAGTTCACGTTAAGTCGCTAACATTAGCCATTATGAGTCGACACTGGCGCCGTGCATTTGGTTGAAGAGAAAACTGCAAGGCCCCATCTTAAATACTTGTTGTAAAATGCAAACAAAAATATGCCATAATTTAGACACATCGACAGCAAACCCTCTAAAATACAATTACCGTTCTAGTCATAAGCACTGGATTGCTACCAGCCGGTCGCCCCGTTATCACTTTCTTGCTGTCACAAAATGGCGGAGAAGGAAGAGACGGTTCAACAAGAAACCTTCCTCTTTAGCTTTCTAGCTAACGTGCATCCATCCGTATGAAATAAAATGACAACACCGACGATACTTACCAGACCCGTTTCGACGTGCACAAGAAACAATACTATTTTTTGCAATGTATTTTTAAAAGAATTAGACGAAGAAATGCTGTATCAACGTCGCCCTGTTATGCAGATTATAATCTACACGGTGTCTCCGCCATCGTCCGCGAGAAACGGAGAATCAGCCGCAAAGCATTATCGCGGCGCATACAGTCAGTGCTAAAGGGGCGGGGTTCAATGTCTTCGGTTGAATTCGGATTCGGACTAAGTACATATCTTATTTATTTACTTGTCGCGAATGGTACTTCTAGTACAGTTGAAGTAATTAACCGTGTTCATAAAAACAAGAATTTACGTAATCATTCATTTATTCTTAACATTACAGATTTGCACACGAACTACAAACTGGCCTTTGAGCTAATGTTGGCCAATATAGGGATTGCCTCTTCCTATTTTCAATTCAGTTCTGGTGAAATTAAATACATCTCGTCACTCAGGAAAGTCATCAAATCAGTTGATGGCAGTGATGGTTATTTAGCATATATGACAGCATTGCTCAACTATCAGGAACGGTAAAGTCAATTTTGTGAAGGGGATGAAAAGAAATTCAGAGTAGTGTGTATGTGTTTCTTTCACCGACATCTGGTCTTTACTAGCCTTTTAACACTTAAAGATACTATATTTAATTTATTTGCGTTAGGGTACTCAATTCTAGTACAATACGTTGAAACATTTTAAACATTTAGTGAACTGAGTACCTACATTGTCTACAGTGGTACATGCCATGCAAGTTGAAGTTGAAATTTCAAGGGCAGGTTACAATGGTCCATCCAGTGTGCTAGCAAGCTAGCCTTCCAACCTTGTTACTTGGTGTGTGCGCGTGCATGTGTCGCCACTGCCAGGACTAGCATGAGCATGCTATGCAAAGTCAGTTTTGTTCGCAGGTAAGTTACTCTTAACTTTATTAACATATCTCAGTTTAGATTAAGAATATTTAGGTGTAGTCGATTGGAAAAGGAGTCTTGTTGGGAACACGTTTTTGCATTGCATTAAGTTTGAGACATGCTAGCATGCTAACCTGTCAACCACAAGATATATTTTTAATGTCTGTCTTTTTTGCCTGTTGTAATATATTAACCTTAGCTCTGCTAATGCAGTTGCTAAATTTAAGGAAATGGATAACCGGTTGAAAACCAAAGTAAACCGTTTTGCATTGTCAGTAAGCCTGCAAGGTACGTTACCGATGTCAAGTTTTAACACAAGGGACGTTATGACGTAACGTCATTCAATTTGGTTCTGTCAGTGATATAACATTAGCTGTATTTTTTTGCATTCATTCAAAAGTGGAGGAAACGGGTCTGAATGACATTTTGAACTACATTAATTACCATATTAAGGTGCACCGATACCGTAATCGGATACCGCGGTTCTGAATTGATGGCTAATGTCAGCCTAGCACCTTCTTTTGGGGGGGGGGGGGGGGGGGCTATAATCCAATCACATGGTATCGTCAGCCTTGACCTCAAGTGAATACCATTAATCCGCTAATTCATGGTACTGGTAATTGCACGTGCCAGTTTTATTTTGCAATGTCGGTCAAAGCTTAAATCTACAATTAAAATTTACTGAAGGCATCTACCATTCCATGTGCCTTAAATGTGATGTATGAGAAATTAAATCAATGCCATATGCATCTCCAAATTCTCCAGTTGAAAGTGATTGGAAGTGTGTTTGGTGTCCATTGGTGTGAGTGGGACGTGGTTTCAATTTGTCTTTCCCTCCTGACTCTTTCATTCAACTATCAAGGTGTGCAAACACCTTGAGCCCAGCTCTAGGTGTTCTGGCCTCACGGCAGAAGCACACGCTCCCAGACCTGACTTATGACTATGGAGCGCTCGAGCCTCATATCTGTGCTGAAATTATGCAGCTCCATCACAGCAAGCACCACGCCACTTATGTCAACAACCTCAACATAACAGAGGAGAAGTATCAGGAGGCCTTGGCCAAAGGTGAGCTATGGTATTACAGAGATGGCATCTAAGCTAAGAGTTGATGCAAAAGCAAAGAAATTACATGTGTCATAACATGGACATTAGAAAATCTACATAGACATAAAACTATCTACCAAGATTGTTGAGAGGCCACCAAATATGTACCAGAAGTCAATTTTTTTCCCAGTAATAAATTAGTTGCTTATATTCCTGTGTTTGGCTTATGTGAGCAAAAGTATCCCGGTTATGCCGGTTTGCGAACACAGAGAAATCTGATTAATCCTCTGGACATGAGCCTGCATTGAATGGCATGAAATATGGCATTGGTAGCCCATGTCGCCTCATAGGTGATGCCAACTACGCGTAGCTGCATATTTCTACCCCTAGCACTGCTCAGTTTGCCATCGAGAGGTATCTTCGCTTGGAGGACGATCAGCATCAAGTGCTAGTGTTAATGGAGGGGAAATGGGACTGGTCCCTTAACACCAAAAAGATAACATATAGCCTAGCACAGCATGTAGATGCAATACAGTTCGTGCAGTGTATATCAGTATGTTTGGCCTATAAGACTGCTTTTGGTGATGGCTTGTTTCAGTGGTATTCTTTTTGTAGTGTCACCTGCAGGTTAAGACAGTAGTGCTGTTAGTGTGGTCTGGTCTGACACGGGCAGAGTGGCAGTAGGCTCTCTCCAGAATGCCTCCGTCCTTCTCTGATCATCTCTGGCCATATCACAGTAAATGTATGTTGGGATGTGCTCATACAGTGATGTGTTGCCTTGTCTGACATTCTAGGTGATGTAACGGCCCAGGTGGCACTGCAGCCTGCCCTGAAGTTTAACGGCGGAGGCCACATCAACCACACCATCTTCTGGACAAACCTGTCCCCGAACGGAGGAGGAGAGCCACAGGGTAAGCTAGAGGTGTGTGTGTGTGTGTGTGTTTGAAGTTTACTAACACAAATGGCAAATAATGTAATGTACAAAAATGTATGGTTAATTATGGCAATTGGCTTTGGCAAACCCTAATTAGAAACTTACAAAGCCTAATTAGAATAGTCTATGGCGAAGGTTTATGAGAATATGTATGACAGTGATTCATCAGTCTTGAACCTCTCTTACAGCTGGGATTTAAAGACAGTCCGTCATTCAAGACTGTTACTGTTTGAGGTCAACAGCCAATCAAGTAAAACCTCTTCCATGCTGAAGCAACGTGATGATTGCCTTGGATTCTATATGGCTTGGCAGGAGACATGTTTGTTGGCCCGTATAATGTCATAAGGGCAGGAGCAGGAGTCTTTCTTTAGAGCGCTGGCCAAGCATTTAGTCAGTATTGCATCATTGCATCAATTTGTATGTAGTATTTCCCTTGGCATAGGTTTGCCCTCTCTGAGTGCTTTTCTAATTTATATTGTGATGTTAGAGGGGCTAAATGTCAGTTTACATGTGTGGAAGAGTAGTGTAAAACAGGAATATTCTGTTTTCCGAGTAAGGTGTGTACATGACCCTGAATTCCGTTTAATTTGGGTATAAACCAGTGGGTTTATTACAGTTTTTAGAAACTGGAATATGTCATCTTCCAAATTAGCTATCAGAAAAAGTTTACATGACAGAGGCACAAACTGAATATTGCCAATATTCCATATTTTCTCATCATTGTCTAAGAGTTCAGGGCTTGGGGCTTATTTGGGAATATTGGAATTCAGTCATGGAGCACCACGCTGGATTTTCCAGAAGTGCTTTATCAGAATCATGGATGGTACCTGTAAACCGTGATTCTATCTATCTGTCTTTCATACATTCATTCATTCTATCATTTATTCTGTCTGTCTCTCTCTCTCTCTCCGTCCTACTTAGGTGAACTGATGGAAGCCATCAAGCGTGACTTTGGTTCCTTCCAAAAAATGAAGGAGAAGATGTCTGCTGCCACTGTGGCTGTGCAAGGTTCTGGCTGGGGGTGGCTGGGCTTCGACAAGGAGAGCGGATGCCTGAGGATTGCGGCCTGCAGCAACCAAGACCCCCTACAGGGCACCACAGGTGTGTGTGTATGTCATTAACTGAGGATTGATACTCTGTAAAAGAAACACATACACAAATGCATTGATGCATTATAAACCTACTGTATAATGTAGGAGCTGGCACTATTTGCTTTACACGCACTTTGGTCTCCACATAGATTTGGTCATGTTTACATTACTTGTCAGGTGTTTTTGTTTTTTTTTTATTTATTTTTTATTTTTTTGGGTGGGGGGCAAGAAGACACAACAAGTAAATGCTCAAGACGTAAAACTGTGAAGTGATCTGTGCACTTGTCAAGGGATCTGTGTTCCACCGAGTTAATGTTCATTCTTTTTCCTCCTGTTTCTTTTTTTCTCCTATCCATTCCTCTCTCTTCCTTTCATATCTTGTTCTGTCCTGTCTTCCTCTTTCCTCCTCCTCCTCAGGTCTTATTCCCCTCCTGGGTATTGATGTGTGGGAGCATGCCTATTATCTCCAGTACAAGAACGTGCGACCGGACTATGTGAAGGCCATTTGGAATGTGGTCAACTGGGAGAACATCAGCGACCGGCTTGCAGCTGCCAAGAAGTAGACCAAGGTCTACACACACATGCGCTTACGAACACACACACCTTTCAGTCCTTTTAAATTGCTTCAAAACGCACAAATAACCCACCCAACCCCCCAGAGTTGGACATGCGATTGATGGGGAGGAGGTAGTTGGGGAATCGCCCACTATTTGGAAGCAAAAGCAGGAAGTAGTTTGGTGTAGTCTATTGTCACAACATAACAGACAGATTGATGAATGATTGTGAATGATTGATTGATTTTCAGTGTATTTAATAAAAAACAAAATTCAACTAACTTGTGTCTGACTTATTGGTTCCTTTCCAGAGAATTGCTTTTGTTTTAGTCATATGCAGTTTGATATGACAATTTGAATTCTAATGGAAACTAAAACTTCCTTGCTTTGGTTGTAGATGTGATGTAAGCAGCAGAATCTATATTATTTGAGATGCAAAGAGTACAGACCCACATGTTATTCTAACATGGATATTTTCTGAATCTACAATTCTGGAAAATTTCAAATTCAAACACAATATTTCTCAATTACAGACAAAAGCTCCCCGCCCCAAGTGCTTTAAAAAAATGCATGACAGAAATTCATACATATTTTTCCCCCCTCTGTATTATGATCTTTACATGCTTGTCACGTGTCAATAGCTGAACAGCAGAGGGTGCTATACACCAAATTATTCATTTGTGATTTGGTGCATCTAGCCATGAAATGGCTTCGACTGGAAAGCAGTCACTGAAAGTTCTGATGATGGGACTGAACAGAGTAGTCTAAACAGAGTCTACACACATCAAAATACATTTTAAGACAATTGATGCCTGTGAACGATGAGGCCAAGGAGCTATTGTCTGAGGGTTCCAAGTATATTTTGAGAGGAACCTTTATCTGGGCCATTGCTAAACTGAGATTAGTAGCTTTCAGTTTGAGAGTCTTGGGTAAAGGGTGAGACCAGGAACCTTTTATCTGATGGCCACAGCTTGATTAGGGACTTTTAATCTGAGGGTTTCAGTTGAGCCCTTGATTTCAGGAGACTTTTATCTGAGGGCTTTCAAGCAGAGAGGAGATGAAACTAAAGCCTGGCTTGCTTCAACATCCTCAAAGCGAGTTAAATATACTGGGCGAGTCTGCCAAACACATTGTTGGAAACTGATTGAAATCTGTGAATTTGGTATTGATGCATAAATAATCCTGGGTTGCTGTCTCAGGAGGTCTTAGCAGGTTTCTGTCAGACAGACTGAACACTTGTTGCATAGCCTACCCCATCTGTGACTACTACTGCCCGGGAACCACAGAGCCATTTGATCACAGCGCTGTTCTCCAGTCGGGGTGAGTCAGGGTAGTTGAGAGGCTTTGATCTCCCTGGGGATCCCCTCCTTGGTTCTCTCCCATCTCAAATCTCAATGTGTGCTTGAGATGTGAACACCCCACGCCCCCCAATCTCTCCCAGGGGCAAATATAAAACCACTGACCAGACCTCTCATCTGTTTCCCATTTTGCATCGAGCCAAACCAACCCTCTGTGAGCCACTGCAGTCAGCCAGCACAGTGGCCAGGTACAGCGGCTCTTCTATACAATACTGCACTACTCGGTTACATTCTGGAGCACTGAATTGAAAGCTGTCCCTGGATTGGTCCTTTTCTAGCCAATTGTGTGTTAGTGGAGTCACAGCAGAATGTTGAGAATGCAGTCAAGGGAGCCACAAGAATGTACAATGACTAAGACATTCTATGAGAAATAAACACTTTATACACAGTATAGTAAGTCTCTTTGGACAGTTTGCTGTTGTTGATATGTTTTTTATTTGTTTTGCTCAGTCATCCCGTCCCTAAATTGTCATATTAAGATCTAGCTCTTATAAATAGCTCCTATAAAACCATATTCAATAGACAATTCTTCTGCCATATTTGCTCAGACTCTCAGTTCTTTAGACTCCTAGAAACCACTGTATTTTTTTTTACCACAGAGAATGTAGTCCTCTCCCCTCCTCCCAGTCCACACCACTGGGTCTGACATACACACGTATGCACACATAATATACAAGAGTTTTAAAAAGCACACAACTACACTCATAGTAAACAATAATTAATGCAGCTCACACACACACACAGTCACACACACAGCAGCAGGAGCGAATATTTTTTATGTTCCCACTGTGGGTTTGGGAGGACACTAAGGAACCGAGATTCAGCTCATTTCCAGAATAACATCAGCCTCCTTAAACCAGTCAGATCACTCTCAGAATTAAAAAGCCTCCTGAATAAATCAACAAGGAATCATTCATCAAAATCAAATTAGTCACAGAGAAATGCCACCTTATGAAGTAATAACGACTGATAACATCTCAATTGATTCCAATAGGGAAGGAAGATTTGAGTAATGCTAGTCACAGCAGTAGTACAGTAGTATTAGTATTATTTATGGGGCAGGTACAGTATACATAGAAAAAAACAGTACACATAGGCGAACAGCCTATCCCATGCGTGTATCACAGTGTTTGTAGGTGATGCTAATTTTTACTAATTAACACTTTTATCATTTTTTTTTCTAAGTGAAGAAAATTAGTTGACTCCAGCTGATGTAAAATGCAAGCACTGCTGAATCCAATTGTCTGAATCCAAATTTAGAATTTAGAATAACTAATATAACTTTAGATTTAGAATTTGTATAACTAACAGTGTGTTCACAAGATGCTGGGAATTGGGAAGCTTCTGATGTCAGAGGGGCCACATCACTCTAGATTGGTCAAGACTGCCAAAACATCAGAAACCCACACATCCCAGTATGCCATGAACGCACTATAAGCCCTTAACCTCAGCACTTGATCTGTGGGAGCAAAATAGGTTTCTGACAAGGCCACTGGTAGAGTGTTTACTAGGGTAGTGTCAGAATCCAACCAGTATTTGCCTTGTTTTATCCAGAGGAGGTGTCAGTATCATCATATCCCCGCAGAACTGTTCTGAGGCCTGTCCTAGGCCAAACACGTTCACTTGATTGGCAAGTTCATATGTTTTATGCTCTGTTTTGTGATCTAAGATGACACCCTGGGCCAGGACATGCACAGTGTCCTGGCCTGAAGCTCCTTTGAATCTGGGAACATGCTCAGTCCTGGAGCTCCTCCAAGGTGCCATGCATCTTGGATCAGGGACCATGCTCAGGCTTAGAGCTCTGACGAGATGCTGACTAGGGACCAAGAGATTTCAAACTCCATGTTTGGGCTGAGGACCCTCTTTGAATACATGGGACTCCATCCATGGGCATCAGTGCAAACACACAAGTGAAATGTCAAATGCTTTTACCTTTTGTTTCCTAGTCACGTCATTTTTTCTTTCCACACAGAGTTTTGGAAATGAAAAAGAAACCCTCAACCAACAGTAATGCTTTTTTCCGCCCGTTAAGAAATGATGGCACGTCTGCGAGTGGCCTACTTTACTCCTGTTTTACAGCACAGTGCCAGGAATGGTTTCCTACCAACACAGCTCATAAAGCTAGCAGGAAACCACAAGGAAAGAGAGAGACAGAGAAATAGAGGAGGAGGAGAAAGATGGCATGGAGAGTGATGGAGAGACAGAGAAGAGAGGGAGAGAGGGAAGGGTGTGGGAAGAGAGACAAAGACGAAGAAATGGGAGAGGGAGGGCAAACTACCGCTTCCATTTTGCCACTGCATGGCATGTTGCTACTGCTGCAGACATCTGGAAGAGGACCAGACATCAAGGCTCTCAATGACCCCATTACTCTCTCTGTTTCAGTGTCTCTTTGCCTCTCTTTCTCTCTATGTATATCTATCTATCTACCCCTCTCTCTCTCTCTCTATGTCCTTGCCAGTCTCACATTGTTTCTCTAAATCGTTCTTTGTCTGCTGCAATGTTAACTCATCATATTCTTTACTTAGCCTTTCTCTCAGACCCAAGTAGTCATTCATTGGTCAAGCATAACAATCCTCTCAGAGCGATCAAAGTAGATGCATCGCTTAACATTAACTCAACTCAAGAAACACTTGTGCAGACATAACAACCATAGCATTGTGTAGACTTACTGAACTGTGTAAATGAAATCACCTGTTTCCCTCACGCTCTCCTCTTTTCTACACATCAAACAAAATGTTATCTCCTATGTGATTCGGTGTTCTACTGACAGAGAAACAAAAGAGAAAATCACACACACACACACACACCTTCCTACACTCAAAGATATCCTCTTCCAATGATGGGGCCCTTGCCATAGAGAACTACATATTATATTCCCTTCTGTTTGTGTAATTAATTCTGCTTATCTTAACTCTATTCACATTAAAGCAAAGGAATACTTTGAAAGCTCAGATATTAACTTGTAAGGGTTGTGTGAGTGGAAAGTGTGGCAGTTATCTACACACCACACAGACAAAAATACTCTACCGTCTCCATTGTATTTTCCTAAGAAGTATTTATATTGGAACCAACCCCACTACCGCCACCCGCCCCCCCACCCCCCTCCCCCCTCCCCCCCCCACACATGACACACATACAAAGTTACACATGGACTCTCTCTCCACACACACATTCACACAGATGCAGTAAATGTCTCAGCACTGAATGTAAGGAGCAAATGAAAGTTTTACTAAGGCATGAAGCATGGAGAGAAATCTCAGGAGGAGCCTCAGAGTGCCACATGAGAGAGCTTCATCTTATTTATATCATCTGGAGACTCTTTCTGTCTGTCTCTCTGTGTGTGTGTAAGTGTGTGGAGGGATGGGAGGGGTTTGACTTACACATTCACACATTCTAGGTTTCCCAGATATCATTTTGCAATAGTGCTGATCTGGCTGTGATCTGGTCTTGGTCTGGCTCAGATCTGGCTCTGATTTTTTTTTCCAGCTGACGTTTGTCTGACAGCTGCTGTAACGGATGGCCCTGGTTTCAGTGGGGGCTGTGTTTTCTTTGTATTACATGAAGCGAGCAGTGGTTATTCTGTATTGGTGGAAGGCTGCCGGGGTACTGCATCTTTTATGGCATGGGAACCAAAGAGGCATTTGGCTGTATTGGGACCCTGTCTGTGTCCATGGAAGTAAATGTCAGAAGAGTTATGAAGACAGCGACTCGGCTCTTTGTGTGCCATTACTCTCTCTGTCTGACACTGCCCACCCCGCAACCCCCTCAGATGTCCACAGGCAGGCAAAGTTTCAGACCGTTGGGGTATTTACCTCCAGTGTGACCCAAGTCACAGTATGTGGGTGAGGGAATGAAGCTGCCCGGTTTGTGGTGTTGTCAGAATGCTGTTGCCTGTGGAGACAGACCAGCCGTACGTTCCAATTACATACTAGAGGATGGAACTGTCATTGCGGGCACTCTGTATTCCAGCTGTTGGACTCAGGCACACCCTTTTTTAATGGAGTAATCCCTAGCCATGGAAATCTAGAACTCTGAATTAATCCAGAGTTAACCTGCTGTGTTAATGACTGCTGATCAAAGTCCAGAAATGAATCCCAACTCAAACTTCCCATCTGACATTCCATTAAAATCGAATGATATAGATACTCAGTGTTCTATTAGAATTAACTGTGGCTTTCTTCCTTTCTGGTAGAATTAGTCAAAGCCCTGTGCTAGAGCCATAATTCAGTTTAAACTGTGGAATTAGGGCTCAGCTGCCAACTGATCTGATGTTGTATGTAAAAAAATCCAACTTTGCTGTAGCTGGGACAACCTGAATAGAAGTGAAAAGCAGAGATAATGTAATTATGTGTAGCTGTGAGTGATTTCTTGTGAGGCCCTCTGGGGAGCCTGTAAAAACCCGTTCTGGCTGTTCCTGAGAGGAGCAGTGCAGAGTGCTGGAGAAAAGGATGGGTTGCTCAGATGTCAGGTCACGCTGGTCCAGTTGTGTGGAGTTTTGGCGGGTCTGGAGGCTCACGTGGCGGACTCAGTGCCTGGGGGAACTGAGCCTGGGGGAACCAGCTGAGCATGAGCAGTCACAAAGGAGTTTTTGTTTCTCTCTTTCTCTCTCCTTCGCTCTTTATTTCTGTCTGTCTTTCTCTCTCTCTCATACTCTCTCTCTCTTTTTCTTTCCGCCTCCCCCCCCCCCCCCCCCACACACACACACACACACAGTAATCTCCCCCATCCAGACCTGGCAGGTGCAGATCTTGAGAAATGATCCTGAAGGAATCAATCAGAAATCAATGCTCTCTCTTTCTTTGCCTCTCTCTCTTTCCCTTTTTCTCTATCCTTTCTTCTTTTCATTCCAGCTAGTATTTGGCTGTCTCCCCGAGTGCTGGAGCTTGAGTCAGCAGAGAGTGGTTTGTAGGATGTCTAAAAGGGACGCAGGGACAAATGGAAAAAGAGAAAGAAAGAGATGGAGGCTATTCCAACATAAGACTTTTATTTGCCACTACTGCCACTGGATGTAATCCTAAGGCTATACATCACTGCAGTTCTGTGAGAAACCTATAGAGAATAAAGGAGAACGCTGGCACATTTGGACCTGTATTCCAGTGCTAAAGGTTGTTGAGACCATCAGTGAGCAGCCAGCCTGCCAAGGCAGTGAACAGTGAACAATTTTTGTGCCACTGAAGAGGCTACACACCACTTTCCAACCCCCGTGCCATGAGCCTTAGAAACAAAACTCTATGCCTGGTTAACTCAGTAGTGGTAAAGAAACATTATAAAACAACTTTTAAAGCAGACTGTAACATACCTCTGTTGATTTCCGCTGCGAAAGCCACAAAGAGTTGCCAAAATCCTTCCTACCTCCATTTATGGATTCATTTTATTTTCTCAAAAAGTTACATGGCTGAGAATTTAAATCGCGACAATATTAACAAGCATGTAGCAACATGGATGAGGTTTTGCATTCTATCCTTGCATTCTAGCATTGCAACAAGCTTAAGTCTCGCTCTGAAATCTCGTGGGAGTTCATTGTTGCAGGAAGTTGAAAACTTACCGCCACTATTATAGTAGCCCACATACGACTGAGGATCGCCACTGAGCTAGATTCCACTTCTAGTTCATTGAGAAACAGGGGGAGAAGAGAAGGGTAGACTAGCTAACAATGTTGTTGGTAAAAGAAAATAATTTGAGTTTCCTAATTGTGGCAACAAAATGCAGCATTACAAGGGTGTAAGTTTTCATCATTAACCTCTATATGAGGAGACACTGACGCTGTGGTTTTTAGTGCTCTGTCTTGATCTGTACTCATCTTTGGATATACTGTGCGTCACAGACTACCGTGTTTGTAGTGAACATTTTGTTAAGGATATGATAAGTGACAAGTACTGGTATTTGAAAAGAAAAGCGAAAAGACTTGTTGACAATGTGGAGGTAATGTTGCTCCTACTGAAGTATTTTAGCCAAAACACAATACTGCAAATACATTTACGTTGTGGACGTTTTATTGACTTTTTTATCTTGACTTTAACACTATGTGCAGCTGCTACTACAGTACACTGTCCAGCCATAATTCTTGATAACCACCTATGAATGAACTACCATGTAATGTATGGGACAATATTTTGGAACTATTATGATGCTTATCTAAACCCATGGACAACTTATAGTCTACTGATTATACTTTTCCTGCATGACCCCTGGCAGTTGGGTTAGACCCTTGAGTCATGGATCTGCCCAGGGTTTCTTCCTAGACTAACTTTCCTTGCCTCTGTTGCTCTTGGGTGCTCCTTGCTGTAAAGCACCATGAGACAATACCATTGTAAAAGTGCTAAATATAATTGAATTGATTGAATTGCTGCCTTGACAGGTTTGCTATATTGCCATCCAGGTATCACTGTTTTGTTTCATTTTTTGACAACTGACAATACTCAAAGACCTTTAGCACTGGAATATAGATCCAAATGTGCTGCCATTCTCCTTTAATGAATATATGAAGTGCACTTCATGTAGACACTTTCTCTACTCTGCACAATGTGTAGGCAGATGAAGTAGAGAGCACAGAATCTATGTGCTTCTCTTTCTTGTTTGCCACGTCATCTGTGCTCAACCTGTATTTTAGTCTGAACCACTTTCAGCAACGATTATTACATTTTATGTATGTATGTTAACTATATGTACTGTTGACCAAACTGTTTGACCAAATGACCTATATGTGTGTGTGTGTATGTGTGCGTACATGGTGTGTGTGGGTGTGTGTGTGTGGGGGGGGTTCAAGCGCATAAAACAGCTGTTCTAAACATGAAAGTGATTGATTGGATCTCTATTTCAGGGTTTGGAAAAACACCCAATCTTTGTGTGAAGTCAACGTGCAATTAATGGAAAAATCTGGGCATGCGTGCGTCCCTCTTTGAGGAGCGCTCCAGAGTTGTTTGGGCAGAGTCTGTGGTGGTGGTGGTGATGGAGGTCAGGGTTATTTTTGTGTAGCCACAGCTGTTTCTGGGCACTCCTATGGCCACAATCCCACCTAGAACAAATGCTTTGGCGCACACACTGCACTCACGCGAAAACAAATCTGGATGAAAGGATAACAATCGGATATATGCCTGATATTACGGCACATGTTTTTGGTAAATGGCTCAGGGATGGAAAAGAAAAAAAAACAAGAGCAAGAGAGAGAGAGAGATGAACAGGAACAGGATGATGGATGATAAAAGAGAGGGAGAGATGGAGAGAGTGACAGTTGAAAAGAGAGAAATGGCAAGGGAGAGATGGACTGTCTTGTATTTATCAACCTTGTTGACTTTGCAGACGTGGTCCTTGCAGGCCATCCACTTCCCAAACATCAACCAGCTGTGATTGGTCCACTGCCATGACCTGGAGCAGCAGCAGCCAACCTGATGACAGGAGTGATGGGCCATGACCTGGGATGAGCCAATCACATTTAAAACTGTTAGCACAATGGCAGAGCATATGCAAAGAAGTGCCCAGGCACGTATTCAAGGCTACCATAGTACCTTACCAGGCAAACATGATTCATCATGTTGTACACAGTACACAATATTATCAAAGAGTATGGCTTTTCCCTTGTTTTTTTATTTTTATTTTTTAACTCAGCAATTGGAGCTGGTTGTCATACAGCACACAGCTGTGATAAACTCAGTTTGACCAGGAGTGTAGAAGAGAAAACAACAACAACAAAAAAAATGCCTGAGGTGGCTATGCGGTGCCAAGCTCTGAGCTCAAATCTTCCACAGGTTGCCTCAGCAGCCTGGAGGCACCACACTGCGCTGAACAAGGTGAGAAGAATAACCGTCTCCAGACGGCCAAGGCCACGTGGACACGCTGACAGAGGCGGACACAAACCAGGGCAAGCTCTGCTGGCCTCAACCAAAATATTATGGAAAAAAATAAAATGTCAAACTTCACAACAGGGAGCAGACTGCCAGAACTCTTAATGTGACAATATATCTTTTTTCCTCTACCTACATGGAAAGCTGGCTGCGCTTGAGCTGAGTGAGAATGTGTTTTTCTCCAGCTTTTGATGGAGGAAGAGCCTCCACATCTCAGTAAATCACAGAGGCATAACACAGACAGACCTGCTCTGGCACACAGCCAAGTGAGGAAGAGGATGGAAATAAAGAAATTAAATGAGATGATGATTGAAAATGATGAAGGAGAATAAGGAGAGTGGAGAAAATGAGGAAGAGAAGAAGTAAGAAGAAGAAATGAAATGAATGAAAGTGATAAAGAATAAGGGCAGGGATAGGAGGAGGAGGAAGAAAAAAGAGGAGGAAAAAAAGAAGAGGAAGGTTGTAATTGTGATGAAGAACTAAGAAGAGATGGCTGTGAAGAAAGGCAGGAGCAGGAACTAATGTTGATGACAATAATGCAGACAATGTTTAAGAAAGAGAGAAAAGTCAAAAGAAAAAGAAAAGCACATGAACAAAAGAGCACAGAGCTTGAAAGAGGCTACAGTGTGAGCCATGTTAACTTCCCAGGGCTTTTTGCCTGCTGTGCGCCGGTCTCCACCCAATGTGTGAAAGCACATCCATCTGTCTGCTTAGAGCATCACACAAGGGCTGATGCAACGCTCATTATTACTGACTGATGGTACCAGGAGACATAGAGAAACTCTCCCCTAGATAGACCTCTCCCTCTCTTCCCTCTCCCTCTCTCCACTATACTTCCTCTTATCCCTCTATCATTCAAGGCTTGCTCTTGATTCTCTGCACAACAGAAAGAGAGGAAACACACACACCAACACACACACACACAGAGAAGCCAAAGCCATCAGGGCCAAATGAGAGGAAGGCTGTTTAAGGTGCAAACGGACATATGGAGAAAATAAGGCCAGGAGACAGAGGACAATGGAGAAGTGTGTGTCAAGAGAAAACAAGAGAGAGAGGAGAGGAGAGAAAGGAAGCAAAAGGGTGGCACACAGAAGGAAAAAAGAAGGAAAGCAACAGGTTTAAGATAGAAAAAAAACTAAAGCATGGACAAATAGAAGAGATGGACAGATAGAGAGGTAGACAGGAGAAGGGTGTGGAGGTGTTCAAAACTTCAGATTCTAGATCACACACACACACACACACATGTGTGCACATATAATAACACACACACACACGCACAAAAGGATGAGAGGATTAAAAATGTGTTTTTGCAACTGTGGAATACAGGAGGACAAATAGATGAGATGGACGGACAGAGAGGCAGAATGAAGAATGGTGTGGGGAGGTGTTCTGTGCTGAGGGCTGAGGATAGGGGAACGTCTGTGAGCTCAGACTGGGTCTCTGCACACCAGAGAGCCTGCAGGTGGCTCCTGGAAAGCAAAAGCTATGGGTTCAGCAGAGTTCAATAGAGTGTGTGTGTGTATGAGAGTGTGTGATTGTATCCAGTGTGCTTGTGCTTGTGTACACATGTTCACCTGAGCAAGAGAGTAAGTGTGTGGGGAGGTCTGTGCATGTGAGTACTTGGTACACACAGCAAATTGTGAATTTATTTGAGGCCGTGTGTATGTGTGTGTGCACCTGCATGCAAGTTTATGTGTTTGTGTGTGTATTTGTGTTCAAGTCTGCATTTGTGTTTGTGTGTATGTGTGTGTGCACGCACTTCTTTGCATGTGTGTGTGTGGATGGGCTCCTCTGCTTTGCCAGGGGATTTTTCCATCAGTGGAATTTTAGACAGAACCAGATGCTTTGCCGCATCTTTGGCCAGGACAGTCAACTCAGATACATTAATAACTTTTAATGCACCTCTCTTTCATTCCCCCTTTCCTCTATCCCTCTCTGTCTTGCTCTCTTCAGATATATATTAATAACCCCTAAATGTAAAATGTATCTCCTTCATCTCCTCTCCTCTCCCACTCCATATCTATCTCCGCTATCGTTCTCCCTCACTTTCTCTTGTAGATTAATAACTCTGAACTCATCTCTCCTCTACCCCCCTCCCAGCCCACCCCCGCTCTCCCCCTATTTTACTCAGATAATTAATAACCATTAAAGCGTTTCTTTTATTCTCCTCTCTCCTTTCTCTCACCCACGCTTCTTCAGATTCACTAACAGCCCTTATTATCTCCCACTGTCTATCTAATGTACATTTTGCCCAGATCTAGTGCAGGTCTAATTGAGACCCACTTGGCCCTAAGTTTAGATGATGCTAATTTGGCCCGCACAGGTCTTGAGCAAGGCACTTAGCCCTAAGTTGCCCTAAGGGACACTGGCCCTGATGTAATTGATAGTTGACAAATGTAAGTTACTTTGGATAAAAGCATCTGCTAAATGCATAAATGTAAATGTAAGGTCTAACAACTGCAGATTTGTCCCAGGTCGAGTTAACACAGATTTAGCCTCTTATCCAACAGTGTGCGTGTATGTGTGTGAAATTGAACAACATGGACTTGCAACGTGGGGCTTGGGTATTCAAAATCGAGTGACCAAATTGTCAGCTGGGTGACGTAATCACTGCCCCAACATGCCTGTGGGTGTCTGTGTGTGTCTTAGTGTCCGTTTAATTCACTATTTCCCATTACATCTTGCTCACACTCTTATGATTGTGAGACATTCTCAAGTTTTTCTATGATGCCACAATGTTTTTATGACACACACACACACACATACCCTACGAGACCATCCGCTCGAGCAAGCTGCCCAGCCAGGAGGCTAGTGGATGGAATGTGCTGACATCCTGGTGGTGTGCCTTATTTATAAGGTCATCAACGTCGAACGCAGCATTCCTGGCCTGAGTCCTCCAGCAGCCATTAGCATTAGCCTAATTCCCTTCAGTCCTTAGTCTTAAAATCCCAAGAGTGGTGAAACGATTTGGGTTTAGACTGGATGTTTTTCGTGTTTCTCTCACTTCTCTCCAACAAAATCAGTGTGGAGTCTAATCAGGACAAAATTCTGCAGCTAGATTTCATTAGAATTCAATTCTGTGTCTGGCATGGAAGGGCCCCTGGCTCTGAGCTCATCCAGACAAATAGCTAAGCTCACCCAAACCAGAACCAAACACTGCAACAAGTGGAGATTGCATCTGAAGTGAAGGTTTGCTTTTGATCAGCTCCATACCCTAAACCCAACTGAGAGATGGAGAGAAATGGAGAAAGAGAGAGAATGAGAGAGAGAATGAGCAATCCCCTCTGGCTGGGGCACAGCATCATGTGATGTGTTTTCATCAGGTTTTTATTCCTTGCCCTGCGAGCATCTTCTCAAAGTAAATGTTTAGATCAGATCCAGCATGGTGGTTTCCCTCCTCCGCCGTGACCATCTGATTGGGCTCCCATCTCTAAATCAATGCCATGCATGGAGGGCAACCTTAATTCACCCTCTAAATTGTTTAGTGCTGCCTTTAGAAAGCCATAAGGCACCCAAACCGCACCCAAACAAGTCTTATCTGATTTCTTCCACCATCCACATGTATTTGCTCCCACATACTGACAGCAATAAACCTCTGGAGGTATTTGCAAGTATTTCTTGGTGTTTTCTCCAGCGCGCAGCAGAACACGCTATCGTGCTAATTTGCTACGGTGTGTTGACAGGGGGATTGGTGGCCGTCTATCTGATTTAATCTCTGCACACCTGTTTCCTGACATCCGTGACCTCACAGAGGAATGGTCTGGTGTGTGGAAACCCAGGCGTAGCTGCAAGCTGGACTCCCCAAACTCCTGTCCTCTAGCTCATTCATCAAGTGCAAAGAGTGCTGGACCCTCCAAAACCCTGGCCATTAGCTCATCCCTTTGCTAATTAGAATGACCTCTTGACCACTGCAGTGACAGCTGAGGCCCTGTGTCTCCGCACCGAGTGACAGAAACATGGCTCTGTCTCTCTCTCTCTTTCTTTAGTTGGAAAAATATCAACCATTAAACATCGAGTTGTGAGTCCATCCACACTCATTTAAATAGGATCCCGATCTTATTACCCTGAAATGCCTTACCAAGATGGCTGCTGAATGGCAAAGATTGCCTATAAAGGCTTTGGCTTGCTTTTATTTACCAAGAATTACATTTCAGCCTATGGCCATCTTCAGAATTCATACAAGACCTCTATCCTATCTGCTTCATGTTTCAGTGAGTCTGTCAGCACATTTACTTTTGATCACCTCTCTCTTTCTCTCTACCTCACACATACACGCACACACACACATGCTGCCACCCAGTTGGGTCTGGCTGGTCTACACAAAGCCACTGATTGCAGCTTAATGAGACTTAACTACTGGCCTGAGGTAATTACAAGCAGACGTCATGGTCTGATAACTCCATCAGTGGTGATGGTGGCGATGCTGATGGTTTGGGTGGCTTGTGTGTGTGAGTGTGTGTGTGTGTTGCCAAACCATGCATTCAGTCACTCTGGAGTAGATTAAAATCCATTTTTACAAGATATCCAGTCTTCTTTTAACCATGAGGAAGTGTGTGTGTGTGTGTGTGTGTGTGTGTATGTGTGTGTGTCTGTTGCATTCTTAGGCTCTGTGTGTGTGTGTGTGTGTGTGTGTGTGTGTATATGGTTGGGTTTTCTTCAGTCTTGGCTCAGTCCTTTCAATCTGTATGGCACATGTATGTGTGTGTGTTTGAGCTTTTCTTCAATCCTATTCCACTGCATTTTGGAGTCCGGTGGGTTGTTAGAGTGTTTTTCCAGTCAGTTGCTGTGGGACCATGTCATGTTGCCTGACAGACAAAACCAAAGTTTGGTCACCTAGGCGACCGGAAGCACACGACTCTTACTGGTGAATGATGTGTGTATCAGAGCAGGTACTCAGCTGTGTGTGTGTTCGTGTGTCCATGTGCACGTGTGTGGGTGTGTGGCGTGTGTGTATATGTGTGTTTAGGGGAGGGGTAACAGGGGACGTTAATGAAATCTGCATTTCATATTTTCCTGGTATGAGTCGCTTAAGTCTAAATGAGTTTTCAAGATGTTCATTCAGTTCCTTCACATTTTTTTCCCCTCCAGTTAATGTCATGATGTAACTGCCAAAGCAAAAAAGCAATGTCTATTCTTCCCTGAGGTTCAGATTTATCTTGCTTTGCTGGATGATTTTGGACAAGCCCTTAATTAATTTTCCAAAGGCTTTTTCTTTGATCAGTTTATTTGAACCATATTTGAAAAAGGGGACACAAAGTAAAGCATCCTGCATTCTGTTGTAAATGCTGTCTGATCATGCATGTGTACATGTGTGTGTGCCTGTCTGTCTGCAGTCTGGCTGTTGGTCTTGCTTGTTTGTCATATCCATCTGTCAAACTGTTCGCTTTTTTGTTTGTGCGAGACTGTGTCTGTGAATTTTGCTAGTGTCTGGCCAACTGTCTATCTGTCTGTCTGTCTGTCTGTCTGCATGCCTTTCAGCTGACGAGTCTACCTGTCAATCTGTCTCTTTGGCAAGTTTGCTGTCTTATCAGTCTGCAGTTCTTCCTTCCTGTCTGCAGGGCCTTGGTCTATCTGGTCTTTGCCTGTATTCTTCCATTGACTGTCTATCTGTCTCTCCATTGGCTGCCTGTCTGTCTAAATGTCTCCTTGCACATTTTTAATCTGTCTGTCATCCTGTACTATGTATATGGAGCAAAAAAATGGGTCTTTTCTTTTTTCCTTTCTTTAGTTTCTGTCTCATCTGTATCAATTTTACTCTCCTTCGGCCACCAGAGGTGCTGTAGAGACATCAAACCAGCAATGTGATGAGCTCAGTATGGTTTCTACATCAAGTGATGCAAGATTGCAAAGGACACAATGGTTGTTAGCTCACAAGAAAAACATGTGTTTTTTTGCATGCATGCATGCACAGTTATTCATCAGCCATCACAGACAGAAAAATACCCCCATAGACAGACAAATAACCCCATTTAAATGTTAACATAAATCCACATGTTGCAAAGTGAGATATACTGGTGCTTATATGCATATAATGCTACAGTGGGGGTGTCCAACCTGTTTGCCTTTGTTTGCCTTTGATAAAGTCAGTGTGACCAAGAGCTACTCTACAATTATTTTACATCAGTGTTGTTAATAAGGCATAGAGATAGATGTTACATCATTGTGTGTGGGATAGGCTATTTTCTTCAGCCAAGGTGGAGGTTATGGAGATGGCATCACTTGGCCCACCCATGTGAGAAGGTATAGCCCACACATGGCCCCTACTCAAACCAAGGGTGAACGATGCATCCAAACACACCGCCACCACTCCACCACATCGCCCTGTCACCTTCACAACCTCAGCTCCAGTTTTTCTCCACTCCATCTCTGCCACAGACAGCAAAAGAAGACAGCAGATCAGAAAGCAAACAGATCAGTCAGAGTACATCATTTGAAGAGTGGGAGCTGTGGTATCAGGCTGCCATCGTCCAGCGGCATCACCATAGTTGCACTCTGTTGGAAAAAGAACCAGAAAACTGAAAGTGAGTTTCTGTGTCCCATTCAGTTAGAGTTAGCCATCATACATTATTTGGTCTATGTTGTATGAAATTTTCTCATTCGTTTTTCTACTGTCAGCACTCATTGACAGCAGGGCCGTGGATTAATTCACACAGGATTTCTCCTTTAAGTCCATATGTTTCAAACAGTCTAAAGAGGTACTGCTGTCAGGTCACACACTGAGGAGCTCCCACATTAAGGAGTGAAAGTTGACCAGCTCTTGGTGTGTTTTGAGGTCCTCTGCAGGACTGGAATTACCTCAATACCTCATTACCAGAAGGGGAAACATGCTAACGAACGCTAATTGCTAATCAATCCATCCCACACCTCTAACAAACACATCTGTTTTGTTTCACACTCACACACACACACACATTATGCACCTTTTGCTCTGTGTTGACTCATGGGCATTGCAGGGAATTGGGAAGAATCTGGAGCTGCAGGGATGCAATAAGTGGAATTCCCATGGAATAACGCACACATTCCACCTGGGCAGAATTTACGTCCACTGAGACAGTGGGAGAGAGTGTGAAAGAGAGAGAGAGAAGTATTTACATCTGGGTCTTTGTTAGAGAGAAAGTTTTGCATGTATTGCACATCTATAGCTTCTGTCATGTAGGCCTGTGTATGGTTCTCAGTACTCATTGAGAGAGAGAGAGACAGAGTGTGTGTGTACGTGTGTGTGTGTGTGTGAGAGAGAGAGAAAGTGGGGAGTGAATAAAAATTGTGAATTGTGTATGGATGTATGTGTGTAGTCTGTGTGTGTGTGTATGTGCATGACAGTGATAGGAAATAAGGAGAGGGATGAGAAGAAAAAGCAAAGCAAAGGTGGGGACTGAGTGAAGATTGCTGTGAGGGAGTGAGAGAGAGAGTGAGAGTGGTGTAGGGTTGTGAAGAGCGAGAGAGGAAGAAGAAAGGAGACTGAGAATAGAGAGATAATGCCAGACAGACACACAAGGAAGAGATAAAGAGAAGGAGGGAATGCGTGACTGAGAGGGTGAGAGAGTGTGAGAGAGAGAAAAAGAGTGTGAAAGAGAGAGCGATTGAGCATGAGAGGGAGGCTGGCCCTTGTGGATTTTTCCATGGCTTTGTATGACAGTCCCGCATCTGTGTTATGCAACTGTCCGTCATCTGGCCCTTCTGATAAAGTTTTCCTCCAGCAGCCCGGCTGACAGAAAAGGTCATCCTCTCCCCAGAGGAGCTGAGGACCTCTTCTCGGAGAAGCACACCAGGAGCCAGTTTGAGTTCATCTGGTGCATAAACGGTTGCAGCAACATCCTCTCCGACTTTCCCATAAAAAAAAAATATCACTGTGTGTATGCCTGAAGGAGAAAGGCTGTATTCAAGGGGCCTCCCCACAGCAAACAGAAGTGCCCCGTCACCGTATACTTTACATGATTCCATAGCCTCCTACAAGTTTCCATACAAGTCATGGGTCCCTATATTCATGTTGCTAAAGTTCCCTGACTCCAGTAGCCATAGTTCTCTTACCTAGTAGGGTTGTTTCCTAGTAGCTACAGTTCTCTCACCCGGTACACTCTGGGCCCAATCATTTTACATCTCCAATAGTGTCTGCAGGCACAAACTTCATTTCTTAACCAAACCATATAACATTAAGATGTTTTTATTAAGCTTATTAATAAAATTGCACAGGAAATATCCTTACTTCAACACCTCAATATCCTTACTTCAGTTTTCCTCTTCACTGTTTCCCATAGTTAGGGATGGTGCATGGCAAATCATCACTTCTCATGGGTCTTTTGGAAGGGACTGCCTCTGCTGTTGCCCCCACTTGCGAGGCATGGCAGCCACTGACCATCCCTGCAGTGGTGCTGGGTTACCATGCATCATACCTTAGTTATGCTGCTATAGCCTAGTGCCGCCACACAACCTTCATGTCATGCCGTACAACTCTCTCTCTCTCTCCCCTTCCTGAGGCTTTGTGATTGACCCCCCCTCACAATGGCGCTGTCAAATGGACCCTTACTGTTACCCCCATGACCCATCTCATTCCTTTGAGTTTGTCACTATGCCTGGCCGCTGCTACATTGTCCAGCCATAATTCCTGATAACCACCTATAGACTGACTACCATGTAATGTAAAAGTGGGATAATACTCTATTATGAACTATTATGAACCTTAGCTAAAACCATAGGCAACTTATAGTCTGTCATGGTTACTACTGATTGTAATTTTTCTCCATGACCCCTGGCAGTTGGGTTAGTCCCTTGAGTCGTGGATCTGCCCAAGGTTTCTTCCTAGATTAACTGAACATAAGGGAGTTTTTCCTTGCCCCTGTTGCTCTTGGGTGATCCTTCTGTGAAGCGCCACGAGACAATACTATTATAAAAGGCGCTGTATAAATAAAACTGAATTGAAAAAACTGAACACCTCTTTGCACCAGGGTGCACTTCTCCTGTTACAACTGCATCCTCCTGCACATTTTTAATTTTTTTTTTGTCATTTTTTGTAATTTTACTCTCATTACACTGTTCTCTTACACTCTTTATTACCACTCTTCTTTTACCCCAACCCTGTAGACTTTACCCTAGAGGAAATTACATATTAGATGAGTACAAGATTGCAAGAGGGGAACACTGGGAAAGTTACAAGGATAGTTGTTACGCAGAATCTTTTTTAAGGACACAATCAAGTTATCAATAAAACTCCCCCAGCTTGCACTGCAGAAACCTTGAATCCTTGTGAATTTTCCACAGAACCCCTTTATAGATTCACATCAATGTAGAGGTTTTATTCAAACTCACAGTTATGTACATTCTGTCCTCTCTGATGTGAGGCAGAGTGAGGCCACAGATGAAGGATACCAACAGTTTTATACAGGGTTTTATATGAGAACAGTGTTCTAATTGTGCATCAAATAGCATTCACTCCTATTCTCCCATACACAACCTCCCTTATTACCAAGGTAGAGAAGGACAAGGACATACAGTCAAAGGCAATTTCATAGTGACTTTTGGTACATTGATTAAATTACCCTCTGCACATATGAGGGAAACAGCAACTCAGGAAACCACAACTTAAATCTTATCTTTGCTGACTGTGAAATATCATGGCAAGAAAGAAGAGAATAGCAAATATGCATAATGCAAACACTATGCACATACACTCGCCGTTAGGCCGGTCTGTTGGCCTGCTGTCTTGATGTTGTGCATAATATACAATCTTCCTTTCAGCCATTCGATTCAAAAAATCCTCCAAATTTAATCTTCTTATAATACTTATGAGGCCTTGGCTTATGCGATAGGTGTCTCTGCGTGAGAACCTTGTGTTGTCAGAATGCTGAGTAACATACACTCTGAGAATATACAAGTCATCCATGGCTAAAATGATACGATCAATATTGCTGCTGTCCCGGCGGCCAGTGTTTTGTTCTGTGACGTAGTTAGGAAGGTCCCTGGCATCGTCCTCATTTAGGTTACCAACCTCATAATAAATAACATTCGGAGGAAAAAGTGGAGCATCATCTTCATCATCAAAATTGTAAAACCGGTGGAAACCAAAACAGCCATCTTTTGGGTTGGATGTAGCAAACATTTCATTGGAATCAAAATCGATAAAGTCACAGGCAAGCCAGAATAGGAGTTGGGCGACCAAAGCGGGAATCCTGAAGCTGGTTCAATTCATTCAGTGTAAGCATGGCTGAAGTGAGAAAGAGAAAGTGTCAGTTAGAGGAGTGTAGAAATGCTTTGACTACGAAGGATGGGAAAGTATGGTGACAGTTACTTTTACACTCAAGATCGAACACTATAATGACACTCATGGTTAGTCCCATAAAAAAAATAATAATAATTAAATAATTTTTTTAGTCCCATAAAAAAAATAATAATAATTAAACAGTGAAATGGTAAACAGATGAACTAAATGACTCAAATTACTTGCTCATGCAAACTTGCTCATTCCAAAAACAAAATTACCTACAGTATATGACCAAATTCTTTTTTTATGTATTGTCAACACTTATATTAATATAATTCATCCAGAAGGTTCAAACATGCTGTGCTTGCAGTCAATATAAATATAATGAAGTTTGAGTAAGTTTTAAAATCTTGCTTCTCTCAGGCCATTATATGAGTAGTATTGAAAGCACACAAGTTAGAAAAACACATTCACTCTCAATATATAACTTATTACAACAAAACAAGAAAAAAACACACTTGCAAGTTGCAAGAATACTATAGCCTACCTTAGTGAAGCACAGACACGGAAGTCTAATGTTGATGTGCTCAGTGCTTCCTACTCCAGATTTCAGTTGTTTCATTTCTGTGAAAAGGAAACTTGGAATAGTTCAACATAGCTCAGTGGTGACTACCCACTTTCATTCAGTTTCGGTTCATCGGGGCACCATTGTCATTGCATATGCTGTAACTGTGCAATTAAACGATTGAGGGTGCAGAAAGAAGCTGGTGAAAACATAAAAACAGTATACAATGTTGCCTGGTGTGCAATTAAATTAGCTTGGAGGTCTCTCAGTATAGCGCAATCTGTGAAAATTAAATCTGGGAAATAATGTGGTATACAGTGGTAAGATTTTTATTGTCATTCATTGGGTTACCTTGATGCCATGTGGTAAACCGTATACCTGTTGTGCTTTGCTAATCATGCATTTTTAATGCAGAGGGTCAATACTGTGATTGAAAATTTTGCTGCTAACGTCTGTTGGGGACACAATTACAGAGAGAGAGAGAGAGACATTATGAAAGAGCTCTGAAAATGTTGTGGATAAGGTAAGATTAACAGTATACCAGCCCATCTGCTCACATGTGTAGGATAGGAGAATAGTTTATTATTCATTAATTCTTCTTATTTATCAGAGGACAATAGCAGCTATGTTGCCCCTGTCTAAATAACCTCTGACTCACAAACTGTGAGATATCTGGACTGCACACACACAAACACACAAACACACAATTACACCCATAAAGACACCAACAGAGCTGTTCATTTTTCATCAGCAACACCCTTCAATATGTTATGTAGTAGCATCTGATGTCTTCAGCGTTACTTTTAAGCATTAATTCAGCATTATGTTAAAGGAGAAATCTGGTGTGAATCAATCCATAGGCCTTGTTATTCGAGGTCACTGAATGCTGTCAGGAGGAAAAGAACAAAAAAAAGTGGTAGTTAATGGTTGAAAGCCAGTCCAATAGTTTTAAAGTTCACAGACTCACAAGGATCCAAACGTACACCGATTGCAGGATCCCAGACGCTTTGCACAAAGTGAAACAATGTGACAGGCCAAGAAACTGCACTTGTGCGACAGAAAACCTGTAGTTGTTTTAATGTATTGCAGTAGCCCAGTGCAAAACCTTCATTTCTGCATTACAGGGCTGTGCTTTGTATGCATGCATTTTTTGTGCAGTAGTACTGATATAGCCTAATACAGCAAAATACACTGCAGTTTTGATACTGCTGTGAGTCCCTTTTTTTTTTGCATTGAGAGAGTAGCGAGGGTCCTGAAAGAGGAACTGTGTCTAGTGCAGCTTATTTTACTTTTCCCAGGGTATTTACCTTTCCCAGTGATGGGAACTGCAGGCTCAAGGAGCAACGAGTGTGTATGTGTGTTTAAGTTGTGTGTATGCATGTGTGTATTGAAGTGTCTCTGTGTGCATGTGTTTTTGTGAGCATGAGTGTGTGTGGGATCTGAAGGTTCAAGCGGCAGCCGCTAGACCTGAAAAAGCATAAAATCATTGAAATGGAAAAGCTTTGTCTGCTATGACCTTGACAACAAGCAGTAAAAGTGATATCTGTAATAGGTACTCTTGTAGTGTCCAAGAGAGTTCTACTTGCTGCCTGGTCTGCAATTTCCCATAACCATGGCCTTGCTTTTAAATTATAATAAATATTTTCTGTATGTCCTCAAAAGGTTTCAAAGTCCCAGTGTGCTTGGCTCATCAATATGAAACAAGAACTAGCTTGGCCAACCAAGGCCATAGCTTCCAAAAGTTTAATACAGTTGCCAATGCTAAAACAAAGCCACTGTTTCCAATGGAATTTGAGGCAAACAGCATTTTCAAATCTTTACGCGTCACAAAACCAAAATCAGTGGATTAACATGGATGGAAGCGGGCGAACAGGGAATACCACAGATCTAAAAACAACATGTCACTGCTCAACTGACAACTGACAACTGACACTGACAACTGCTCAATGGAGGGTTCTTTTAGAGATCAGTGGTAACTCCCACAGATACCCGGGTTAGGACGGACTTTGCCATTTTGGCTTGTGATGACTTATAATGACTTGACATGTCTTGGGTATAAACAAATGTATCCAGCTTTACATATTTCGCACTTTTGTGTTCATATATTTCCTGCCTGTAGGCTAGTTAGACAGCCCTGTCTCGTTCCCTAGGTTCACCAGCAGAAAAGAAATGAAGTGAATTGGAATCCATATATATATATACATCTATACATATGCTTGTAATATTGAAACAACTTTGTTGGAATACCATCTCCAGAGTCTTACCATGTAAGGTAGTTTGATCATATTTACAGACTTTGCAAGGTTTAAAGTAGCTAGCTATGGATAATTCCCTTTCACGTAGGTAGATTTGGCTAGCGTATTGTGCAATTGTGCAATAGTAAGTCTTATGATTTGGCCATATCTAATGACCCTTTCTAAGACCTAGATCTGCATTATGAGGGAGGGCACAGCGTGTTTCGTGTTCATGAATTCAACAAAACCAAGGTAAAAATGGTTTTCCACACACAATATTTACATTACATTTATGCATTTAGCAGACGCTTTTATCCAAAGCGACTTACATTTGTCAACTATAAATTACATCAGGGCCAGTTCCCCTAGAGCAAGTTAGGGATAAATGCCTTGCTCAAGGGCACAATGGTGGCAGCTGAGATTCAAACCCACAATTTTCAGACTACCAGCATGCTAGCCAGGTTCTTTAACCACTATGCCAACACCAACCACCAAATGTGTTTGCCTATTGTGTGTGTGTGTGTGTGTGTGTGTGTGTGAGTGTGTGTGTGTGTGCATGTCTTTCTGTCTCTGTGCTGAAACAGCATGTTTTTGTACATTGTTGCATTTGTGACTATACAGTATACACATGTGATCTGTTTGCTCGTGAATTTGTTTCATGAGTGCATGCATGTGAATGTTACTGGTTGTGTGTTGTTTGGGGTGTGGGTGGGGTGGTTATAACAGAGACTTGTCAACCCCCCCCCACCCCCACCCCCCCCTACACACACATCTGTAACCGTAGTAAAGTATAGTCATAATTCACTTGTATCTGCCCCAGTGGCCATGAAACAAACCCAGAGCTTGATGAAGGCACATAAATATCAGCCATATTTCATCACTTGGCTGCTCCATGTGGAAAATCAATGTGATGCGGCACAATCACATCACCCAGCCTTCTAGCAGAGCTGCTGTGGACATGGAGTTCAGAGATCTGTGTGTGTGTGTGTGTGTGTGTGTATGTGTGTGTATGTCTCTGTGTGTTTGTGTGTGTAAGGTGGGTTTGTATCAGAGAGGCCTTGAGTGGCATATGTGAAGCTCCATAAACTAATTAATGTGTGGGGGTGAGTGTGTTTAGGGAGTGTGTGTAGGGAGGGTTTGTATCATAGTGGCTGTGACCTGAGGAGAATAACCTTTGAACTCCATAAACACATGTGTGTGTTTGTGTGTGTGTGCGTGTGTGTGCGTATGGTGGGTATCAGAATGACAGAGTGTTGTGAGACATTGAATTCAGAGCTCTTATAAACAGGTGACAACTTAGGCAAGGCCTGTTTGGAAGTGTGTGTAAGAATTGTAAGTTTTCTGTGTGTGTGTGTGTGTGTGTGTATGTGTGCATGTGTGTGTGTGTGTATGAAGGTTGGGTGGGTTGACCATGATCTCACTGTAAACACTCAGACATGCTAATCGTCACGAACAACAAATGGCATGAGCACAAACACAAGGGAAGAGAGGGATAGAGAGAGAGAAGGGAAAGGAAAGATACAATGAGAAAGTGAGAGAAAGGCTAGAGAGGGAAGAGAAATGAGATGGAAAAGTGCCTGATGAGACCAACTCAAAGTGTTTCAGTACAGCAGACTACAGGGAAACAATAAGTCAAAACATAATAAAAACAGCGACGCAGTCATGTACAAACACACACACACACACACACACACACACACACACACACACACACACACACACACACACACACACACACACACACACACAGACACACACACACACACACAGACACACACACACACACACACACACTGGTGGTGTGGAAACTCTCCCTTCGCATCCCTCCCGAAGCATCTAATGGCAACTGTGTCAACTGGAGTGTGTGTGCGTGTGCGTGTGTTTTCATAGGCTGCAGTGTCTATTTGCCTGGCAGCCATGCTGTCGTAGGGAGATGTTATGTAACAGTTTAAGAGGAAGCACAGCTCCTCGGACTGGAGCTTTTTGCAGGCCCCAGCAAACATCCTGGTTCTTTTGCTATAACCAGAGCTGTCATGGGCCTCCCTGTTCACAGGACCTGATGACTTTAACAGTCAGGAACAGGAAGGAATTCTGGTCTATAAAGGTACTGTAATATAATGATGGCATTAGCTGCCATTTGTTAAGTGCAAAGAGCAGTAATTCATATGTAGTTCAGATCAAGCATATAGATTCCTGGATAATAAGAAAGTCCAGTGTCCATTGAACATGGCATGTCAGATGCAGGTTATGAAATGCTCTCTAATCTAATCTAATGTTCTGATATTTCCATTCACAGTGCTGCCAGTAAAGCATAGCAAAACAACACAATTGTGCGTTACTTTAAGGCATAACAATGTCAGAAACACATTGCTTTAATGATAATTTAATCAACGATGGCTTTGTCTATGTTACTATGCCAGTAAATTGCCATTTTTATCAGACAAAATATGAACTAAACATCTGTATTGCATTATATATGCCACAGATACCTCCAGTAGGCACACTGGCCTTAATTCACACTTCTTGCACACAAACCCTGACCTCAACTATGATCAGTTACTTAACATGTAACTATTGAATTATTAAAGAGTTAATTCATTGTTTGATGATTATGATAAATAATGTTAATAAGTCAAACTTTTTGAACCAGCTCTGGTGAGGATCCAGGACCCAATACCTCTGGAGTTAACTGTACACCTCCAGAGTTAAAGCGAGACAGGTCTTTTATCCTGAAATAATAGACTAATTTTGATGGAATACTGACCCATGAGACCAAGGATGATGTTTTCAACAACAGCAGTGCATACCCTACAAGGCTTAATATTGCAGTATCACACTGACCAGGTAGGATCCTTTTGGTTGATTTTGGAGTAACAAAAGTGGGGATTCCAAGGGGCATTGCGTAACTTTATGGACTGCTGCACCAGTTGGATTTTCCAGTGGCAGCTTGGGAAAATTTTTTTTGGGAAGTTTGGGGTCCTGTGTTGGACAAGTTGTATTAAACATCAAACATAAGTCATCTTATGTCACCTAATCCCTGTTCAGATAAAATGCTAGTAGTTTAGAAGAAGATTGATTGTCCTGAGACACATGGATGCAATGTGGAAACGTTCTGTACTTTGAGATTAAATTAGTTCAACCCAGTCAGTGACAGACTTGGGTTGACCTCTTTTGTCTGAGAGCCTGATGGCTTCCAGTGTAGCATAACTTGGTCGCTTACTAAAAAGCATTGTCCTAGTGTTCAGTGACATCAGTGACAGTGGTATATGTGAAATTATCATGTTGGTGGGTGGGCCAGCATATAGACTGCTTAAAGAGACATATTAGGCCATCCTAAAATTATTCTTGTTTGCCGTAACCTGACCGACTCAGTCAAATTGGGTCTGACCTGAGAGCAGGATCTAGCTTCAACAAGTTGTAATGCTACCCAGCTATAGTTTCACAAACTAGACGATGAGGAGAAAGTTTGTCAAAACAGCAGAGGGGCAAAACATCAAATTAAATTGTAGCCAAGTATCGGGAATTCAACATTGCATCGGCCGTGCTTCTAAATGCTGTGAATGCCATTTCATTATATACTTGGGAAGAGCAATAAAACACCTTAGGCTACATATGGTGCAGTTTAGCCCGAAATTTAAAAGCAGGAAATTTTTGCATTATGACTCTCCTGAAATTGTGCCCAGACTGCAAGCTTACTGACCAGTAGCTTTTCATAACAGAGGTAGCCTAACATTAGACCTTCATCCTTTTTTTATTTGATAAAGTAAATAAGATAATAGATAGATAGATAGATAGATAGATAGATAGATAGATAGATAGATAGATAGATAGACAGATAGATAGATAGATAGATAGATAGATAGATAGATAGATAGATAGATAGATAGACCCTGTTTTTCTGATTCTAAAGTCACAGCAATTAAACAATTTTGTAAGGATAGCCTTAGCAACAGAAGCTAACACACATGGGTTCCTAGCCTCATGCTCGCATATATTTTAATAATTCTATCTGTAAATTTAATATTGCAACTTTTCTATTTTTAACTGTTTGTATTTTTTTAAATGCTTCTATTTTGATATTCCTGTGTTTTCATTTTTTAAAGCTTTGTACATTATATTCTGCTATTTATGAGGTTATTTGTCCACTGTATTGACAAAAACTGCACTGGCAATATCCTTGCTGATTCTGATTCTGATTCTGTTTCTGATATATGTGCATGTCTTGTGTTGTTTGTCATACAATGGATGCTACAGGATGCCTTAATTTCCTATAATAAAAGATAATAAAAGATCTATCTATCTATCTGCCTCACAACCCCAGCTGCTGAAAGCTTGGAGGTTCTGGGCCTTGGCAGATGCAGCATTGAGCCACACAGTTGTAAACACAAATTAGGTAACACTTACTGTATGTACAATTGTTTGCCTTGTCTTGTCAAATGTAAAGGTTAAAATATAGTTTTGAATTTCTTACTGTGTTTGATGTTTTGGGGATACTTACCATCAGCTTAGTGGGAATATCTACTGACTAAATGTTCCACATTCAAAGCAGAACAGCCAGACAGTAAAATAACAATCATATTTCCCCTCTTTTCTCCCAAATTCCACTGTGAAATGTCAGCTATTTCTCCAGCCCCGGATCTATAGCCTCTGAGATCTGCAAGGATGCCAAGTGTTGGCCTACTTACCTGCTAAAATGTTTTCCCAGAAATTCCAAAATGGTTGCTCCGTTTTTTCCCCTCCCTGTCAACCCCAAACAGACATGTGTGAGCAAGTGATTGTTTTAATGTGTGTGTCAGCTGCTTGTGTTCACATTCACAAATGCGGAGTAAAAAACAGATGGCATTGTAGTTGCATGGTAAATCATGTTGGCTTTAATTTGAGTATTTTACAGTCGTGTTAGACGCATTGTCTGCTGTGAAAGCATAAGCCTCAACACAATAGGTCAGAACTCACAACTCACACACACTCTTTCTTTCTCTCTTTCTCTCACACACAAACACACGTGTGCATGCATCAAACAAATATGGGGAATAAATAAAAGCCTGACAGATTGTTTTAGTAGACACTCCTCATAATCCCCTCTACCCTGTAATTTATATGCTCACATACATACACACACACACACACACCACACACACAGGCATTAGGATCATAGACATACACACACACACACACACCACACACACAGGCATTAGGATCATAGAAATCTGTACGATAAATAAAAACCTGCATACACACACACACAAACTCAAACACACACACTCTTCACTATTTTAAACACACACACACACACACATATGTGCCTATCTCTGCTAACTCTTGCCAAGTTTCTGGTGTGAGACCTCAGGGGTGTCTGGACATTAGCAGCAGCCAAATCCTCCCATCTTCACCTCCCTGTTTTACTGCTGAACACCACTAGCGCACCCCACTCTCTCTGTCTCTCTCTCATTCTCTCTTTCTTCCCATTCTCACTCCCCCTTTACCCTCCTCTTATTCTCACTCTCTCACTATTCTCTCTCTCTTTTATACAATATACAGTATGTGTGTGAGTTTATTATAGGCCACATCAAAGACAGTAGGAGGAGACACATCACTTAAAAAGTCCTCCCATAGAAATGTATTGCAGCAGTGAAAGTAGCGCATTGTTGGATGCGGTATGACGGTTAGTCTTTTGTATACTATCTCTATCACCATGGTAATAGCCATGTCGCGAATGTTGCTGCAGGCGTAGGGAGGAAATTGCCACTTTAAATCATGTCTTTTTTAGCATTATTTGAGCGATCTACGAGTAGACATGTTTGACACGTTCAATTCAAATTCAAATATACGCATAATACACTTTTTAAGTCAGTATGTCCAGCCGATCTGAAGTTATGGATATCTCCCCATTCATTTTGATAGGGCCTGTCCCAAAAAGCTGCCTGAAGGCATTCCAAGATGGCCGCCTTAGAAGGACTTGGCTATATACACACTCATATAAAATGAAAAGAGGAGAGTTGCTCAGACTAAGCTAATTCATCCCTCTCTGCCTTTCTGTCACACACACGCACAATTTCAGACAAGATCTCCAGATATTTAACGTAAGTTGTCAAACACTTACAAAATGGATGACATGATTCACACATGGTGCTATGTATCTACAACCTTGGAGTCTTCAGACAGATAAGTTACAGACACATACACACTGACACACACAGACACGCACACACACAGAGAAGCATAGCCCTCTAGGTTCAGCCTTGCTGACATGCTTGCTGTGCAGCACTGGCATCTTCATGTGCTGACTAGATGACCTGAACAGGAACACAACATGGCCAGCAGCACATGTTCTTCCAGGGGATGTGAGGCTTAAGCACCCCTCATTCAGCACCTGGTAACAGACACATAGCATGTATAGCGTCCACAGACTGGGCCACAGATATGACACGCTCACAATTTGAGAGAGTGACGAATGGGGATCTGACACAGTTCAATTTCTTTTGAAGGTTGTGGGCTACCTGCCTGTGTCTGTATCTAATCACACACACATGCACACACACACACACACACACTCACACAGCTGTCTGGCAATAGAACGCATGCAATCAAGAATGAGATGAACTGCAAAGGAGGGTTACAGTGAGGGGAGGAAGGATTGAAAGAGGAAAAAACAGGAGAAAGGAGAGCAAGAGGAGGGAGGGAATGAAAGAATTAGTCATTATTGCACATGTTGTTGATATTCAGTGTCTGATGTTAATTTTAAGCTTTAAGAAAACAGTGGCTATGCCAGAGGATAAGGCCTGGCTTTCTTCCCCTCCCTCCCCTTGCAGTGTTTTCCCCTGGATGGGCTGTGTTTTGTAATTGTCAGACTGACTGACAGGTAAAAGCAGGACAGAATAGGCCTTTAACTAATCACATTATTAACCCTGCTGCTACAACACAACACAACACAACACAAATGCAACACAACACAAGACAAACACAACACAAGACAATTCTTTTCCCTTTTCCTTAACACTACACAACACTACAATTATAAACTTCTTAACTCCACCACAAAATGTTTACACAACACAACTACACTCCAATACAACATCTTTGCATCATAAACAAAACAAATATTGCAACAACCTTTTCACAGGATGGCACCACAATAATACACACAAGATACAGCCTGCACCATTTTGCCAAGTGGGCAAATATAAGTGTAATGTTGAGGCTAACTTTACTGTGAGAGAACAAAGTTGATATCCTCTCTCTCTGTCTCTCTCTTTCTCTCTCTGTCTGCATCTTTTTCTCTTTTTCTTCCATGTGTCTTTTTCTTTCTTTGTCTCCCTCTCCTGCTATTCCCGATCTCAGATGATTTAATCCTTCTAGAATGAGAGGTAACATTTTCCAGCCCAAGTGGCCCATGACCTACTTTTATATCACACACACACACACACACACACACACACACACAAAGCACACACAGACAAACATACACACAAACAGCATGTGTGGAAAATAGTTACAGTTCTTGCTGTGGCTGAAACATTTTTAATATGCAGACAATCAGAGGTAATTGTGTGTCATATCCAGATATTGTCTGGAAATTGGATGGGGATTCACTGGACGCTGTGTGGTCAGCAGCAGACATGTTGTGTTGCGGTTCTGAGACCAGACCAGAGCTGCTTTCAGAAGACCTCCATCGGACCAGAACCTGATCAGGACTGGATGAAAGCTGGACTAGAGCAGCTGGCAGGAAGTTTGTGTGGAAATAATACCTTTGAATGGAATGAATTTTTTCTCTCTTGTGCACACCCTGAAATACACACACAGTAAAACATACACTCTTACATATGTAAATATCATACCATTCTCTCCCTCTCTTACACACACTGATAATAAAAGTCCCCACACAAACAGATACACACACACATCCACCACTTTTAATGTCTGAACTCTGGGAACTCTGGGTTTATTCCACAGCTGGCTAAAATCACATAATTAGGGATCTCTTCCGCAGGCCTGATAAATGGGAAGGTTTTATAGACACAGATATCCAACATCTGTGCTTGTCTATCTCCAGTGGGTCTGTGAAGAGTTCAGACTTATGTGCTTGCTTTGGCCTTCCAGCAATAACCCAGAACTGGCTTTGCACTGGGTGTGGATATGGATTGTGTTTCTGGGCTCGCTAATTAATGGGGAAATTATTCTAAATCCGGCCAAGATTGACCTTTCCCAGCCCTCCTGTGCTTTAGAGGTTCTATTTAGCTGTAACTATAACTGCAACAGTGAGATTTCCCCTCTGGCCTTTGGCCCCTGTTCTGTACTTGAGAGTGTTCTGCCTCCTCCTGAGCCTCACTGCAGGTAGCAGCAGCTTTATACTTCCACCTTCTTAATGTAGTTGTGTCAACCAAGTACCCCACCCCCCTGATGGCCACCCCTGTGGTCAAGGGATGCAAAACAGAGCAGGAGGAGATTACACAGGCAGGCAGGGGGGCACCTCTCACCACCTGGGCCAGAACTTCTCCAAGATGTTTGAGGATCTTTGAGGATCCCAGTGAGAAGCAGTTTGCCTTCCAGAACTTGTGGGGCATCACCATGCGCACCATCAACATGCTCACCATGGTGCACAGAGACAAGATGGTGCAAAAGGGCCTGGTGCTTCCGCCCAGGCTGGCCTGTGTCCAGGTGGTGATCATTCTGTTCGGCATCACAGCGACTCTGCCCGAGGACAAGAAGCGCATGGGGGACAAGATCATAATTAGTTGGCGTAGATAATTATGAGAAGATTGCAGATAGAGAAACCTCACTCCAGAACTCTGCAAAAGCCTCAGCACCTCAATATTCTGTCAGAGAGAGTTATGGGTGCACACAGAAACCTTACTCATCTCTACTACAATCTTAGCACCTCATTCATCTGGCTCTGTGATCTGGGATCTGCCAAGTAGGTGGTTAAGTGGCAACTCTGTGTAAGTTAATCCTGAGGTAGTGTCAAACCTGATGATGGAACCTGTAGTCCTCATTGACTATACAAAGTAGGCAAGTTACTAAAGAGGTTTGGCACTGTCTCTAGGTGTATCCTACTTAAACCCAGACTGTATCTCACTCGAGGTAGAGAGTTGACAAGCGTTTGACATTCCATTTCCTGAATTTTAACCAGCATGAAATATGAAGTTAAATTCCCTAAACTCTTTGGAAGTGCAGTATAAACGCATCTTCTGTGCAAATGATGGTGTTGAATTCAGTTTGAGGGTAAGTACATTGGTTGGTTTAACCATAAATAGTAATTTCGATGCAGACTGGTCGTAAACTGCTCATCCCACCCAATAACAGGCAAAGAGTGACCCATGAAGCCCACTACTGGCTCAGGGGAAAGAGATTATGAGGGGCATCCTCTGGGTGGGAGCCTGGCTACCACACCACTCATTTATCTGAGGTACACCACAGCCTAACCACAAGCTACACACACACATACAAACACACACACACTCATCAATACCACATCTTCACCAAAAGTGTTTATGAAGCATCTGTGGGATGGCTGTGGCAATCATGTGCAGACCATGAGGTCAACTTTGTGTCAGTAGCTCAGCATCAGACCTTACAGAGAGAGTCCTTTATACAGACATCTGTTGTCCTGAGGAGAACAAACAAGGCAACAAATAGAAGAGCATCTGATACATCTTTGCTGACTGAACGTTGAATGTTTTTACAAGATGACTGTATTGAACTCAGAGAGGGTAAACTAAGGACAGATGGCCCTTGCCATATCCTTTACTTGTAAAATCTCGAAATAAACTACAGCTGTTGTGTGTCACACAAGAAAAAAAGGCCTGATTGAGAGTCCATTACTATAAAGGATGCAGTATAATGTCATGCACATCAGAAAAGAAAAAAACAAGCTTACACACATAATGTTGAGCTCTCCAGTTAATTACGGAAGTAAGAAGAGTTACGCTGCATATCTATACACTTGGGCAAATGGGCTGATATGATAAAGGGATCGTCCGGAGACAATCAGCCCCTTGCCCTGTAGTGATAGGTTGCTGAGGGCTGTTGGTAAGTAGAGGAATGTTTAGGATAAATCAAGTATAAGAATGAGAGAGATGAATTTGTGAACTGCCAGCTAATGCAAACGAAATGGGGCACAGGTAATCCAAATCAAAGTTTCCTTGTCCTCATCAGTTAGTGTTGGCTGCCATTTCACTATTTGGGCTGTGCTGTATAAAAATTCGGACTGTTTTTATTCCCACTGACAGCACTCGGCAGCCTAACAACATGGCTATGGATTCACTGACTCTGCAGTCTGCAGTGGTCTGAGAATGGAGGTCTCTGTTAGTTTCCTCTGTAAATCCTTCTTGCAGTGTGCCAGTTCTCTTGCACAGTAAAACCACATAGTTTCTGGTTATCGCTTCATTTGCCTTTTTAGAGAACCAGACCTCTTTATTCTTGTCATGTTTTGCTCCCATGCAGAGGGGGCATTTATTTGTCACTGCTCCCTCTTCAGTTGCTGTATTTTTGTGTTTTACATTAACATCTTAAATACACATCAGTACATATGGGCTTGTTTACAAACCAAAGATTAGGAACTGCAATGAATTTGAAAGAATAACATGTGGCTATAACCATATTTTCATGCAAAATCTATTGTTTGACTTAGTGCCGGCGACTCGCTGACAGTCAAGTTTGTAACTAATTTACTTGTTTTTAGCTAATTAGGCTGGTGATGGTGTCACCACTCCCTCTGTTTGTTTACCATTAAAATGACTTAGAAGCTGTAAAGCAGATCGCTGGCCATTTTCAGTACATTCAGTAGCTGTGTTGGATGTTGTGTCAGCAGGAGACTGAATAGCGAACAGGCAGCTGATGCTACCCTATGGGGAAAAGTTAAGCTCTTTTTTCTCGAGACTGAATTAATAAACTGCATTAACTTAAGTGTACCTTAGATGGGAAGATGGTTTTATCTCCTTCACACAGAAATAATGGGCAGCTGTCTCAGCGTGCCTCTCCTCTGCCTGCCTGTGATTGGCCCATACGAGTTCCATATGCAAGCCTGTTAACCAGTCCCAGCCCAGACACATCATACCCCAAACAAGATGTTTGTTGTTGTGGATGAGGGAAAATCAACAAGCTCACATGGCTCTCAATCACAAAGAAGAGAGGGGACAAAATGGCTGACCATCCGGGAGCAAAGGAGAACATAATGACTGGGCTTATGGAGCTGAGGTTGATGGTGTTATTAATTGGCCCCATGTGTGTTTGCATTTGCGCTGGCTCTGCCCAGCACATTACTTCATGCCTCTATGTTTATAATTTCTGCTCATTACCACGGGCTTCAGAACCCGTGACAAAGCTGTGATTCACGGTAGTCATCCATCTCTGAGCGGTTAATCATTATGCTGTCTCTTGTGCCTCAGGCCTCAGTCGCTGCGCTGTGGTTATGTTATGTAGGCCTGTTATCTGCTGGTCTCAAACAAGTCAGCTTTTCTAAACAATCTCTCCCCCTTTTCTCTGTGTTTTTCTGTGTAAATGCTTTTCTCATTTTGTTTCCTCTCTGTCTTTCTCTGTCCCTTTCTCTTGTTTCCATCCAGTAGACTGACATCATCTTATTCAGTTCATGGAGTTCAGTAATAATCACTTTTTGTATTTTCTCCCCTGAAGACTTGCCATGTTCTTGGGACTGAAGGAGTATGTGTGTGTGTGTGTGTGTGTGTGTCTGTGCGTGGGGGGCGGGAGAGAAAGACTCTCCGTCAGCATGTCAACCCGTCGCTCAGATGTGCTGACAGCCAGTGTCACTTCCATTCCAGAACAGCAAACTCTCTGCCTTGCAAACTCTGCTCTGGAAAACATGAGCCGTCAGCTAATTAGGAATCCCCACATTTTTTTCACAGCAGGGCTCCATATTTTAAAGGGGAGGTCTTTGCACACAGCACATCCCGCAGAGCCAACTCAAACACCTATCTGTTTTTCTGTTGTTTTTTTATTATGTGAGAGGGAACTGCTGTTCGCGCTGATAACAACGGTGCATTTTTCTCTGGTTAGTTGAAACACGCACCAGCGTGCCAAGGAGCTGAGGGCCGAGAGACACTTCAAAAAGATGAACGCTCCTCTGATCCAAGCTGCGTGCGTGACGAACTTCGCTGGAAAAAGAGTCGTCACCACCAGCGCCAGGGCCTTTGCGTCTGTCAGGAGAGAGGTATTTCATCCTGAACTGACGCACGCACCATGAAAAATATCAGTGGAGACAAAAGAGGCCTCCAAGGTGACGCTGATTGTGTAATGTTGTCTTAGGTTTCAAGGCAGCAAGAAAAGATAGTCTCTCTCCAGACATGAGGTTTTAAATATCCACTTATTATTCCTTAATTAGTTATTGTAAAGTTTTTTTTTTTAATCTAATGAGAGAGAATGGATGATCTGCAGAACAGCTTTACTTGCCAAAGTAAGCTACACCCTTACATCTGCTGAATAAAAAAGCAAGCCTCAAATGATGAAATTATGGACTAGTTGAAAGAATATGATTACCACCCCAACAATAACAATGAAGTTGATTACTATGTTCTGTGCATGTTGTTAGTCGCTTCCTAAGTCTTCCTAAGTGTAACTATGGAACAATGATGATGGCTACACATACAACTTCATTTCCTAATCCCAATCTCTCTCTCTCTCTTTTATTCACATCCTGTCGCTTTTCACTGTCCCGTAATTTTAAAGGCAAAAAAGCCATACATACACTCTCTCTCTCTCTACCAAGAGACCCCTAGGTTTTGTGTACTACAAAAATGTTCAAATCCAACATAGATACTGCGTGATTACAAACAGTGATTGTTGCTCACAAACTATTTAGAGAAGGGCTATGCCTGTGGGAAAGTAACTCTGTGTGTTTATGTTGCAAATAAAAGCAATGTTTGAATGCTGTATCAGTATGCTCATGTGCTTTTTAAAAATGTGCAGGTAAAATATTAAGTTAACACACACACACACACAAACACTAATGCAATGGACGTGTGAGAGATCTGACAGACAGTGTCTTTCAGCTATAGAGCCTCTGAAGGAGAGACTTCCCTTCCCTTCCCAAAAAACCAAACAAAAAAAGCTTGCAAGCCTAATAGACCAGAGACCTTACTTACAGCCACGTGAAGGGTGAGTAAGCCTTACACTTTCTGTTAAATTGAAACAATTTTGTGTTTCATTTAAAAATGAAATCTAGTGTAAATCAATCATTCAGCCATCTGGTTCGAGATGGGAGAGGAAAAAAACTGAATAGGGCATAGAGAAATGAAACTGTGAGTCAGTTTCTGTGCCCCATTCAGTTAGTGTAAGCTGCTATTTGGTCTGTGATGTATCACATGTCTTGTTCTTTTTCCTACGGACAGCTCTCGATGAACTATGGGTTGATTCACAGCATTTTTTTATAAATGAATGCTCACCTGTGTTTGTGAAATGAACAAACACAATTCTGTGTTCTCATATATTGGGACGTGACAGATGGACAGGTAGCGTTCACTTGGGTTTTAGCACCTTTATTCAGTCAGAACCGTTCCTGAGCACCGGTAAGGTTATTTACCCTTAGCCCGCAAATGGGCAATACTTCCACATCAACTTTCATTGAAATACGATACAAATATCAAAGAATATAAAAATGGCCAGTTAGCAAAACAACAAACAAAAAACATCTCAAAACAATCTTAAAATAATCAAATAAAATACACCACCCTATTATTCAAACATCCTAACAGAAAAAAAACTCAAAGTTGTTTCTTTGTTTTTTTGCATTGTGGTTTAATCTTTGGCTTGGTGCAAAACTGCTTTTTAAATCAGAGGCGTTGTTTGTGCTTTGAACTTCCCCTTTCAGTTGGCATGAATAAGTTGTGTGTTTTTTGTCATAAATTATCTTATTGTGTGTCTTCATGAATACCTGTCCATCCTCCCTTGTGTGTTCTTGGCTCCTGAAGGCCGCAGTTAGAGGCTGTGTAGCATGCTTCTTATTTCCTTATATACAGATTGCTTAACTCAAGTGCATGGTAACAGGATACACAGAAATATTAGAGTTACTTTAAACGTATTATATTCTCTCTGTCACAAGCAGGTAATATGTTTACGGTTTGTTTATGGTTGCCATGGTGTGCAAGAGTTCGTGGGTTCGTGAGTTCTCTGGGTTCCAGAGGACCAATGCAGCACAAGGATGGGGGTTGGCAGTGGCTATGCGACCCTGCGGTAAACCTCTCCATTACCACTTGCCCGGGATGGGGATGCCACACTCGTACCAGCCCACAAAGCTGTGAGGCGTATTTCTGCCGATGCGGCCAAAGGTGACTGGCTCCTGTCTGTACGAGCGGAAGTAACCTGCAATGCACACACATTCACAAAAACACACAAACTGAACTCTGATTTTCATACGCATAATGTCTCAAGGACATTAAAGCTTTCAAAGTAAAGTAAAGAAATTGCAAACTGCTGTGCTAATGCATGCTGGGATTCGTAGTACCTTGTGCTGGAGGCAGATACATAGACAGGCTATGGGGGCCTGTTCTGCCATCCCTATAGGAATCCACAAACTGGCAGTGGTCCTCTCCATAGCCAAAGGAGTCCGCCAAACTGTAGAACGTGTCTGCAAAACAATCAGAGAGAAGAGAGTTATCACACAAGACCAGGGGTGCAACCCTTATTTTTAGTAACAAGCCGTCGCATCTGCTGTTAAACTGCTATTGGCTGTTACATGGAGTTGACTGATGGTAACACACTCCACTGGCTTTTAAAACTGTTCAAAGAGACCTTGGTAAAGGCCACATTTCAGCCATTTCAGCCCTCTTGGACATTATGGGTAGAAAGACAGAGAAAGAAAGAGAAAGGAAATGAGAGAGAGAGACCTCCATACCTTTAAGTCCATCTGCCATGAATATCTTGTAGCGCAGTGAGTTGCATAAAACAACACCCACAAACTTCTTGTACCAGGTGCGCTTCACAAACTGGCTTCCTTTGCAGGAGCTGTGAGCAGGGTTATAGCGGAACTTATACGGGATCCAGATTGGTTCACCACCTACAGGGATGGCACAGTTTCCATGGAGACAGGTAAACATTCCATCCATAGTGTTCAAAATAAGCAATCAAACATGAGTGGGAGTGAGGTTGTTTGTGGATATCCTCACAGGTGTGGTTCGACCACAGGCACAAAGCTGAATGCTGAGGACTGTAGGTAACCACACCCATGAGGATATCCACAAACAACCTCACTAGTGTTATATTGCTTTTACACAACAGTTCTATTACCAACTAACTACGTTTTAAGATACCGAATTGTACTTTTAAAATTTTTCTTACTTTTTTCATTTATGTTAGTTTATCCTCCGTCCGCAAAATAGTCAAGATTAGTTTTGCATTCCTCGTTTCCAAGCAATGCAACAGTTAATAAATGGCTTAGAAGTTCTCTCAATGGAACATGTGGAGTGATTATTAGCTGTGAAGAGTCACCTACAGTATATCGTATACAGTATATCTTCAGTCCTAGTGATGTGCAGAATGCGTCTCATCCAATCAGAAATTGCTAAATAGTTTGACTGGACCTAACTGTTGGATAAATGTATTTTTGTATACTCAGTATGTATACAAATATAGTACATGCATGAGTCTTACCAGGAGGTCTCTCAATGAGCAATGGATCATCTGAAAATAATGAAAAAATCAATCAATAAAATGATCATGTCAGGGCATGAAACATGAAATGAATCCTTATTGTAAGCCACCATGTCTGTGCAGTTGGTTCAGCCAGGGTCACTGGGTGTGGGGATTGGGAGGAAGAGTGAGGGGTTGGGGATGGGGCTTGCATGGTGGATACTCACCTGATTCTGTGACGTAGACCAGCGTGTCACTGACTGGGCCCAGTCCAAAAACATTCTTAGCTTGGATCTTAAAGTAGTACCTGCAGAAGAAGGTAACACGAGAAGGTGGGCATGGACGACAGGCACAGGTGTTCGTGTGTGTGTGTATTTGTGTGTAGGGCTTAAGGGTTAAGGCTTTGTCTCAAGTAAAAGCAGCATTAAAGCTATTTTTACTTCTTGGAATGGGTGGGTGTTTTCTGGCTGGCTGTGGAGGGCATTTTAGGCCAACATGAAGCAGTGCTGGTGTGTGTGTGTGTTTGTGTGTGTGTGTGTATGTGTGTGTGTGTGTGTGTGTGTGTGTGTGTGTGTGTGTGTGTGCATGCCAGAGAAGGTGTTTCATTCATAATCTATTTCCCAGACTCTTGGATCAGCTACTGTGCTTTGCATTCACTGAGAATGAACACTTTTTTATGTTCCTCATGAATTTAGAGTGCGAAAGGGATAGACAGAGAGGGGGGGGGGGGAGAAAAGGAGAGGGAGATAGAAAAGGGAAATGAAACAGCAGTTAAGGGCCACAGAGGAGTGGAGGAAAGGAAGAAGAAAGATAAAAAAGAGCAGTGATTGAAGAAAAGGTGAGAGACGGAGACAGTAAGGGAGAGAGAGAGTGTGGGACAAAAACCAAAAGAAAAGGGGAAGAGAGCGGGAGCAAACAAAGGCAGTGACTTCACACTGGAGAGTTTTCTACATGACCAGTGGGCCTCTAACAGAAAGCAGACCACATGGCCCACACGACCCAGCCACTGACCAGTACCTCAGGGCCTCTTTCATTGGGCTGAAAACACCACAAACACTGCAGTGTGTTTTGTGGTGTTAGTGGCATCCATAATTGCTTCCACAGTGGAGTGTGTTCTGTGGTTAGCTGTGCTGCTAAGCTCATATGCTGTGCATCTCTGGTTGGTTAATGATGCTAAACCAGTATAATGTGTGTGTCTGTGTGTGTGTGTGTGTGTGTGTGTGTGTGTGTGTATTGGGTGAAATAAATGGGGCCAGGCGGAAACTATGACCAGCACAAAAAACAAACGGATTGTTAAAGCACCATCATTGAGTTTGCATTGTGGTATGTGAGTGTGTGTTTGTGTGTGAGTGTGTGTGTGTATGTGTGTATGTGTGTATGTGTGTGTGTGGTAAACCAAAGATAGTGTATGTATGTGTGTGCGTGTCAGTGTGTATGAAAATGATCTGTGAAATGGAATGTGTGACTGTCAATGTGAGAGAATATCTTGATTTTCAGTATTCTGCTGAGCTGAGGGTGACTAAAGAAGGAGACAGAACAGAGTGATGAGAGGAGCGGGTGAGTTGAATGAGAAAGATACAGGGATAAGAAAGGAGGAGAGGAGAGGGGGATGAGTAGGAGAAAAGAAAAAGACGAGGAGAAAAGAGAGTAGTGGAGCTAATGTAGAGAAGCAGAGGGATGGTAGACACCAACAGTACGTGGAGTAGGTCCAGGATAGGCCAAACACACAGACACACACATACACACACACACACACACACACAAACATATGCAGACAGACGGACAGACACGCACACACACACACACTGCCTCAGTTCAGACCTGTCAGTCTCCTTAAACTCACTAGGTAAACACACTCACACTTACATTCCAAACTTAGGAACTAAACACAATTTGACACCTCGGAAAGAGTGGAGTGTGTGTGTGTGTGTGTAAGCATATAGGTGTATATTTGTGTAAGTGTGTGTGGGCATGAAAGTGTGTGTGTGTGTATGTGTGTCTGTAGGTGTGTGTGTGTGTGTGTGTGTGTGTGTGCTTGTAAATGATTGCAGGTGATGGTGATGTGAGAAACTATTCATCTAGACTAGATGAGTAAAATCCATATCTGTCAAACAAACCTGAATGTGACAGTGCAAGTTGTTACAAGCATTTTCAGACTGTTGATACAGACAGACTGTTTATACATATTATACATTTATCCACATGTGTGTGTGTGTGTGTGTGTGTGTGTGTGTGTGTGTGCGTGTGCACTTGTGTTCAAAGAGAAGGGGTCATGGATGAGTGATAAGCTTCACATGGTGTGAGAAACAAGGTCTTAGCGGTGGAGGGTCAAGTGGACGACAGGAGAAAGAGAGAAAAAGAGGGAGAGAAAAAAGGGAGGAGAGGGAGAAAGAGATCATGAGAGAGAGAGAGAGAGAGAGAGAGAGGGTGTGCTGGATTGCTTGAGCAGCACGTCTTCCTGACTGTGTGTCTCCCCATACCTGGGCAAATCAAAACAGCAGTCACCGACCTGCAGACTCTAACAGCATATGGTTAACCGACCTCACACACACACACACACACTCATGTGTGACAAAAGTTTTGGGCTCAGTGAAGTAGTTCAGTTTGAAACGTATATACTAGTGCTGTCAATCAATAAAAAAAAATTATCTGATTAATCACAATAGAAAATGTAAGTTAATCCCGATTAATCACAGTTAAACACACCTTTAAAGTTCCAGAATTCTCCTTTATTTTTCTGTGAAGAAAGAATGTCACACATGCCCCTGGTTAGCACAGGCTTTGGCAAAGTTGCACCCCTATACACCCAACGTGAAAAAGTGTAGTAGCTACAGGCTGTCTATGACAGGGGTGCCCAGGGGTGACCGACCACATGATTTTTAACACCCCCTGTCCCCCCCACTCGCATCCCAGGTGCACAAGTACATTCCTGCTTGCTTCAAATCTACCGTGGTTTGGTCTTTTTCTTGTACTCCCATTCAATGTGTCCTTCAGCTCTTTTAAAAATGCCATTATGAAGCATCTACAACCATCATTATGCTGCTTGTATTCTGCTACTTGTATTCATGTAAAAGTGAAACTCTTTCCCAGACAGAGCTCTCTGGCTAATTTATGGTTCTGCGTTGATTCAATGCAAAGGGCACTCCTTGCTTTGTCGGCGTTGTTCTCCTGTTATGGTTCTGCGTCGAGTGTGTCCATGTTCGCATAGCACAATTCACCAAATTGCTTTGAGTGGAACTATCTTTCAACCATGCAGTTAAGTCTAGTGAATTCCTTTGTTATGCTTTCATTTTTTTAAACATTATTGTTAAAAGACACTACATATTTCAACAACCTTGTTGTTGTTACAAAAAAAAGATCATAACTATTTACAAGGTTTCTTCAGTTTCAGTTTCTTCAGTCAGTTTATGTTCTGTGACAACAAAGCAAGTGGACGATCTTGACCAATCACAGCCCTTGCGGTGTGTGCAAATGAGGAGCCCTAGGTGCTGGCGGGTAGTGTGACATAATTAATGCATAATTAATTTGTATAAAAAAATAAAATAAATGACGGTAACACTATACCTGACGGGTGAGTGCACAACACATTCACAACATCCGTCATAAATTGCTCACAAAGCATTCATGACTGTTTCATGAGACATGCCTCAACATTCATACACAACCTTTCATAAATTTTGAAGACAGTAAAAATTTACATTTTTTTACGAAAATCACATACGTTAACGCTTTGACAGTACTATTATACACACACACACACACACACTCTCTCTCACCTGGAATTGGGCTTGAGGTTCTCCACTGGCAGGTGAGTGCCTGAAGAGGTGCTGGTTGACCACCTATTGTTCAGAACGTCATCATAAGATGCGCTGTGGACCAGGTACCCTTTAGCAGGTGGATGGGGGTTTGGTTCACACACAGAGGTCAAATGTCAAACAGAGGCTCCAGCCTCCACCAGTAGCAGCAACAGAGAAGTAAACACCATTTCTATATAGGCCTTTTTTGCCAAACTTCATTTAGAAAAATAGACAGAAAACATTTGAAGACATTTGAAAAAGTCAAATAAAAGTGCTGCTTGGTGTGTCCCTGGGGCCATGCCCAGAAAGCCCATTGGTTAGTCTGGCCCTAGGGTTATTAGACAGACATGGAAAGTCTGATCTTAAGTCTGAAAACAATTTGTACAAAACAATTATTGTTTACTGAACATGTCTCAATTGTTTTTGGTTCTCTGATGTTTCCTGGGGTAGCTGACTGCTGGGAAGGCAAAATAGACCTTTTCCTTTCCAGTCAACAAATCCACAGTCCAAGTCTAGTCCAGTCCACAGTCATATGCACTCACCACAGAGACCCAGAAGCACGTACACCTCCATCACTTCACCTAGAAATGCCAGGAGCCTGTGTGTGTGTGTGTGTGTATGTGTGTGTGTGTGTGTGTGTGCGTGTGTGTGTGTGAGAGAGAGAGAGGGAGTGAGTGTGTGTGACACCTGAGCTCCTTTCTGACACACTCACTCAGACACACTCACACACACATTGTCATGATCTCTGGTTACTTCACTGGGTAACCATGTGTCTGGATGTGTCTGAGTATGTGTGTGTGTTTGTGCGTGTGTGCGTGTGTCTGTGTGCACACATGCCTGATGATGTTTTTCTTCCTGAATGTTTATGACCTCAGACTGCGGCTGGATTGCTGCCCAATAGTTTGGCTAAGAGTAACAAAACTACTATGCCCAATCACACTCTCTCTCTCTCTCTCTCTCTCACACACACACACACACACACACACCACCCTAAACATATGCCTACACTCCTTAGAGAGGATTACTACACACATTTCATTGCATTTATGTAGTCAGTGAGGAGTACACTTTGGCACTGAACTGAGACCAGTATACATACAGTATACGCTCCTTATAAACATGTGTTTGTACTACAAGTGTTTCACACAGACTGTCTAAAGATAAACAATTTACCATAAACTGAACATGGAAACATACTCCCTAAGACACTACTAACATAAATACTGTAACCATCCGCATACACCCCTGTGGATGCAATTGTTTTATAGTCATCCAAACATGCTCTCTAGAGATACACAATTTATTATGAATACCCACCCACATAACCTAAAGAATTACATTCTGTCCATAAATGTATAAAAACTCTAAATTTGAAATTTATAAACATCCATTTGTGACATATCCTGAAGAAACCATCTTCTGTAGTTCTGAATGACAGACAGATAACTACACACAAACACACACACAAACACATCTGTACCCCACACACCACATAACACGCAAAGAACACATCTGTGGACACCAAGGACCAGATATTCTGTCAACTCACTCCCTACGAACACACGCATGCTGTCACACGCACACACATACGCTTTCTCTAACCAACACGCACACATACACATACATGGACAGACAATCACGGTCACATAGACAACAGCAGATCTGTCGTTATGCTCTAGTCATTATGCTACACACACATGCATGCATCCACCACACCCACCTGAGACAGAGTCGTCTGGGAGCGGGCGGTCCCAGTCCAAGATGACAAATGAGTGACATCCCTCCATGGCAACCACTGTGATGTTGTGCGGCTTGTTCTTGGGTGGTAGGTTGTGGATGGCGGCCGGACTGTCCTTCTTCAGGAGACCCTCCAGCACATCCACCTGCAGGAACTCCAGGGCCTCCGTCAGTGAGCAGGGCGCCCCAGGGTCCTTACGGATGTAGTTCACATAGGGTGCTGCAGAGAGAACCAGGAGAGGAACGTTTATGTTGTTCATTGACAGGTGTTGTAATAGTTCTACAGGTGTTCTAGAGAAGTCCATAGTTCCTTAGAGAGGGGACTGGAAGTGGAGTTGGAAAAATAGATTCTACCTGAGTGTTTTCATAAACATTGCCCTGACAACCTTACGTTGTGACACCTCGGCTGGTCTGAGCTCTGCCCTTGAGCATAAGAAATGTCCAGTTTGAATTTGAATCGAAAGACCCTGAGAAGTGTTTTCTTTGGGGGAATGCATCTAGAGCTCATGTGAATAAGCTGATGGAAAACTGCTTACAGATGGCTGAATGAGTTATGAGGGTATTGTGCATGAGGAAGATATGTACTGTATGGAAGAGCAGGTGAAAAGGCTGGAGTTTTGACTGAGTTGTAAAGATTCCCAAACAGGAAGAAGACAGTAAAATGTCTGTTACACAATGATACTTTTGGCTTATTCTTAAGCCTCTTTGGTTTACAGCTTTATTCTCTCAATTTAGACTACCCTCTCTCTCTCCCTCTGTTTATGTGTATGTCTGTCTGTCTGTCTGTGCCCCCCTGCCCCTCTCTCTCTTTGTTAAATATAGAAATGAACTTTTTTTGTTTTTTCACTTCCTCTGCATGTCGGTGTGTTTCCGGTGAGATTCTCAGGGATCTTTGCCAAACAAACACCTCAGCTTATTTCTATTCACTAATCAGGGTCATCCAACACCTTAACATGCCTACCACTGGAACTGAGTGTGACGGATAGCCCTTAGGGTCTTCCTGGTGCGTGGACGTCTCTGTATGTGTGTGTGTGTGTGTGTGTGTGTGTGTGTGTGCAAGAAAGAGAGAGAGATTGGTCAGTTTTTATATATGACTGGCACTTCTCTCTGTCTCTCTCCCTCTATTTTTCTAAGAATGCCAGGTGGAGACACAGCTGCAAGCACTTTAAGAGATCTCAGGTCTGACTGGACCACAGGTCTCGCACCTGGAGCCAATCAGACACTCCATATGATTTTTGGCCCTGAGTCATAGGGTTAACACACCTGTGAGCATCTTAGCCAGGTGTTTCATCATACATACTGTACATAGGTGCTTTAACACACACACATACACACACACTCTCTCTCTCACCCTCTACACAGGTGGCAATCACATGACACTGGTATTGACAGACAGCATACAAACAGCATAGAGAGATGCACTCACTCACACACACACACACGCTCTAATATCACAGGCAGTGATCATATGGCTCAGTAATATCTTCCACACTGCAGTGGGTGGGGAGGGGAAGTGGAACCTTGCAGCAGACACTCTGAGGAGTGTGTGTGTGTGTTTGTGTGTGTGTACTGCTCGTAAATATCAGGGGAATCCTGTGTGTCTGGCCAGAGGGAAGCAATTGAGCAGAACCATACACACACATGCACGCACACACACACACACACATACACACACACACACACACAGAGCAGGCCTCACTACATCGCTACATTCATATCAACATTGCCCCCCCCCCCCCTCTCTCAGACACACACACACATGCACACACTCATACACGCACACAAACAAACACAAAATAACAGAGCATAGCCACGCCAAAGCTTTCTCCTTCCCTCATCTCTACTTTCTTCCCCCTCTCTTCTCTCCCTGTCCCCCCCAGCTGCAGAATAATGGCTGTCAGATGGAGGACATATACTTGGACACCATCCGTAGTTATGCTACATTGTTTTCGGAGCTGAAGCTACAAAAGTTGCAAAATGGACAACTGTTTTGATGTTTTATGAAATATTTTATGAACTTTTATATGCTTCAGTGAGCTTCTTTTTACCCACTGAATGTTTTATTTAGCCCAAACTCCAACTACACTCTATTCAGAGCAGTAAAGAAACTAGAAAATGGGGAGTTAGGAGTTGGGAAGGATGCTACTGAGTACACACTACATCAACCTACCAGGCAGACGGTCACAGAGCAAGGATGCCTTTGAAATACAACCTACATCAACCAACCAATGAGGCAGACTCTAACAGGGCAAGGATGCTTCTGAAGTACACACTACATCAACAGGGGATCGGACTCCAACCCCAAATTGAACTCTGCCACCATCGCCTGTCAATTACAGGTGTATTTTTAGGTGTACTTTTGTCTGAGCCATTCAATAAAATTGTTTATCAATGCTTTTATTGTGGTGATATTACCAAATTTCAGAATTCCCTCTTTACATGGCTAAACACTGGGCTTTAATTAGATTGTATTTGTCATGACTCGCCTATATTTTTAAAGACTGCAACAGCCCCCTACTATAGCTTAGACCACTGTTTGATAGACTATACCTGTCAGTTATGTTGCAATCATTTGCTCCGCCGGTGTGTAGGGGCATATGAAAATTGTTGAATTTGTACATCACATGATGTTGGTGCCGGTGTAGGATGCCTCTGAAGTACACATCATACCAACCAACCAGGCAGTCTCTCGGGGTAAGGATGCTTCTGAAGTACTCTACTACACCAACCAACCAGGCAGTCTCCTGGGATAAGGATGCTTCTGAAGTACTCTACTACACCAACCAACCAGGCAGATCAGACCCACAAGGCAAGGATGCCTCAGACGCATACACTAAATAACTCCACTGGCATTGATTGTGTATTATTCTGTGGGAGCATATTATTGACTAGCAGATGGATCATTTTACAGCTGAATAATCCTGTTTGAGTGGCTGGTTTTGGTGGCTTTATAGAGTTGGCAAAAGCAGGGTTGCCTTTTGCTCGGTTCAGAAGGTTGGGACAACACTGTAATAGATGAAATGTTTTAGGGTGATGACACAACTTTTTGAGCAATGCTGCACATTCACTGGCTCTGTTTGCTAAAGTCACCAATAGGTATGCATCTGTCTCACTGAGGCTCTTGCTGATGCAGATAGAAAGGCTTTTGAAAACATGAGGGGGTAGTGTGTGTATGTGTGTGTGTGTGTGTGTATGTGTTTGTGTGTGTGTCTGTTTGTTGCTAGTATCTGAGAGTGTTAGTGTGTATCTGTATCTTAGCGTGTGTATCTGTCTCTGTATCTGTATCCATATCTGTGTGTGTGAGGGTGTGTGAGTGTGTGTGTGTGTGTGTGTGTCTGTGTCTGGCTGTCTCTCTATCTCTCTCTCAAACACACACACCGATAGAATGAGAGACACTAAGAGAGGTAGAGACAGTGACAGAAGGGAAAAAAGAACCCTCTGGTCTTTTACGATCATTTTACCTTTCAGATGAGATGACTGAGCCAAGACAAGCACATTAGGACTAGCTGAGAAAGCACTAGGCTCCACTCACTCTCTCTCTCTCTCTCACACACACACACACACACACACACACACACACACACACACACACACACACACACACACACACACTCTAGTCCAGATACTGGCTATTACTGGATACTGGATACTGAGAGAGGTGTAGCAGTGGGGAAATCGTTAAGTGTCTGGTTTTGTTAATTCCGTAAACAACTGCAGCTGGCTACAGGTGCAGCTGCTGTCCTCATTCTGATGTCTACAGTCTCGGACACACACACTAAGAGAGAGAGAGAGAGAGAGAGAGAGAGAGACAAAACGACACCTCCTAGCTCCTGTCATATGCAGTACAAATACGCTATTTTGGAAACAGCAACAGGTTGACCAGATGACATCAGTACATACTCAGCCAGCAGGGCAAGTGTGGCATAGCTGATATGCACTGAATAACTCTCAAAGTGTCTTTAGCCACACACACAAAAGAACAAGGAAAGAGAAGAGTAAAGGTCAACTGTATCTTTTTCATGAGAAAAAGTCATGGGACAAAGTTTGGTGTAATTTCTGACAGTGAGAGAGGGAGGTCCATGTTGTCAAAGAGGAAATGTCTAAAGCAGCTCTGAAGACATACACTCACACACACACATGGCTCTCGATGTGAAGTCACACAGGGATAGCATAATATTTTCAGCCATCTAAGACCACCTCTACAGACATGCTGCCTTTTGCAACATCTGGTAGACACACATGCAAGCAACACACACCCAGATGTGACCCTGACCAGCAGTACATAGCAGTGTTTGCTGGATCACCCACACACACACAGTGTCACACATACTCACACAGGCACACACATGCACACACATGCACACACACACACACACACACACACACACACACACACACACACACACACACACACACATGCACACAGACAGACAAACACACACTCACTCACAGCAGAGTTCCCAGGATCATACTGGAGTTTGGAAAATCAACAGGCATAGTCTTCACAGGACCATGCACATACACATGCACATACACAGATGCACAGACACAACACACACACACACAAACACACACACACATGCACAGACATGCACACACACACGCACACAACACACGTACACACACACGCACACACACACACACAACACACATGCACACACACACACACACACAAACACACACATACACACACATACCCACACCACACACCTAGTTATTTCCAGAGGTGGAAACATCCAGCTTCAGAGAGGAAGGGTCTCCGCACACTGGCTCGAACAAAGTGCAGACATGCGCTGTTCATTTGGATTCCACTGTTTTTAATACAACACCGCACACCAGCGTTGAACTCCGCGCCGCCGCGTTCATTAGGATTTAGGTCTATTTTTGTTGGAGAATTTAAATAAAACCCATCGGATATTCCACAGGGTACTGTGAAGTTTGCTGCATGCCGTGCCACCTTGGTGTGCGGGAGCAGACGAAATTGTGGAATTCAAACGTACTCCGCAATGCTGTCGGAGCCTAAAGTTCCTGTTATGTAATGGTTCCACCTGTGCATTAAACACAGGTGATTGTGCCAATTGATCTCCCTTGTTGAAATGAAAGCTTAGTGTAAGTTCTACCAAGAAGATTCTATCGTTCTAACGTCATTCATTGCTTGTATCACTTGCACTCACCTATCTAACATTCATGTCCTTGCTGCTCTAGACGCCGGCGTTTCAAAATCTCCACCTCCCCCCCGCCACCACCAGTTGGGTCTCTGTCCTCCTGTCCAGGGGGAGGCTCCGCCTCTGCCAGCTTAAATCAGGCAGGATCTGCCGGGTGAAGATTCTCGTAATCCTGGACCATGGACGGGGCCTACGCTAAAAATCATTTTACACTCTGAGTCTTTCTGGGAGAAAAGCTGTTCTGATCAGTATCAGCTGGTGTAAGTGAATGGTTGGAACAGATACAGTATGTGGTGTGACTTTTATTCTCTGAAGCTGGTCTCTCTCACCTCTGGACATAGCACTCAAACTCCAAGACAGAAGCTCCTACTGAGTGAGATCAGAAAAAATACACATAAGGTTCTATCCTTCTATCAGAGAGAACAAGCAGAAAGACAGAAAGATGTTCCACTAGAGAGCAGGGACAGCAGAAAGATGTTCCTATACTGATAAGGTTCTATCCCTCTGTCACAGAGAACTAGGGACCTGAACGATGCTGCTTAGACAGCACAGACAGAGGAAAGATGTTCCATTAGAGCACTAGGGAGCAGGAAGATGTTCCACAAGAGAGCAGAGAGATGTTCCACTACAGAGCTGGCAAACAGGGAGATCCAATCCTGCCTGTAGACACAACAGAATTCTACTATTTGTTTGGTTATCCTTCTCCTCCTAAATTCTGTGGCGTGGTAATTTAGGAGTCTTATCTACTGTCTACTCCAAATTAGGAGCTTCATCAACTTTATGAGAACCTTCTGTGGATCACACACACACACACACACACACACACACACACACACACACACACACACACACAAATTCTTCCCTGCTCTAACTTGTTCAAAGACACACAGTTGTTTGGGCAGAGGTAAGTTCATAAACCATTTACCTTTATTTATGATCTCTGTCTGTCTCCATTCCACCTCTAAGCTACTGAGAAACAGGGTGTTCTGGGCTAAGCATGAAACGCTAAATCTCTCTCTCTGTGTGTGTGTGTGTGTGTGTGTGTGAGTCCAGCCTAATATATCTTACTCAAGCTTTGGGTGAGGTCCTGAACAGAAGCCATTTACAGAAGCAAGCCCACACACACACACAAAGACACACACTAACATACACACATGCATGTACCCCTGTTCTACACACAAATACATACAAAGACAAATATACATGCCTGCCTGTGCACACACACAGACAGAAATATGTACACAGGCTTGGATTACACACACACACACACACACACACACACACACACAAAAAAAAAGCAAAACATCAGTACCTGTGAAGCGTTTTTTGCCAGCCACATCAAACTCAGAAGAGGGGCCAGAGTTGCGAGGCCGTGTGTTTGGAGATGGGGCTGGACTGGTGGTGGTGGTGGTGGTAGTCGTGGGGGTTTGGGTGGTGGCCCTCACAGTGGACTCCATGACAAACTCGTCTATGAAAAAAAGAGTGCAAGGAGACATCAGGTTCAAACACCAGTGGATTCTCTACCGCACTGTAGCTAAATCTCAATATCTGAACCCTACGATATTTAACTAGCATGAACTGACTTCCTGATAGGCTGGTTTGTGCGAGTTGCGTCTAAAGAGTTCAGGGTTTGGGGTTAAGGCAGACATTGGGATTAAATACTAAGAAATCTCTTTGTCAGTGTGTCTGTTTGTCTGTGTGTATGTGTGTGTGTGTGTGTGTGTGTGTGTTTGTGTTAGCCAAAGTCTACTCCCATAGCATCAAGTATTGTTACATAACAACCTCAACCCACCAGCTGTCAGGACAAGAAAGTCTGCTCGGCTAGCATAGCGGTTACCATGCAAACATACAAACACACAAACACACAGAGGCATGCATACACACACACACACACACACACACACACACACACACACACACACACACACAGTCAACGCAATCATGCCCTTGGGATGTTTGTGAGGATAGGCTGTAGTTTTTAATACTTTTTGGTCTTGCAACTGGACATAAACTAACTTCAAACCATAAAAAACTCCACCCTGGACTGGAAAAAGCTAAAAACATAAAAACACACACGCACACACACACACGCACACACACACACACACACACACACACACACACACACTCAAACACACACACAGAGTCTCAAACAACAAAGCAATATGAACAAACAAGCAATGGGGATGTTGGTGTGGGAATCAAAGCCACAGCTGCAGCCCCTTGAAGAGACCCAGGACAGCAGACTTTAAGAGCAAACAGCCCCAAACACACAGTAAACAGCAGGCAAACGCCAAACACCACTAACCAGCGTCATCCTCAAATGAAAGCCAGGCTAAAGCAGTCTCTCTCCCTCTGGGCCACCAGAGCAGAGCTTTCCCTCTTCTAGGCCACTGCTGAGGCTGGGTAACACGGTGCCTGCAGATCCTCATGCAGAGGTGGAACTCATGTAACCATGGTGATGGCAAATGTGGTAAATGTTGTCATGGTAACCGTAACTGTTGTGGCTGAAACTAATGGAGATGGTGCTATGGTGCTTGTAAGCACTATAAGATGTCCTTTTGTCATTAATGTGACATCTTCTGTAAGAGGAGACAAATCTCTCCCTCTTTCCATCTCTGACTCTCTTTCCATCCTTTTTACAGTCTGTCTATCTTTATCAGTCCTGTATCTTTCAGCAGGCACATACTGTATGTCATTTCTGAATCTGTATATGAAAGGAAGCATGACTCTCTGCTGTGTGTGTGTGTGTGTGTGTGTGTGTACCCTCGGGATAGCAGTCTAATACTCCATAGTCATTTAGTATGGGCTGCCCATCTTCATCCATGGCAAAGAAAGTTCCTGGTGGACAGGTGGGGCTGAGTTCTGTTGTCATCTCCTCTGTTGTCATCTCTGTTTTCGTGGGAACAGTGGTTGGTTCCAGTGTAGTGGTGGTGGCGGTAGTGGTTGTGGTAGTTGTGCTGGTCCTGGCTCGTGGCCTGTCCAGCCCCACAAGGGGTTTTCCTCCCACTGTGAGCATCTTCTCCTTGGGGTTGACCACTGGCCGAGAGTCCCTCCCGTTCCCAAACAAGGCCAGACCGTCTTGGTTCACCAGGGGGGTGCCTTGCAAGTCTGTGTTTATTAATTATTCACAGTGGATAATTAATACACATAAAACACTGATAAGAATCATCAATAAACCTTGACAGAGAATTGTTATCAAACAGGCTCAAGTGGTTCATTATCAAACCATGCTCAGTGACTTGACTGATTAATGTTACGAGATGTGGTTTTGTGAATCATTACAAATACAGTTCAGAAAGTTGTTACCAAAAATAGTGTATTACTATCTAATTACTGAAGATTGATTACCAAAGAAGCAGAATGACTTGACTGTGTGTGTGTGTGTGTGTGTGTGTGTGCGTCTGTGCATGTTAATATTTAAAATTTTGTATGGAAATGTGTTTATGGAAAATAGCAGCCACATACCAAACACAGTGCGTCCGTCCTCCCCAAGTACCACTCTATGAGGCTGACCTTGAGAATCCTGCAGCACCTTCCCCTCATGATTCATCAGGAGCCCCTTATCCAAGTCAACCACCTGCAAATGAACATCTTCAGAGTCAAAATAAACATCGAATAACAAAGACAACACCAGGCAAATATGTAATAAACTACTGAACACACAAGTATTCATTCATTCAGATTCACATTGTAGTGCATACATGTGTAAGTACCTGTATGTTTCATGTATATTTGTCACAATACATATTACATTGTTGCATATAATTATGTTATATTATGTACGTTACATATACATATATGTACTGTAAATATGTGCATTAGAATTAGCTAAAGCTATTTTGGAAGTGACTAGAAGGGTGCTTGAAGAGAGTGGACTCACCCACTTCGTTCCATCCGGTCCTGTGATGTACTTGCGTCCACCTGCCTTGCTCTCTGTGGACGGTGAGGTGACTTTCCCATTAGACGTTGTTAGATTTGGTCGTCCATTTTTCCCAGCTGAGAAAAAGTGTGGAAATTAGATAAGGTGTGGCAATGGGATACGGTGTGGGAATGACATTATGAGGAATGATTAGTTGAACTCTATAAGGAATTATTCAGGTTGGGATTCATTTAATACTGACTGTACCATGAGGTCTGCAAATAATCATGACGGTAAATCGTCTGATGGAGAAACATACCAAGCATGTGAGATAGCAATCTCAGTTGTACTGTATTTCTTGGAGCTACGACTGACTGGAGCAAGACTGCTGAATTACAAACAGTTAAGATTACTCTTACCTTGTCCGTAACTGGGCTTGAAGCCATTGACTGGAGTCTTTCCTCTGAGGATGCTGTCAAAGCGGCTCGGGTTCCTTAGTCTAGAACTGACAACAGGGCTGCGCACCACGGGGGAGGAGGGCTGGGAACTGGAAGAGGTGTCAGGAGAGTTCTCCCCAGGAACCGGCTGGCTCGAGAGATCATGCTTTGAATCCAGCACTGGTTTCGGAAGGACGTGGAAAGACTGTGATGGGGACGAGGAAGAGGAGGAGGAGAGGTGTGGTGACGAAGTCTCCGACTTAGATCCCAGCTTTGTGTGCTGCACCGGTGACAACCTGCCTACAAACCGAGATCCATTCTGCCGGTTCGATGCTACAACAGAGGAACGAGTTCTCCCACCAGAACCCTGAACCGGCCGACGAGCATATGGGGGAACAGGCTGAGAACCAGTTCTTCCAGGAGTATGTTCTCTCTGCTCGCTTTTATCCCAAGAGTTCTGTGTGGGACTTGTCATGCTAGTAGTGGTGCTCGCAGTAGTAGTAGTAGTCGTGGTTGGTGCAGTAGTTGTAGTTTTAGTTGTAGTAGTTGTTGTGGTAGTAGTTGAGGTAGTTGTTTTGAGTGCTGTGGTGGGCTCAGCCATCTTGTCATGATTATCATAGTTCTCATTGTCATAGTCATCGCTATGGTCATTGTCCGTCTGTGAGCTCTGTCTAGGGGAGTGTGAGTCTGTCCTTGTGCTCGTTGGCAGGCGAGACCCAGAGGAAACTCTGTCTCTGGTGAGCACTAATGGTTTGGAGGGGATATCATCCACCTTGTGCTTTGAAGGGTATGATGAGGAAGCAGTTCTAGTTCTATCACCCCTCTCTGAGGTTTCAGGTACACCCGAACGAGAGGGATTTGTTCGTACCACCGGTCTTCTGTTCCCGACAGATGAGGAGCTTGTTCTGCTCCAGGGTATCCTGCCATCTTTTCTGGCCGGGAAGCGGTGCACAATCCCCGGTTTGGCATCCCGACCTGGGGGCTCCAAAGCTGCACCCCTACCAGAGAGAGAGGGGTTAAGTGATGGAGACTGGCGGGTGGAAGAGTGTGAACTGCTCCCCTGCTCGTTCTCCTCTTCTTCTTTCTGCTTTTCCTCCTCCTCTTCCTCAGTTCTCCCTCTCACTCTCTCAGTGTTGTCTTTCTTCACCGCAGAGGAATGCAAGCGCCTGGTTTCATAACTGGATGTTGGCTCCTCATCCCTGGTCGTCTGCCTCTGTGTGCTCGGGTTGCTATCCTGTGGATTTATGGTGTCTTGAATGCTGGGCTGAGAGGGAGAGCTCACTTTGTCAGGGCTCGGATTCTGGTTTTGTATCTGGGCCTGTGATCCAGACTGAGACCCTGAGGACATGGACGTGGATGTGGACCCAGAGCCTGGTGTGCGCTGGCCATTCATGATCCGACTCCATCTGGATGGCAGGGTGACTTTTCTGCCATTGATCATCACAGAACCAGAACCAGTGAAACGGCCCGTGGTCAGGGGCTTACTGCTACCGGACTGCCCTGACCCAGATGAGGGCGAAGACGAGGAGGAGGAGGAAGAGGAATCAGAAGAAGAATCGGAAAAAGTAGGGGCAGAGGTAGAGGGGAGAGAAGAACTTGATGATGATGATGATGATGATGACGATGATGAAGATGATGACGTGTCCACCTCTGGACTGGTTTCTTTGGGTGTTGACCTGGTAGGTATGTCTCTGGTGTGAGTGTCCTTGTCTAGGTATCCACTTCTGCTGCTGCTGCTGTCCCTGCGGCTGTCACCAGATGCTGGGTTGGATGGAGATGACCGTGATGAAGATGAGGAAGAGGAGCCTCCATTGCGCACCCGGGACCTGATGACTGGGTTGCGTGTGAGTGGCCTCTTGGGCTGCCCAGAGGTCTTGTCTGGGGAGGGCTGAGATTGTGAGGAGGAGCCATGGACAGGTTGCCGACTCTCCGGCTCTCTAGAAGGAGTCTCTGAAGCCGGTGTGGCCATGTCTACAGACGGCTTACTATAGTCCTGGTGCTTGCGTGATTTAGAGGGTATTTTGTGACCATGTGAATTTGGGTCCTGGTGCTCACCCAATTTAGAAGGTCTTCTGCGGCTGTACGGGTCTGAATCTGTGTTTCTCCTCTTCTCCTCCCCCTCCTCATCCTCAGTGGCCTCATTTGCTGTCACCGCCTCTTCCTCTTTTGGGGCTTCAATGGGCTTCTCCTCATCCTCCTCCCTCCCTCTCTCACTCTCCTGGCCTCTGGAATGCGTTGCCCCTGATGACCGTGAGAATGAGCCCCTGACTGAGGAGAAAATGCTATGGTATGAGCGGGTCAGAGTGAGCGGACGTGTGCGCCGACCTGTCGGAGGAGCAGGTGTTGTTATTGTTGTTGTTGTTGTCGTCTGTCTCCGAGGCTCCTCCGTCACTGTCAGTGTCTCCTTGTAGTTGTAGTCTTCCTCTTCCTCTTCCATCTGCGATGCACTCACGATGGGCTTGTTTCTGTCTGGAGTCCTTGAGTGATGACTGGATGAGGTGGCAGAAGTGCTGGCTAGCAAAGAGTACAGTGGTCATTGTTACTGCTTACAATTCACCCTATTCACACGGTGGCCATTTGTTATGACGTCATGTTCAGGGTGGGAAAAGAAAACAGTTCTGAAAACATCAGTCGTGAACTACTGTCTATGGTCGTGAATATGTCTTACTGCTGTGTACCTGGGTGCAACTCCTACAAAAGACGGGAGAGAGACAAAACACTTTCTTTCCACTGGTTCCTGACAGACAACAGACTGAGGAGAGAATGGATCACAAAAATTCGGAGAGACATCGGTGCACTTTTCCAGGTAGGTGTATAAAAATTTACTTTATCTTGCTAGCTAGTTAGCTCAACCTCAGGCTAATATTTGCGATAGGCAGTTACCTAATACACAGCTTTGTAACATTATCATCCTACTTATTGTTAGATCAGCCGCAACCATGATGTTTTATTTATGTTTGATAGTATAATGTGAACAACCTCAATAGAAATGCCTCGATAGAAATGCCACGTCTCAAGCAGTAAGCTTGTTGTTTTTAGCCCGGGTCTGTAATGTTACTATGATGCAGGGTTAGTGACTAACATCTAAATCAGCATTGTAGTACCAATTAACACCAATTAGGATAACCATGTATTGTCAGCCCCAGTTTAACAAGTTAACCCAGGGTTTAATCTGGGTTGGTTAAACTGTCACGGCCTGCTCTAGCAGCTCCACCTCCGCCTCTCTGGCTAATTAGGTCACACCTGCACCCACTCTCCTCGTCAGCCACCACCTTAAAAGCCATGGCTGGAGTATCAGTCTTCACCAGATTCTTGCCCTGTCACCTGCTTCTTGGCTTCACTCAAGCATCACAAGCTGCACTTTGGGATCTTCTTGTGTGACCCCTTGCCTGTTTTTGGACCTTGGATTTTGCCTGGCCCTGCCTGTACCTCCAGTGTGAACCTTCCGCTTCTGCCTTGGATTTTTGTGCCTTTTATGTTTTTGCCTGGGTGACCAGTTGCCTCTAAACTCCTGTGTTTATTGTAAAAGTAGACGTTTAACTCACATTCTGTCTGCTTTTGGGTTCTTTATTGACACCTGGCCTTCGGGCCCTGACATAAACTCTCTTTGTAGTACAAGCCCCTGTCATTGTATGAAGGCTAACTACAGCTAGGGTATCTGACTAGACTACTGTGCATTGTGTTGTTTGTGCAGATTACGTCCAGCACAAAAGTGTGCTCCAAACATTTTACCGTGGCATTTCTATCAAGATTGTTTACATTATACTATCATACATAAATAAAACATCATGGTTTTCATAAATTTTTGTGATCCATTCTCTCCTCAGTCTGTTGTCTGTCGGGAACCAGTGGAAAGAAAGTGTATTGTCTCTTTCCTGTCTTTTGTAGGAGTTGCACCCAGGTACACAGCAGTAAGACATATTCACGACCATAGACAGTAGTTCACGACTGATGTTTTCAGAACTTGAGTTTTTGTGTCCCACCCTGAACATGACGTCATAACAATATGGCCGCCGTGTGAATAGGGTGAATAATGCACATCAAGCTGTATGCTAACACCAAGAGCCACTAAAACTGTAAAAGTGCTTTGCTAAAAGACCCTAAAAAATGTTGGTGTCAAAATGACTACTGCCTAGCACTTACAGCCTACTGTTGACAACATAGGTAATTTGCATGACTTGAACTTTTTTAGTCACTTTAGTGGCCAAACTTTGACGCTCACTTTGATAACTTGTGTTGCTTTTATGGCTTTTGCTGCTTTATTTAAAATAGAACATGAATTACGTCTGTCGCTCCTGATGCTTTAGTAGCTCTTGATGTGAACATACAATAACACCACTTCTCAGTGAGGTACTGAGATGAGCACTGTGGCCATCGCTAGGCCACCTGTGGCTGCACTATCTGATGTGCCCTCTCCTTCATACCCTGAGACAGGCCCCAAAAAACATCACTTTACCTGTGCATCTTCCTATATTCTATTTTTATGTCTACTTTTATTCTTGCTGTAATTACAAATGTACTGTTATTGTAATGTACAAAGACAGTAAAAGTAAGCATTGTTTTCCATGAGGTGCTCCATATGTAATATAGCATCTGTGATACAGCTCTGCATAAAGTATGACAGCAACTAGACACTGACACTACATACATGTAAAGCCTTGGGTTCTGTATGGTAAAGATGCACTGCTCCTTCATGAAATGGCTTTGCTACTGTTCATGTGGGTTCAGAAGATGAGCAAAAGTCCACTTATTATCCCCATAGTCAATGACGGATGAGCATGTAGTGCAAAAACCCTTCATACATAGTTACCAAGCCTACTGGTTGATCTCATTTCAGCTTGAGTGTCAGTGCTCATCTGTAAGTTATTTAGGATAAAAGTCTCTGCTAAATGAATAAGGGTGAATGTAAAAGGGACGGATATACACACCAGTGCAAAGCTCACTGCCAACTTAGCTTGGCATGGTAACTCTGAATGCTTTAGTCTGTGGGCCCTCGCCCTTTGTGGTTTTTGTTATGTGTGTGTATGTGTGTGAGTGTGTGTGTTTGTGTTTGTGTGTGTGTGTAATCAGTTGAGTGGATTCTGTCTATCAGTCTCTTTTGGCTCTGTCCTTCCACCTAACCCGGCATGGCTATGCTATGCCAAATGCTTTAGTATGTGGGTCCTGCTCCATGTGTGTGTGCATGTCTGTGTGTGTGTGTGTGTTTGTGTGTGTGTGTGTGTTTGTGTGTGCCGACTAACCTGGCACAGACACACTGAAAGCTTTACTCTGTAAGCCCTGGCCCCTGTGGTTATGTGTGTTTGTGTGTGCCGACTAACCTGGCATGGCCACGCTGAAAGCTTTAGTCTGTGGGCCTTGTCCCCTGCGGTTGACGGCACGGATCTTGAAGATGTACCGCTCCCCGGGCTGCAGGCCATCCACAGTGGCGGAGGTGGTGCTGCCACGGTATGTCACGGACTTGGCCCCAAAAGGCTTCAGCGCCGGAGCATAGGACAAGATGTACTCTATGACACACACACACACACAGCCAGAACAGAGAAAAAGAGCACACAGAGAAGGGAGGCAGGCTTATCAGACCAATGAGCTGAATTGACATGATCCAAAGGTCAACTCTGCTGGCCAACTGAGTGGAGTGTCAAAACCATTTCATACACTGCAAATTAAACTGTTAGCAGAGGTCTCTCTGGACATTTCTTACATTTCTGTAATTACTTCATGAACAACCCAAAAGGCGAATCATAAATGCTCCTTGGCTTAGCCTCCACTCATTTGCTTTAGTTGTACGTTTAGTCTTTAGCTCATTTTACAGTGATCGCTAACTATTTGTATTTTGCTTTGGATGGGAGAAACAGACAAAAATGGAGGCCTCTATGGGATGCCTGGATTGCAGCTAGTAGTTTGTGTGTGTGTGCGTGTGTCTATTTATGTGTGTGTTTGTGCGCGTGGACATGTGAACGTGGTGAGGTCATATCCTATGATAACTCCCTGTGGCCCAGAGCAACATATACTGACATAGTGTGCTACTGTGAATCATTCAAAATGACTAAAGACCATAACTACTGCACTGGAGTGGACTGGGTCCTTCTGACAGACTGTATACGTACGCCATGACTGGGGAAATAGCTGATGTAGGTGGGATCTCTATAGCTGAGGACTGCAGCCCAGCCTGTGCCTCAGACACTTCCGAGCCCTCAGGACAAAGGGGGTCATGGGATAACTAAAAGTCGGTGTCCCACTGGCTAGTCCTTGGTTAGACATGTCACCTAGTTAGTTAGCTATGTCAGCTAGTTCTGAGCTTGATAAGTGGCCCATTGTCTAAATGTGAATCAAATAAGACTCTGGGACCTCTGATGGTTATTGGTTGGTTTGACAAATTGGTTGGTTTGACAAATTTCCTATTGGTTGACATCAAATTTATCCCCATTGGCTGGCTGTGGGTTGGTTGAAGAACTGATTGACTGAGCTGAGTGTACCTCGTAATCTGCCATTGGGCTCCTCTGGGGGGTCCCAGGTTGCCGTGACAGCGGTGCCTTTCCCCCGCAGCGGCTTCACCTGGAAGTTCTCTGGAGGTCCTGAAGGAGCTGTAGAGACCAGAGAGGGGGAAACAAAGAGTGAGAGAGAGAGAGAGAGAAAAAGAAGAAAAAAAAAAAAAAACAAATCCCCACAATTGAACCATGATGTCAGTAATGTAAAGTACCTCCCCCTCCCCTCCAGCAGATCGACATCTGGTGGTGTGTGTATGTGTGTGTGTGTGTCTGTGGGGGTCCAGTGGAAAGAAAACACACCACATGCTATAAGTTCTCCTGGAGTTAGTCGGATGAGGTCATCATAACATGTCAATGAGCGAGCAGCAGCAGGCTGCTGTCAGCCATCACACACACAATTATGACACCACGGATAGAACAGAGCTGACAGGGTGTGTGTGTGTGTGTGTGTGTGTGTTTGTGTGTACTTTTAGATGAACTTGTGCATGAGTCTGTGTATGTTTGTGTGTGCTTGTCTGTGTACATGTGTGCACACGCGTGTGTGTATGATTGTGTTTGTGTTTTATGTGCATGCATGAGTGTCTGTGTGTGTGAGACTGAGCGAGTTTTTTCTTGGCCATATATTGGTATTTAACACTGAGTGTAATTTGCTATATAATGGGGCTTCAGTAATTTCACATGAATCACTGTTTGGCTCTTTGCAGTAGACCCTAAGAACAGCCCCCCCAGCCAATATTGCTGGATGGCTTCCATGGGTTTGCATAGTAATGACCCTCTTTGAGGATCAGATACTGGACACTGTACATGAATCAGAGTAAATGCTAATGACAGTAGTGGCCACATACAGCATGATATGATCAGACAACACACATTTCTTTTTCTCTTCAAAATGAGACTACACAAAACCATGTGTGCATTAATGTGTGTACAGCATTGTATTGTATTGTGTTCTGTATTATATTCAGCACTGTATTATACAAAATTGCATTGTATTATTTGGACAAAACTGAATGCTCCTGATGTGATGCAGACCTCAGCCTCTCGCTCACACACAGACACAGACACAGACACACACACACACACGGCATGGTTGTTACCTGACTCAGGTGTCCTCTGAAAGACTGATGTGCTCCACTTTCCTTCATTTCCGCGGCGGTCGGTGATGCGCACAGAGAACTCATACATGCTGTCAGCAGACAGGGACTCCACCATCAGACGCCGCTGGGTCGCGTCCTTATACTCCCAACGAGCAGACTCGCCTTTCTCTCTGTACCGCACTGTGTACTGCCTGCACACACACACATGCACACACACATGCACACACACAGCTAAGACTTTCCATGAACTTGCCACCATAAAACTGACAAACAGAAACATGTCATGTCACATGACACAGTTCATGTCTGTTGATAAAACCCTGGCTTTTTAACATTACTGCTCTCTCTCTCTCTCTCTCTCTCTCACAGACACACACACACACACACACACATAAACACACAGGTAAGTTAGACATTCCATGAAACCACCATCATGGAGCTGACATAGCAGATGTCATATACAGTTCATGTCTACTGATAAAACACTAAACATTACCACGTTACCATTACTGCCAGCCGTCATGAGAGCTGTTACAGATGGTTTCTGTAAAACTACATTTTTTTCTCCATTATATGAGAATATAAGGGGAAACATAGGAAGATATATGCAATACAAACTAAAACAAACAGTGAAACAGTACAAACAAAACATTGTTTTCAAACATTTGTGTCCCTTAGTGTTTCCACTCCGAGTCCTCTCATAAGACCAAAAAAACAATTTGCATTTTGATATCTTTGATCACCGCATGCATCAGCAGTCGCCCCTGGTAGAACCTGAGGCAATCCTTGAGCAGGAAGAACGGAAACGCTCAACACATACTCCAAGATCCATCTTCTAGCCTGGTTGACAGAGGAGGCTGATGCTGTAACCCTGGGGCTGAAAGCTCCCTGTGTAAACTAGGTCTCAGTCTGGTCTTCAGCGCATACTGTGATCAGGCAATTCCATGGAAAGTGAACTGTTTTGTCACATCCATAATGTCAAATGAAATGCTAGGTATTTGTGAATGATTATATAACATCTGAGATTTGTTGTATTTAGCTGTAGACAACTAGCTGTAATAATACACCGGCTCATGTTCTGTGAGATCCATAACGTGGAGTTGCCTGATCTCCCTCCCCCTGTCTGTCAGCTCAGCAGTCAGGCCATCAGTCTGCAAACAGACTCTCCATAACCCCGTCTCCGACTGCGCTGGGTGATACACAGATCACTCATGATGGTAGATTACTCGGGCTCGGACTCGACTACAAAGCGTCTGCACCTCAGCTGGAATCGGTGGGGAGAAGCGAGTTAATGGCTTTCCCAGGCTGCACCTCTGGTTTTGCCATGCCGATGACTAAGCTCTTCCTTTTGGCTACGCCGTCTCTGAACCTCAAAACAAAAACACTGTTATTTTTGCTCTGTTTTCCCAAGATTTATCTGATAGACTAACTCTCGCTCTTTCCATGAGGAACACTGTGAGATCTGCATCCACAGGCATGAAAAGGTCAATAAGCAAACAAATGTTATTTTTACATATCTTTGCTTTCCATAGTTACTATTAATCATTTGTACAAAAACATCTACAAAGAATTAGAAACCTTAGATGCTATATTTTATGGTGATACTATTTTCCTGTGATAATCCAAGTACTTCAAAGAAGCTACAGTTAGAGTCATAAATATTCCCCATCTGGGAATGCATGCAGGTATTTGAGTTGATGTATAGTGTCACACAACACATTGCTGATTGCAGTGCTTGTGTGTGTGTGTGAACGCATACTGGTAAAGGTATAAATGTGTGCATTAATGCATGAATGTGCATGTGTGTGTTTGTGTTTGTGATAGTGAGAGAGAAAGAGAAAGAAAGAGAGATAGAAAAAGTGTGTATGTTTGTGTGTGTGTGTGTGTGAGTGTGTGTGTGTGTCTGTGTGTGTGTGTGTGCAGGTTCACCTGGATCCCTCCTGGGCCTTCTTCTTCTCGATGAGTGGGTCCAACCATGTGATGAGAACTGACTGTGGGGACATGACTCTGACCGTGATGTCCTCCGCCTCGTCCACCTCTGCTGGCTCTGAGACACACACACACACACATACAATCAGACCTGTCTCCACATAATTGGATGTGTTTTGTTAAGGGTCTCGATACAGGTCATACTGTATAGACATATATGTGTGCGCTTGTGGCCGGCATATGCATGTACCTGGCATATGTTTCCTGTTCACAAGGGCCTTATTGATGAGTGAGCTTCTCTGTGTGTGTGTGCGTGTGTGTGTGTGTGTGTGTGTATGTGTGTGTGTGCACTAGTACCTAGCGTGTGTTTCCTGCTCACGAGGGCCTAATTGATGGGTGTGTGTGTGTGTGTGTGTGTGTATGCACCAGTACCTGCCATGTGTTTTCTGTTTAAAATAAACTTATTGACAGGTTAGCTTCTGTGTGTGTGTGTGTGTGTGTATGTGTGTGAGTGTGTGTGTGCACTAGTACCTGGTGTGTGTTTCCTGTTCACTAGGGCCTTATTGATGGGTGAGCTTCTGCCTACAGCTCTCTGGGCCTGCAGTGATACCACATAGACGGACTCAGAGGCTACGAACAGAGAAGGATACCAGATACACCCAGGCATCATTACACAATACACTAGCAACACACTCTTAGCACCACTACACACTTCAGTCCTAGCACACAATAAGAACTGACACGGTTCTACACTCCATACCTCCAGTATGTAATTATTAACAATTATAATGTAAATATCTACTACCATTACACTGTGTTTATGATTATAGTGCCTATCCTTTCCCCTGGCTATCTTACACAGTCTGTGGAGTCTACCAGTCCCCCATTTCAACACAAGTTGCATACTGTTATGACTATGTATGTGACAAATAAAAGACCTTGAACTTGAGCTTACATATACCTATATGCTGTACATATACACACACACACATATGCTACATATACATATTGATACATTACATAATCCACAATTATGTGAGCTGTGTGCACTAAGAACAAACTACATAAACAAATTGAATATTTTGCAATCCTTACCCAGTTTGGGCTTGTTGCGCTGGTCAGCCTGAGGCTGTGAGACGTCCACCCTGCGACTGGACATGCTCGGAACCCCCGACTGCTCTGGTGATCGGACTGGCTGCCTGGGGCCTGACGATGACTGGGGGGCCCGCAGGGGCCTCTGGGACCTCTGTTCTGATGAACGAAGACCCCCAAACCTCCCTGAAAGGCAGAAAGATAGAAGAGACACAAGTAAGTGTGTGTGTGTGTGTGTATGTAGGAGGATGAGTGAAGGTAAACAAATTGAAGAGGGTAAAGGTGAGAAGGAGAGAAGAGAACACTCAGCAATATGTTCTCCCAAGAAGATGTGGTCAACAGAGATTTTAGAACAGCTCAGTGGGGTTTTAGCCTCTCTAAGATGTTCTAAAATCACTGCAACCACAGCCTCTTGGGGCATAAAATAGATACACTGGAACAAAAGTGCCCTAATTTCTCAATGTGAAAATGATCATTCTTCCACTGTGGAATGTGGTTCTTTGGAGGCAATGGTTGCCAAGCAACACACAGACGCAGCAACTGAGCTTTTGTTTTGTTTTGGGCGCAGTAATGTTTACAGAATGAGATCACAGACAAAAACTGTTTTATAACGGCCAACTCGGCACAGTCAATCAAAATCAAAGACCGGAACTATCTGTTTTACAGTCACCATTGTACTCTTCTGGATGGACTTTGATGGTGTAGCAAGGGGGAATAGTGTGTGTGTGTGTGAGAGAGAGAAAGAGAGTGAGAGAGGGAGGGAGGATTTCTGAGAAAACAGAAAATCTGTTAACCAGTAAACCGGTCAACTTTACACTGTAGGCCTAAGACAAACTAGTGTGAAGTGTCCTTCACTGACTCAAATAATGTAATAGTGTGTGTGAGTGTGTCATTACGTTAGTCCAAGTCCTGCCTTCCTGGCCTTTAAAAAAATACAATCTCTGCCTTTTTCCCTGGGCTCTCTCCATGTCCCTAACTCATTGCTGCACACACACACACGCACACAAGATAGTCAGTCAGTTGATTCCTCAGTCCCAGTGTTTGCTTGAGAGGAAAACACTTTCTGGGTGGCCCAGTCAAATGTGGCATATTTCAGTTTAAGGGTTTGTAATTTAATTGCAATAAATTATTTGAAACTCTTTTTTAGAATTTTTAGAACCTCTGTGTAGGTAGACAGAGAAAAGCAAATGATAGATAAAGAGAGGAAGAGAGAATAATGTCTGGTTAAAATTACTGTGAGGTGGAGAACACACACACACAAACACACACACACACACACACACTCACTCAAATATCATCAGCTAGGTGGAGAACTCCCTTAAGTTGAAGTTACTTGGACCAGGAGGAAGAGGAGGTGAACATGAGAGGTCACCAGGAATGAGGTCAGGAATGGGAGGAAACAAGAAAGCCCTCTCGCTTTTGCTCTCTCTCTCTCGCTACTTTCCTTCTAACATCTCTCCCTCACTCTCACTTTCTACCTCTTGCTGTGAAGCATTCAATCTGTTGTCTTTGGCTAGACTCCTAAAGGCACATTCAGTCAGCCAAGGCGAATGAAAAAAAAATTAAAAGAACAATGTCAGGTCTTGACACAAAAGTTAAACCAAACACAGAAAACACATTTTTCTCACTGTGAGACCAGCATGTCTGTTTTGTTTTTGTTCCTTCTCACAGACACAGCCATGCAGATAGCGACACGCATTCAAGCACACAGAAGCAGACACATGTGCACATTGTGCAGCCACAATACTGCACACACACAGACACACACACATACACATACACACACACAATGTAATGCACTGATAGCCAAGCAATCTGTCTAAGAGAGCTGCAGGTGCTCTGCATGTATTATCCAGGTCAACAGTGTTGTGACACACTCTCACTACTGTCTGCAATAGTAAATTCTTCTAAATTTACACGCACATTCAAATGACTTTTACGACTGTGAGGCTTCTTCCAAACGGAATAAAGTAAGGCCCCAAATAATAAATAAATGCCTAAACAAAGTATCAGCCTAGCCAACATTTGTATGTGGGTTGGGCTATGCAAAACATAGTTTAGCGTGTCCACTAACAAAACATAATAAAAACTTTCATCAAAGCCAATGCAAATAACAAAGGAACAGCTACACAACTGAGCCTTCTGACTATTCTGACATTTGCAACATTTCGCTTAATTGTGTGGGAGCTTTGTGCGGTACAGTACACCAGTTCTTCTTACTTCAGTATGTCTGTGGGCCTCACTGAAGGAAATGCACTTGCAGTGTGCTTTAGGAAGCCCTAAATAACTCTAAACCTGCCTCTATTGGGCCTTTGGAAGCCATAAACTACTCAGAAGTACATGATCCACGGGGTCCAGCAAACAGCTTAGTTTTATGTTTAGTTGATCCATTAGGAATTCTACATAGTATCTTTGTGTGTGTGTGTGTGTGTGTGTGTGTAAGAGCATATGATTTAATTTCTCATCTCTCACTACTGCCACCTTCTGAATGGGAATGTAATAACACACAGGGTGAGTGAAAATGAGGAGGAATATGTCTGTGTATATGCATGCCTACAAGAATGCTGGTGTGTGTGTTTTGTGTTTAAATATGTGTGCGTGTGTACATGTGTGTATGTGGCCAGGGGCATTGTCTTGCCTGGGCCAGACCCATCATCTATGGTAGGGATGCCCTCATCTGGATAGCAGGTGGTTGAGCTGCCTTGTGTGGTCCAGCATGTTGGCAGAACAGATTGCAAAGTAACAGGCCAACAAAAGTAGTGTGGTGGGCTCCTGTCAGCCAGCTGGTGGCACAATGATGCCACAGAATAGACCTTAAACCCACAACAAAATAGAATATGGCCAACATGGAGGCAGCATTACAAAATTAGTACCATACCTAATTAGCTGACATGCCTCCAGGAGCTAGTGTGGACCGATGCTCCCTTAGCAAGCATGGGCAATAGTCTTCACACATTCGTGCAATGCTTGTAACTCTACCTAGCAGCTGTTTTTTTTTTTTTTTGTCCACGTGACTGTATTTACAGACAAAAGCGTGATTTGCATTGTAACAGTGAAACTGATGTTAGTGGCTTCCTCAGTAAAACGTGTAAAATCTAGAACATTTACACATGTGCTGGTCTTCATTTGCAGCATATTTATGATTTAATGATAAATAAATGATAAAATGCAATTCCTCGCTAATAGCAGTGAAAGGAGAGAAGAAGGATGGCATCATAATTTACAGCAGTGTCATGTTTATGGGCATTAAATTATTTATTGTGTTTGTAATTTCTATGAAAACAACTCTGATGTCAATTCCTTTTTTCCTTCAAGGGTTTCTGAAATGTACCCATTACCATCCCCTACTCCTTTAATGTACTTAGTGCCCTCTGCACCCATGAGTGTCACTACAAAACAATGTTCACTTGCTAATGGAGAGGGAATGATTCTAATGGCCTAACTCAAAATTGGGGAGATATACACAAACTTAATGCAAAACTTGAAACGTATGGACATTACAGGGGAAACAACAAAGCAGCAAGGACTCAAGGAGAATTATGAAAAGAAAAGCTGTATATAGCCCTCACCCATGTCCAAACCTCACAGATAAAGGAATTGTACAAAATCAATGTATTAACCTCGGTTAATAATTGTGAAATTATGGTACTCTTCTCCTCACTAATCTATACACTCTGAGATCAAGGCTTTCTTTCAAAATTTTAACCTCCCTAAATCAACCACAGGACAAGCAGCATTCCTAGACGCACCCCTCATCCTTAGTGAACTCACTTCAGCTCTAAATAAGACACCTAATAATAAATCTCCTGGGCCAGACTGACTACTAGACGAATTCTACATTTTTGGGACATATTATCACCACTATTCCATAGAGTAATTAGAGATTAAAGCCACTTTAACCATACCCACACATATGAATACTGCTGCCATGACGTTACTGATAATTCCTAACAGTAGAGAGTCACCAAGTTTCACACTGCACCAGGAAACCAGACAAGGATGGCCACTCTCGCCCTTCCTCTTTGCCATTTTCATTGAACCCCTTGCAGTAGCAATACGCCAAAGCAATAAAATTAGGAATAGGCCTATAGTCCTCAAAGAGACAGCACAAAATCAGGTTATATGCAGATGACTTTGTTTACTGAACCCATATGCATCCCTTCAGGAAACCCTTTATGTCATTAACAAATTCTCTCAAATCTCACATTACACAATTAATTGGAATAAATCAACACTTGTACCTCTCTCAGATGATGCCTGGGACTCTGGAACTCAAGAGTCCCCTCAACACTCCCCTCCCTCTTAGCACTGGGAACATTAAATATCAGGATGTCAATATTTTCCCCAGGCTGCAAGAGCTGTTTAACTTTAATTACACTCCCCTCCTCAGGAAAATAGAAGACGATTTTACACGCTGGTCAAAGCTCCCACTCACACTCATTTAAGACACTACCCCTAATCAACTATCTATTCTCGATGACCCCAACTACACCCACAGATAACTGGTTCAAATTCAATTCTACTGGAAAAATAAAAAAAAGAGAATTTCATGATCAACACTACAAAATAAAAAAAACACATGGCAGACTCGAGGCACCAGACTTCCTTTACTACTTCCTCACCAATCAGTGACAGTACTTAGTTAAATGGGTCCACAAACAGAACTGCAGTTACCCCTGGCTTGAATTGGAACAACATCAGTGTAAAAATATGTCAGTTGCAGACCTCCCCTCCCTTACACAGTATTTCTACAACAGCCTGGTAGAAAATGAACCAAATCACTAAGTCATCACTATTCCTGAATAAATTCACCCCCTTGTGGCACAACCCAACACTCATGTTACAAAACAAGCCTATCCACTTTTCTACATAGGAAGAAAAGGGAATCACATACCTCCACCAACCATTTCAAAAAGACCTGGCCTTCCCACCCAAGCCTATTTCTGGGAACAAACCTGTAAAAACATTTTCTGCATGACCACTAACTCTTACTTACAGCTTATACAATATAAGGTAATTCACAAAAATCACACAAAGTAAGAAGTTTAAAATGGGACTGACCAACACAGATGTCACAGCTCACAATGCACTTTAGCGAGCATGCACAACACTCCACCATCCTAAGTTGCAGAATCCTAGCTTCAGCATCACTCTGTCTTCTTGGTGATACATCCTATGTACACCTCCCATCTAAATTAAAAAATCCTTTACTCATTTCTCTGGTGGTTGCCAAGAAAGCAGTCCTTCAAAACTGGAAATCTAAGAACTTATGCCACATCATTCATTCGACCAATCTAATTGCAATACCTTTCAATGGAAAAAAATAATGCTCTCCAAAAGAAGCATATGTCAGCCTTTGAAGATACTTGGAACCTATTCATAACCTTCCTAAATTCAACCAAAACTCATTCAAATCTACCAACCCTGCTCCCACACACACTGAAGTCAACGACCCCCCTCCCACACACATACACTCAAACCAAATACTTTCACCAACCTCAGTGTTTTGAGTGATTGGTCTTGGTGATTGTATTTGGATTGGACCACTTGAGTCCAATTTTAAAGACAAGTGTTACACAGATCCAAGGTGACAGGTAATAAACTACTCAGCGGCAACATTAAGAGGATGCACTCAGATGCCCTGAAACTCATTTAGGCACACATAAACAGACATGTATTCACACACAATCAAACAGCCTTATACAAGATGGGCATAGGTGCGTAACATTACTAAGAGGGCATAGGCTTGTGACAATATGTGTGCCATCAAGAAGGCATAGGCACATGCCAGTGGATGATACTACAAAGCTGGCACAGACACATTCCAACAGGTGGCAAAAGGGGTGGTACAGACTTGTGACTCCTTATTGATCTTGTCTTAGTCTGACTCTCACAGAGCTGGGAGGGTGTGGTGCTTTGTGAGCCTTTAGCTCTGTGTTTGATTATGACCTTGGCAGTCAAGTATTCATCTCAGACTTCAGACCGTCTGTGACTCTCCTCTGAAACTGGCCATAAATTTCTGTAAAAATTTCCATAATGTAAATCTTGCTGTTTCAGTGCTGAGACGTGCTGAGGAGGAGTAAGGCACAGTGTGGACGTGTTGACGGTTTAACAATACTGGAAATCTGTCTTGGCTTTCTTCCTTCAGAGGAATTAAGAACACACACAAGCTAACAACTCAAAAACACACAGCTCTCTAATAGTGGATCACATGCAGTACAGAGTAACTGTTCAGTATGTGTATAGTGTGTCATATATTGTGTTTGTCTGTGCATTTTCTGTGTAGTCCAGTGTGAGTTTTGTGTTTTGTGCAGTGAGTAATTTGTGCATCATCTCAAACAACCATCTACACTACATGTAGTGAGACAAAACAAAGCGAGACAAACGTGGATCAAGTGGTGTTACATTTCAGGTATGCAAAAAAAGGCTAAATTTAGTGCACACTAAGGCTACATTTAATGCACATCCATTGTAGATATACAGCGGTGAAAATAAATATTGAATATCTTTTTTTTCAGTAAAGGTATTTCTGATTGGACTACTGACATGATTTTTTGATCAGACATTGATAATAACCCAAGAAATCCACGCATGTAAAAAAACCCTCCAAATCTATCATGTAATACGTTCACCGTCTGACCAAACTACAATGTCACAGTATTTCATGGCTTGTCTTGGCAAGTTTAAACATGTTTCTTCTTCAAAAATCTTATGAGTATGCACATATGGAGGCAATGGTTATGTTATACACTGTGTATTGTTTCCTCTGTAACAAATGTTCTTGCAGCCTCTAAGTCTTCATTGAGCTCTTTGTGAGTCTCTTGAGTAACACGTCTAAATATCCCTCTGACTCCCTGAATATAAAAATTGCAAAGAACTCCGGTGAGTGTCCATTTGATGGTACAGTGATACTCTACCATCATGCAGACAGTGGCCCAATGGTGCTGGAGGAATCCAGGAGCAGCTAGATTGACATGCATTTGCATCAAGAAGGTTGCAGATGTCTTGGGAGAGCTCTATGCTTTCACCACCATGAGACATTCTTGTGCCACACCTTGGTTTTGAAAAACTGTTTTGTGGCCACCAAAATTTACTAACTTGGGTGATATTATTATGCACAGATAGGCAGAATTACCTTCAAGCTAATTATAGATTACTTCTTGTTCCTTGCCATTTCTGGCCTTGGTTTTTCTTGGTGTGTTCAATAATTTTTCCCTTGCCATTCCACTTTATTACACATAACATCCTTTTTGGGCTTTAAAATTCTGCTTTCTTTACATGTGTGGATTTCTTTGGTTAATACCAATTTCATGTCAGTAGTATCAGAAATCAGTGTCAGAAATATCTTTATTTAAAAAAATGTTGACCCCTTCAATACTTATTTTCACCGCTGTACATGAAGTGCAGTTACTACTTTCTACTTAAGCAGAGCATTTAAGACAGACAAGGGACAGGACAGACAACAGACAACAGACAACAAAAGATAGGGCATAAGTAGACTCGCAATAGAGCATTAATTGTGATAAGTTAAGTTCACAGTGAGGTGGAGGTAGCAGCAGAGAAAAGAAAAGCACAGGAGTGTATTTCAGTACAGTGTGAATAATTTGCATCATGTTTTGTTCAACAGTCTGACTGCTTGAGGGAAGAAGCTCTTCCCATTCTGGAGGTGTGGGCAGTTATACTGCAGTACCTTCTACCTGATGGCAGTAGGAAGAAGAGTGCATGGGACAGGTGTGTTCTTCATAAAGCTTGTGGCTTTGCACAGACAGTGGGTGTTGTAGATGTCAGAGAGGGAGGGAAGAGAAGCCTCAGTAATCTTTTCAGCCATTCTCACAATCCGCTGCAGGGCCTTTTGTTTTGTAGCAGTGCAGTTTCCAAACCACACTGTCATGACACTATGATGACTACTCTCTACTAGTCCCTCTGTAGAAGGTTGTCAGGATGGGGGAGGGGAGGTGGGAAAGAAAGTAGAAAGTAGAGGCGTTGCTGGGCTTTCTTTATAACGTATCTGGTGTTCTGAGTCCAATTGAAGTTATAAAGTGAGGGAAAAATCCAAAGGGGAAATGTCCACAGCAGACCTGGGCTTCAGAAAACCTGACAAATATCATCACTTAAAGGATAAACAGATCATTTAGATCCCTTACAGGTTGAAACATCGCCACCATATGTTTGGCCAATACTTTACGGACTGCTTTAAAACTTTACTATCTATCCTCTGATTGATGGCGTTTTCACTGTGGACTCAACAGTTTTTTCTCTTCTCCTGCGTGTTGAACAACCATGCAGCATACCTTACTGTTTACTACACACTTACAGCTGTGTGTGTGTGTGTGTGTGTGTGTGAGTATTTATGAGTGTGTGTTTATGCCATATGAGCCAAATGGCCTGACAGAATTAATGTAGTGCTGCATAAATATCGAAACAATATGTCAAGTAAAAAGTGTCAGTTAAAAAAAAAATGTCAAGTTAAAGTATTTATGTCATATGCGTTGTTAAAGTTTTCTTGTACAATGAAATTGGTCCTTGTCATCTATGATGAGCTACAGCAGTACATTAATTAAAAGGATGCAATCTATTATATAAACATTTATTCCATGCACAATATGCAGTATTGTGTGCCATTGCTTTATGTCTTCCTCTCTCTGTCTGTAACAGAACCAGTATGTGTTGATGCAACAGAGCTGTATGGGTCTGTCACTCGCTAAGCAGCCTGACTGTGTCAAAGCCTAAATGGCTGTGGTCTCCCACACTGCTGTAGAGTCTGCCACAGAGGCAGGCCAGGTTCCACCCAAACGTGGTAGAAGGTGGCAGTGTTTGGGAGCCAATTGCATCAACCTGTCATTAACTGAAGGTCTCAACTCAGGACAGTTAATCAGACTGTCTAAAGATGGCAGAAATGCTCTGTTGCATTAAAGACAAAACCACTTGCCTCCCTTTAGTAAGTCATACCTATTCACTTTGCATGGTGGGAAAATCAATTACCACTGTCACTGACTTGTCTGTAAAATATCAGCATTCTGGAAGAATACAAAGTGTGTAAATCTTTACAGTAAACAAGTAAAAACAAAACTCTCTTTCTCCAAAAAAAAAAACTGTATTGGACACAGCAGGGGAATTTGCTAAGGACGTGGCCCAGGCTTGGCCCAGACATGGTGGAGAGACAGCAGCAGCACTCTGGACTCCCCCCAAACCCAACACACTGACTCTGGGAGCCAGGGCAGAAACAAGCGCCATGTTATGACAACACTGTGGCGATACCAGGGCGACAGACAAAGCACAGCACGATGTCTGGTGCACGCTGGCTTGTTGTCAGGTCCCAGAACCTCGACCCATTGGACCTAGAACCAGACCAGAAGAGGCCCTGCCTGTCAGGGAGAACAGCAAGCCCAGCCCAGAAGCTCCAGGGTAGAGACATATGAGCCAGTACCATACCAGGTCACAGTTAGCCAGGTTCAGTGCTCAACCAGAGGCAAATACAGCTAGCCTGAGCCAGATCCCACAGTGGTGGTGTCACACTGCCATGCCAGTATCACTCCATCACCACGCAGCATCATGTCTATGTAATGTATGCTAGCTGCTATGACTTCAAATCCGATGTTGATGTGAGGTTGCCGGTTTGAGCCCAGGGCTGGACCCTGTGGAATGATCTCATTTACATCTAGAAGTTGCTCAAGAGTGCCACAATATTCCAATAAGAATATCCTAACAAATTTACTTGTGTGAAGTTTGAATAAAATGTGTGTATAACATCACTTGTGTTTGTTTGTGCATCTTTTCTGCACGTTAGTGGAGGGAAAAAAAACAAAAATGGTTGAGCGCAAAGTGTTTTTTTTTTTTTTTTTTGATACAGAGAGACAGTAACAATAAACTGTTAATCTAAAATCACCCAGCACTTCATTAGTACCAAAACTAGTTGTGGTAGCCGTACCAGATTAACAGCACCATCATAGCCATGTTGGGCTAGCTCTGTACCAGATTAACAGCACCATCATAGCCATGTTGGGCTAGCTCTGTACCAGATTAACAGCACCATCATAGCCATGTTGGGCTAGCTCTGTACCAGATTAACAGCACCATCATAGCCATGTTGGGCTAGCTCTGTACCAGATTAACAGCACCATCATAGCCATGTTGGGCTAGCTCTGTACCAGATTAACAGTACCATCATAGCCATGTTGGGCTAGCTCTGTACCAGATTAACAGCTACTAAAACTGTCCAATGTCAGAAGAACTGCAACTTTGAAGAAAAAGCAGCTCTAAGCCAGAGGCTGAAGATCAGTGTCAAACTAGAACCACACCACACCATGCTGCACCACACAAACCGATACACGCACATGAGAAATGCAGCGTGGCAGGGGGAATGGCTAGCCTGATCCAAGGGTTGGAGATCAGCATCAAACCACACACACATACACACACAGAAATGTCCAGCTCTCCAGCATCAAAGTCAAACCACAAACACACACACACACACACACATACAAAGGAGAATGCAACGTAGCAGGAAAAGCAGCAGTCCCCATCTAAAGGCTGTAGATCAGGAAAACCATGTGAATACTCAGCCCTCTGAAAGCTTTACGAGATTCTGCCTTTCCATTGACTAAGAGCAGCACTCAACCACTGTACTGCAACCTGTGTGTAGCCTCTCTCTACCTCTCTCTTTCTCTTTCTCTCACTCTCTGTGTGTTTGTGTGTGTGTGTGTGTGTGTTCAAATGTAGTTTCTCTGTGTATATAAATGTAGTATCATATGTGTGTGTTTTTATCTCTGTCTGTACGTGTGTGTATTCACAAGTCTTGATAAGCATGTAGGATTTGTAAGTGTGAGCGTGAGAATATGGCTGAGTAAAAGTTTGTGTGTGTGTGTGTGTTTGTGTGTGCCCAAGTTACAGAAAGAAATGTGTGTGTTGACTGTCTGTGTGTTTTCGTGTGTGTGTTGCTTGAGTGTTTGTAATCCATATTAGCTCCAAAGAGAGCTTTCCATTTGGTTTTGATCAACCCACACTTCCTTAGTTTCCCCCGTTGGAAGGCTGTCATGTACATAGTTTGGCTGCAGATGAGCACAGTGGACTCAGTCCCTAAAAAAAGAGGGAAAGAGAAAGACAGAGGGAGGATGAAGAGAGAAGGGTAAGGGAGAAAGGCAGGGCTTCAATGTGTTTACTGCGGCCAGGCCAGGCTGCCACTGTCTTTCCTGGAAACTGGGGAGACCAGAGGTGGTTTGCACCATGTCCAAACACAATCCCGCAAGTCAAACACCCCTCTTTGGGATCGCCAGGAGACACGTAGAGCTATGTGTGTGTGTGTGTGTGTGTGTGTGTGTGTGTGTGTGTGTGTGTGTGTGTGTATGTATTAAATCCCAACCCCTTACTCTGAGGGCCACTGACAGTGTTTAAAAGGCCCAGTTGCAGGGTATTGTTATAAGCAGTGATGACAGTGATAGCCTCTCTCCCAGACTTCATATGAGCAATGGAACTGTAATCAGTCTCTGGGTCTTTGCTGGATGTTACGCCTTTATGAAGTCCATGACACATTCATTCACCCAGAACGTTTTACACTACAGTGGATGGAGTCTCTGGATCAAGATTGCTGCTCCCAAACACACAGATCACCTTGGCTTTTTTTTTTACCATTTCAGATACACACTTGAATGTTAAAAGTGCCCCTGGGAACCTTCTGTATAAAAAGGCCACTTTCCCAGGAAAATGGTTTCAAGATTTTCTATGGCAAAGTGCAGGTCTTTCAGCTTTGATAGTTTTAAAGCAGCAGAAGAACACAGAGTAAACTTCCAGTGGAAGGTTCTAGGACACCATCTTTTAAACAGTTCTAGATTTTTACCTTTATTGTGTAGAGGCCAATCAATTCACATTAATGAACTGATTTAAACAAATAGTTTTGATAAACCTGTCATGTCAAATTGCTGATATGAGATTTTAGAACACTTGTAGATTTAGATTTTAGAACACATCTATAATATGGTGTCATTCAGTCAGTCCAGCAGAGACATAACACACGAGGTCATAGATTTGGTCCAAGGAGAAGCAGAGAGACACTTCTCAGCAGTGAACACCGGTGTCAGTCAAAACAATTGTTAGTGTGTACCTTAAACAATTGTTAGTGTGTACCTTATATCCAAAGCCATGCTCCAAGCTAATCATGCTAATAAACATGGAACATGCTAATCATGTAATTAATTTTTGACAGGATTGTGCAATTTGGATTTTTTTAAAAGAAGGTGAAATTTCACTAGACACTTTCATAGGTTGTAGATCATTCCAATGTATACAATGGAAAATATTTTTAGTGTACATGTTCGATGTCATGTCTTCATGGTATTTTGTTAAAAATCAGGTCTATGGGATTTTCAATAGGATGGCTCTCGGGTTAGGAACACTACCGCTAGAATTGCTGTGTTTCCCTTTCCCTCCCTGTAGACATGTTGGTGCAGTTGAATGTGCATTGCAGCAAGTTGTTGGTTTACACAGTGTCTCAGATGTCTCTCTGCAATGTTTATGGCGTAACTGGCAGAGATGGAACACACACAGACCAGACCAATGGCCATAGCTGTCTTTCTACATGGTTCTGACACATAGCCTGGTTGAAACACATACTGATTTGATCCCGCTCTTCATCTCAGTATGGCCACTAAATCTATTTCCACTTCCTTTCATTTGTCTGAGATAGGGAACCAATTAAAAACAGACTTTTACCCCTGACACAATGGAGACAGGCTTAACACATGTTTTGTTTCAAATTATGCCACACCCTGCTCTATCTCATCTCTGCAAACATCAATGGAATCACTGGTCTGATTGGTCGTAGCTCTGTCCAATAAGCATAGTGGCATTTTGGTTGTTGATTCTGCCTCAGGAAAGAATATTCTTGATCTATTCTAGATCTCAGTAGATAGTGCTGCAGTAGGCTCGCTTACCGGTGGAGGAGTTTCTGGGGGTGCTGCTCTCAACGGCAAACCCGTCCAGCTTGACAAACTCAGGGCCTGGAGGGAGACACAGGAGGGAAACAGTCAGCTGAGCGGAATAAACATCACATTTACAATCCTAAGCACAGCAAGATGAGCAGAGATGAAGATGAGAATGATGATGAATGGTAAAGCCCTTAAGCTATAGCGTTTTATCTACTGGGTGTGCCCAGTCTGCAAGCGGGGGTAACGCTTGTCTTTCAGGCCTTTGCGAAGAAACCAAACCCTAATCCAAACCTCTGCGTCTCTGCGCCTTCTCGACTGATCTAACTCTCTCTCTCTTTCTCTTTTTCTTGTTCTCTCATTCTCGTCATTTATTTTATCCGTCTCTTAATGAAGTTTCACTTCATTTCACTCTGTAAGTTTATTTGAAGTGTCAAGCCGGTATGTAGCACACTGCCATGGAGTCCTTGAGGCAGCGTGCCATGTTTATGGCAATGTTTATGGTCTGCAGCGGCTCTGCCACTGGCCAAGCACATTTACAATCCACAACCCAATGGCACTAACACACTTGGTCATTATGAAAGCTGGACACAGTGGCCAAGGTGGTGGCCTATTTGGTCTGTGGTCTGTCTGCCTGAGTCTGTGGTCTGTTTGCCTGAGTCTGTGGTCTGTCTGCCTGAGTGTGTGTTGGTCAGTTGGTCAAGCAAAGGAGAGAAAGGAAAGGAGTCAGAGAAATGTACAGTAAGAAGCAGAAGAGATGGGAAAAGTGGGGGAGAAGAGGAGAGGAGGAGTGGAGGATGAAATGAGAGAAGAAAGAGCAGACAAGATGGTAAGGAAGGAGAAAAGGAACAGGGAAGAGAAAAAAACAGTAGAGGGGGGTAGGAAGGAAAGTGAATAAAAGATGATGACGAGGTGAAGAGAGGAGGACACAGGAAGAAAAGAGAGGGAAGAGATGAGAAAAGGAATAGTAAAGGAGTAATAAAAGTGTGTGTGTGGGGGGGGGTACAGGAGGAAAGAAAAGGAAAGGAGAGGGTGAAGGGATTGCAGGAGAACAAGGGAGAAGGAGAGGAATAGAGGAGGAAAGAAGAGGATGGGATCGGAGGAAAGGAGTTCGAAGAAATAAAGAGTGTGGAGTGATGAATGTGGTGTGTGTTGGACAGGACTGCCTACCACATCAGAAGGGTAGGGTTTGAAAGTGTGTGTGTGTTTGCAAGTGTATGTGTGTGGGTAGATTTCTGTGTCAGTGTGAGTGTTATTAAGTGTGTGTGAGTGTGTGTGTGTGTGTGTGTGTGGTTTTTTTTTAGTGAGCCACATGCATACAGGCTGGTCAAGCTAGTTGGACAAAAATAAAGTGCTTGCAGTGGAACTCTAGGCCTTTTGCACACTGGTCTGCTCACCACCATGGCGACGCCAGTGCAGACAGCCAAGCAACATGGAGTAATTAGGAAAGCAGGCGGGACTGATTAAATAAAGCATGACATGCAGTGTGTGTGTGTGTTTTGTATGTTTCTGTGTGCGTGCTAGTATGTGAGTACGTATGTGTATGTCATTGTGTGTGTGTGTGTGTGTGTGTGTTATTGCATGTTTCTGTGTGTGTGTGTGAGTGTGCATGTGTATGCCATTGTGTGTGTGTGTGTGTGTATGTGTGTGTACGATGCGCTCAAGAGACATTAGCCACTGCTCTGAGTTTTATACAGCACAAATACACAATCTCCAGAGAAGTTGTAAAACTAAATATACTTCACATAAAAACATAAAAATAACTCCTGTTATGTGTCTTAGACTGGGGCTGAGCTGGTTGAAGTGGCCGACAGACTTTAATGCCTCAGCTATGACAATGGGAAAGAATGACATGGGTTTGGGTTGGCAAAAAAAGCAATAGAGGTGGATGTTGTTTAAAATGAGCAAAAACACAAATGTCCACATACATGCACACTTTCACATGCACACACACACACACACACACACACACACACACACACACACACACACACACACACACACGGGTACACAGACACACACATGCTTAATTTCTGTCTTCATCTCTCACTCATACCACCACACACACACACACTAACCTCCTGGAACCTCTGCCCTGTAGACTGGCTTGCTAAGCCCATCCTCGTTCTCCGCACTCATCTTGAGAAAGTGCAGAACTCCAGGCTCTGAAACACACCGTATAACTTCAGTCTCAGTCTAAAACACACACATGCACACACTCACACAAACCTACATACTGCAATGATATATTCGCACACACACACACTAAAACACACATGAATGCACACCTACACAGATGCACTCACAAACATACAAACATACACACATGCACGCGTGCACACACACACACACACAGGCAGGGTAATCTACACTGCAGATGTGAATCCTCATGATGGGAAACCCATCCAGGAAGTGTTTTATTTGACAGCATATTTGTAAATGTTTCAAAGCATCAGTAGAGCCTTATAAAAGACCTGTCTGTCTATGCAAACATCTCCGATGACTGTGACTGATTGCTTCTCATTCAGCTTCCCTGGCAGCTCGCGCACACACACACAAACACACACCTACCTACCTATCTTGAGAACTACAGAATTACATGCAAAAAAGTAGTTTAGGCAAGGGGTTACCCTGTCAAATATTGCCTGCTCAGTGTGAGTATGTGTGTGTGTGTGTATTTGTGTGTGTGTGTGTGTGTGTGTGAGAGAGAGAGAGAGAGAGAGAGAGAGAAAGTCAAATACAGAGAGAGAGAGAGGGAGAGATGCCAAGAAGAACTGGCAAACAACTGTGTGTATGTGTGTGTGTGTGTGTGTGTGTGTGTGCACGCGCTCGTGTGTGGTGCTGAGAGAAACTGGCATGGTTTGGTGTTCCCTTGCCATCATGTTCAGCTCTGAGCATATTTCAGATAAGACTAAACTGAAGACTCGTAACTATAAAAGGAGGTTACTCACAGAGAGGAAATGGAACCTTCAATCAGGACAAATATGGAGCTTGAATCAGTTGTTTTCGGTTTCTGTTTTCTAGCTAGGCAGTGTGTGTGTTTGTGTGTGTGTGCATGCGCACACGTGCATGTGTGCATGTCTGTGTGTGCATCTGTATAGGTGTGCATTCATGTGTGTTTTGCTGTGTGTGTGTGTATGTGTGTGTGTGTGTGTGCAATGGCTCTCTTACCCACATCCTCCAGGATTTCAGAGCGCTGGTCCTTGTCCACAGTGATGAAGCGCAGTGACCTCATGGACTTGCCATAGCCAATGCTGTAGCGCTCCACAGGCCTGCCGTCTAATTGGTTGGGAGGATCCCATGTGACCTGCAGGCCTTTATCAACTTTCGTCAGCTTCACATTCCGGGGCTGCAGGGGCTTGCTGGCTACAGGGGGTCAATCAATCAATCAATCAATCAATCAATCAATCAAGTCAATCAATCAAATAAATATTGGGACATGATGAGGCAATACTGAATGAAAAAATATCAACACTGAATAAATAAACTACTAAACATCGGGACAATGTCATGGAAATCTGACATCTGATTTTTTTAACATCCATAATGGCAAATTCAGTTACTTTTATATCGTGAATCATAACACAAAATTTCTGCATTTAATCAATGTATTCAGCGGTAGAGGTAACATGATAAAGGGATAAAATTGTAATATATTAGTAATATACTACTATGATCATGTTCTGTCACATCCATAATGTGGAATTGCCCACCAACAAAATAAATGAACATCAATCAAAAACATCAACTAGAAAAGCACTTGGAGAGCGCAGACCTCCAGCAAGGCAATGTATGCTCACTGACACAAAACAAACTCCAGATGGTGTTCCAGATCAACACCAAAATTTAATCATCTGTTCTTGTCCTACAGAATACCCACGTTGTCAAAAAAAAACCCAAATCCGTGCAGTACAGGCAAACAAATGTAATTTCCTTTAAGGAGGTAACAAACAAGTCAATGTACTGAAACAGTAAACATTGTCATAGAAGTTGCCTTAAGTTTACAACTGATATATGATGACACTAGATTAAACATTGTAAATGTGACACTGTTATTATCTGGAATGATTTTATAAACGTATGTAATGGAATGTCCTAAAACAATAACGCTCTCATGGAAGTTGTATTACGTTTATAACATAAGATGACACACTGGACTGAACATTGTAATCGTGGCACTGTTATTATCTGACATCATTTTAGCTAATTGTTGCTTTCTGGTTTGTGTCCTCCATTTGGTCTTCACTCACTGGTAATGTGAGATCAAGCTCTGTTATCCCTGTGGAGATGCTTGTATCTGAGAAGTCTTTAAACACTTAGCAGCACAACATGGTGCCTGAGCCACACTTAGCAAGACTTGAGCCTAAGGGTGTGTTTGTGTGCTTTTGTATGTGTGCATGAGTGTTTCTCTCTCTGTATGCGTGTCTGTCTGTGTTTGTGTGTGTGAGTGTGTGTGTGTGTGTGTGTCTGTGTGTGTGTGTGTGTGTGTGTTTATGTGTGTGTGTGTGTGTGTGTGTGTGTGTGTGTGTGTGTGTGTTCCAGCTAATAAAGCCTATGTAGTGTGCCATACACTTTGCTCAGCAGCGCCATGTTTTCCCTGAGAATCATCTCCTGTCCTGAATTATCTTCCCCTCTCACTAAGGGCTGGGTGGACCTTGGACCCAAACCTTAGGAAGGAGGAATAATCCTTCTCTAATTTATCCCTCTCTTCCACTTTTCCCATCGCCCAGGGAAAAGGCCCTGGAACCAAATATTAAGAATAAATAGCTGAGAATAATCTCCATCTTCATCTATATCAGACCACAGGCTCATCACTTATAGGGTCCTGGAATCAAAGCTGAGGAGCTGTGAATAATCCCTCTCTTTCCTCTGTCTTCCAGACTCCCCAACCAGACTCATCTCATTGCTGTGGAGGATTGCCCAGGAACCAGATCCAAAGAAGAACATTAATCTGGAGTCTTGATGTCTCAGCGCTGCTCAGCTTTAGACCAGCTTTACTCTCCCTTTCTCTGATATCTCTCACTGAAGGGATACACTGCAGGATGAACAGCTGAAGTATTCCATTATCAGAGCATCCTACATCAATTAGCTGCTGCTACAATCAGTGTAACTTGTTCAAATCATTGAATAATGCTCAGTGTAACTTGCTCAAATGATGTTTACTCTCCATAAACAGAAACAACTCAGTTGCACCTAAGACTGGCATGAATCAGCCAATTGTGAAAAGTCTTTAAGGGTACACAACTCAGGGATTAGGATAGGATGGACAATGTGATTCAGCGTCATCGTCTTAATCTCTGGTTCTGATATCTTTATGCTAAGCCTCTCGGATTTCTCTCTTGATGCTTTTGAATTCTCTTTTTAGCTTAGGAAAGTTCCTTTCCTAATGCAGTGACACAGGAAATATTTAGTGGTAAGGACCTGCTGGATTCTGAAAATGTTTAGGAAAGGTTCTTACTTCCTCCTTCAGTATAGTGTACGCTGGTGGTCCATATGAACCGAAAGGTGGCATGAAATGTAAACAACCAATCAACTTGGCACAGATCAATAAATCCTGTCTTCCCGTAAAAAGTGCATTCGGATTTTCTTAAAATCGCTAAGTCCTAATGAACTCATCATTGTGTGTCAGAATGTCCCTTCTGATGAATCCCATTGTCCCCCTAAGCCCTGGATCCTCAAATGCCAAACTGACCTGAATAATCTTCATGACTGGATGATTCATGTCAGTTAAAGGGGAAATCTGTTGTGAATCAACAAATAATCCTTTTTTGAGGTTGCTGAGTGCTGTCTGCACAATGAAACTGAAAGTGAGCTCCTGTACCCCATTTGGTTAGTTTTAGGTGCTGATTCACTATTTGGTCTATGCTGTATCAAATTTTCTCATTCTTTCTCCTACCGATTGCACTCAGAGACCTGCAGCAACAGTGATTTGATTCACACTACATTTTCCTCTTTAAGTCTTTGAGGGCTCAGGGCTTAGGGATTTTGAGGACATTATTATGATTCAGCCAATGCCTCATCCTCTTTATCTGAAACCTGTCTCTATATTTCATTTATTCTTTCCTTCTCTAAATCTCACTCTATCTCTGTGTCCCAGTCACTTTCTCGCAGTCGCAGTCTTTTACGCACTGCCTCAGCAAACACGACAAACACCAACAGTTACACCCATGTGGAAGGTCAGTCTGTTTGTTGGGCAGTGTAAAGCAGCTTATGTCTCTGTCTCTTCTCAGTATTGCCCCATACAGTAGGGGAGAACTGGTCAGCATCAAGCCCAAGTCAAAAGGGGATGGAGGAAGATAAACTCAGCCAGCCTCTCCAACTGCAGTCCTTTGTAGAGAGACATTCCATGGACTGGACTATAAAGTTGTTTATGAAGTCTGTTCATTGCCATCTGTCCCTCCCTCCATCTCACTCTCTCTGATCATCTGTAACTATTTTTCTCCTTTTCTTTCTAATCTCTTCATATTTTTTTTATAATTGTGGTCTGAACTCAGTAGGTGGGACTCAACTTGTCTTGTTGTCTTGTCAACTTGTCTACTCATGGGCAGGGTCAGGACAGTGATTATTTATGGTGGGGCAACAGGGCCAGTGCAAGACATCATGTGGGATTGCATGTTGACTGTTTAACTTATATGCTACTTGTCTTTTTTTCTGAGAGAATGCAAATACTGTGTGTGTGTGTGCGCGCGCGCATGTATGTGTGTTAGAGCGAGAGAGAGAGAAGAGAGAGGGAGAGGGAGGGAAGGCCTGATGTGTGAGACAGAAGTAAGTGTAGGAAAATGCAATGTTTCCTTTGAAAATATTTTGCATCATCAGGGTAACGCCGTGTGTGTGACTGTGTGTATCCAAGATCTTATAAAGGTCTACATATCACGATTTTGGACATGTGGTCATTATATAGCCTGCAGTTTTCACATCGCTCAGTGCTTTATGTGTGTGTGTGTGTGTGTGTGCATGCATGTGTGTGTGTCTATCAGAGATAGAGGGTGAGAGAGCGTGTCTTGCATGTCAGGGCCATGTTTTTATAAGGTTTACACCTAAAGACCTTCAGGCTATGCACCTGTTATTTTCCAATGTGGTGTCAGAAAAGCATGCAGCCTTACCAAGTCTCTCTCTTTCTTTAAACACACACAAACACACAGACACACACGGACACACACACACACACACACACACACACAGTTGTTTGGACAGAACCAAGAGCCCTGCAGGGGTTAATGGTAGGAAATGATAGATGCTGTGAGTTAGCTACTAAGCTTTGCCAGAACCCTGTTCTGGTACCTTTGATCTGCAGACAACAACACATCTGTTCCTTTACGTGACGTTGCGTTTAAAATCAGTACTTAAAGATAAAATCTGGAGCGAATCAACCCATAGTCCTATTTTTTCATGGTGCCGAGTGCTGTCGGTTGGTATAAGAATGACAGAATTTGGTGCAACGTAGACCAAATAGCAAAACAGCAGCCAATGCTAACTGGTGAGGGAAAGGAAGTTTTGTTTACTTATGCTCCCATCTGTTAGGGTTAGTTGCCAGTTTGCAAATGTGGTCTACGTTGCACCAAATGCTGTTGTTTTAATACTATCTACTGACAGCACTCAGCAGCCTAAAAAAACTGGGATATGGGCTATCTGACTGCTGATTTTTCCTTTAAGAACTTGTTATCTGCTAGTTATCTGCTCAGTGCATTTGACCGTAGTACATATGTAGGCTCCACACACACACACACACACACACACACACACACACACACACACAGACAGACCGACACACGAACACCATCAAAAGAAGTTGTATTCTAAAAGTGTCCTAATCCCAAGTTAGGTGTCCAGGTGCTGGTCGTTGAGGAAGAAGTGTTAGCATCTGCTAGCATATTAGAGTCATAAATGGCTCCACAGCCCAGCTAGGTGCCCTCAGGATGAGCATTAATGCTACTTCTAGCACTAACCTGCTGACCTTCCTCATGACCCTTCACACCGCCTGCTGTAAAATGAATCACATACACATTTCTCTGTGTATGGGCTCAGAAGGCTCTGTCTGGTAAAGTGTCTGGTTATCTGTCTCTCACTGCGGTGTGTCAGTGGGTGAAATATGATGTCATTCAACTAGGGTTGTCACAATAGGCTACTACCATTTCGAACAAAATCAATACTGATTCCCAGACAACTAGAGAAAATGTAAAAAAAAATTCAGAGCCAATGTCTGATTAAAAATGTCTGAAATGACACTTTAGCTGCAGAACGTACTATACTGAGCCATCTAAGTCTACTCTTGTTCACTCAGCTCATGTATTAAGTTGATAGTAAAGGGAGGAAGCCTGGGAAAAGCCATCCTGATCTGTGAGCCACTTGATTTTACTCTGCAGCTCAGTATGGCCACCAAGCCTATTTGCACTTTGTGCTATATGCTTGAGATAGGGAACTATTCAAAAATGGGCTTTCACCCTTGACGTGATGGAGAAAGGCTTAACAGCCAAAACTAAAATCTAGAGACAACAATCAGTGGCCTTTAGATCTACATTCGTAAGAGAAGTGGGAGATGACATACACAAACTCTGAACAGACATAATATAATGTATGGTAATAATGCACTTGTGATGGGTTGTATTGGAGATGTTTGAGATCTTTTTCCTCTTATAGTCTGGATCTTTTGCCTACTTTATCTTCATGCCCCTGAGAGCTAAGAACCCAATCATAGATGTATTTCTAGGGAGTGCCTCCCTAGATTGATCCAAGTAGCCCAAGAGATCTGAGAGATCACTCACACAGTATGACTGTATAAACATCAGATGTACAGTGCTGTTTTACATTTATGAAGCAAAGTTCAGCTATTCACAACAATGATAGGGCTTGTTTACTGTTGCTTGGTCAACAATGAGACTCTGATTGGTTCATTGTGTGTGAGGATGAGTGTGTTTTAAAACACATAAAAAAGGTATGTAGAGGTACATCATTCTTTCGAAAGTGTGTGCATGTTCAAATAAAGAGATCAAGAATATGAACCCACAGGTTTTCAGTGCTAATCAGTCTCAATATACCATCATGTTCTTCAGCCTTAGGGGTTAGAGTCAGTAGTAATTACCTGTGTGTCTGTGTGTTTGTGTGCGTGCGTTTTCAACAAGAGCACGCACCTTCTCACACCCTCTCCAAGTTTTTTTTGCACACCAAGGGGCCTTGACTACGTCTGTGTGTGTGTGTGTGTGTGAGAGAGAGAGAGAGAGAGAGAGAATATTGAATAACTGCAGTGGCCAGGTGTTCAGCTCTCGGAGCAGATGAAAGATGACACAACAGCAAGGAGGCGATGAGGACTATCCCATTCTGAAGAGACAGGTTCAAGCACTGGAGTTAAATGCAGTCAAATCTCTCACACGCACTCCCTGCTCAGGAGCAGCAGGTCCAAGCACTGGACTCATTTTCCTTGTTTCTTTCTCTCTCTCTCTCTCACTCACACACACTTACACAAACATGCACACTTACATTTACCCACTTACTGGGCTCCAAAGTGTTGCTTTGTGCTAAATATGTCAATCAAACTATGCCCACTTATTCCTCCATGTGAGAAAGGAGAGACTGAATTCCAGTAGCTTGCATGGACTTGATTCTTTCTCTCTCTTCATTTCTCTCTAACTTCAATTCTGTCATCCTATCTCTCTCTCTGTCCATCCATCTCTCTCTCTCTGCTCCTTTATTTTTATTCCTTTGTTTCCCATCCAGTTTGGGTAAAACCCTTGACAGTGCCCGTGATTGGATCTACTCCATGCTGAAGAGTGGGAAGCACGGCTTTCCAAAAAAACTAGGGAAACTGACAGAGAGCAGGCGTGTGGAAAAAGGCCCGACTCCATTCTTTCCTATATGTATGATCTTTTGGGCAGATGTCTGCAATTGGGTGGCAGATGTTGTGTGTATCCATGCCTCTGCTGGAATGAGGGTGTCCTCCTTCTGCTTCCATAGTGAGCAGTCTACAGTCCAGGCTATGGAATGGTTCCGGAATGCTTCCTCATTCTCAGCACTGCAGCAGCTAAACATATTTTCATAGGCAGCATGTCATGTACTAGATGTGGTGTACTATAGTACCCATGTAAAGATGATGAGTCATATATATTCATGAAAATGTATGTAATTGAGTGTGCTCCACTCAATACTGCATTTTGCTACAACACTAGTCAGGGTACTCTCCAAAGACTTTAGTTTCCTTGACTAAATTTCTTAGCATCCAATCGGGAAACAGAAATTGAGTGCCCAACCACTGCAAGCGTATGCCCATCAAGTGTGTCCAGACTCTTTAAAAAAAGTGAAGTGAACTGATGTAAGTTCACTTACATCAGTTCACTTTAAGTTGGGATACATGGAAAGAGGTGAAGAGAGCAGAAACAGAAGGAGGAGTAGAAAACAGGGATGTGACAAGGAGGCAAGGACATAATCTTGAGGTCTGTGATCTTAACACTGACAAAAAAGAATTTAAATAATTTCCCCAATCACACTAATTTACACTGTAAATCCATGTAAAGACAACATGGTACTGTGCTGCAAAAAGAGGGTTCCTAAGTGGGATGGGGTTGTTGAATCAAATATGTGGTAGGACATAATACTGGATGCTTACAACTCTACAAGTGGATGAAGGAGAGTAACTGATGCAGAGATGGAAAAGAACTCTCAGCAAGGGCGCAGAAAAGAGGTGAAGAGAGCAGGAGGAGGAGGAAGAGGAGGAGGTGAAGAGAGAAGGAACAATAGGAGGAGGAAGAGGAGAGACAGGGATTTGAGGCAGAGGCGAGGACATGGTCCTCAGGGAGACAAAGGATATGATTGTGAGGAATGAGAGGTTAGAATGAAGGAGGAAGATGGGAAGCATGAGACAGCGAGAGGATGAGGGAGAATTAGAGAAGAGATAGGAGGGAGAGAGAGAGAGAGAGAGAGGAGAAAGGATCAGAAAGGATTGGAAAAGCCCAATCCACAGCTGTTTCAGTGGAGTCCCTGGATAGAGATCAGTGACCTAACACCCAGAGCATTTCCACACTACAGTATGCCTCTAGAGGAGAGGGGGAGAGAGAGGGGAAGAGAGGAAGAGAGGGTTGGAGAGACAGAGGGAAAAATAGCTGAGAGAGAAAGATAGATAGAAACAGAGAGAGAGAACAGAAAGGCAGGTGGCAGGGAGAGAGAGAAAGAAAGAGAGAGAGAGAGACTATAAGCAGTTTAAACAATAGAAAAAGATAGAGTGAGTTAAAGAAAGCTGAGTATGTGAGTGGCAGATGCAAGGAGATCCAGGAATAGAAAACAATAATCTGATGATCAAAAGATGAGGAGCATCCAAGAGAAAATCAGTCAGAAAGTGATAGTCTGTAGTGACATTTGTAGTAAAGAAAGACAGAAAGTGGTAGATGCTGTAGTAAAGAGAAATAGAAACAGCTTCTGCTCTAAAAAACAGAAAAAGTGATACGTTTGTAGTAAATGCAGACAGAAAATGATGCAACCGTTGGTGAAAACAGGCAGACAACAAAACAGTCTCTAGTGAAGTTGGGCTAAAAGTATTATGGTCTGTAGTAAATGCATCCTGAATGCACTAAAGTCTGCAGTAACGTGGCAGTTCCACGCCTCTCCACTTCTCCCGACCTCTGCAATCTGTCCGCTTGGCTGCTCTCTCTACCCCAGAGTGCGGGGTCTGGCTGGGGTGAGAGCGAGTCGGCGAGTGCGGCCCGAAATCGATTTTACAAACCGTCTCAAACATCTGTGGCGTGTCTCTCACTGTCCCTGCTTGCCCGTAAAAAAGAGCCGCTGGACAGTTTGCACACAAAGCATTTGGCCTAATGCAGCTTGACACGTGCTGACGGTTAACACTCAGATCCCCACCACTACCACATGACCCCTGGGCACAGGCTCACCCCCACCCCCGACACACATACACACACCTGACACCCCCCCACAGACACAAACACACACACAGAGCAGCTGAGAGAGGGGACCAAGGTCGGGTCCTAACCAGAGCCTCGCCTGTATTGTTGTAAGCTACTGCTATGCCATGGAACAGAACGGAGGCCAAACAGCTCTTCGATCCATCCAAACATCAACGCAAGCGAACGGGAACCTGATGTGTTCTTTCCACTAGTCAAGGCTACAGGCCCATGGTGGCGGAGCAGTTGGACATTAAGTACTCCATGGTCTGCTGATACTTGCCTTTTTTCCCACACACTGACAAATTACTAGCCTATACCCTGCTATACAATACTGCATTATAAACAGCTTCCATTAAACCAGACTCACCCTCCTGAAGTGTGGTCAGTCAAGAATTAATGTCTGGGACTGCACTGAGAAAAAGAGAAAAAAAATGGCACACAGCTCCTCCCATGAAATACTTCTCACCAAAAGGCGAAGCATTTGAGCCAAAAAAGACTTCAGCTCAGACATTGAGGTGTGAGAGAACAGAACATAGATGCCACGTGATAAAGCTGGTCACCTTGGATGAGTCACCTGACCTAAGGTGCGCTATGGGGTTGCTAAATACCAACGTCGGGGTGGCAAGATATCTAAGGAAACTGTCTTCCAAGACAATGCAGTAGAGGTCATCAACTAGCTCCCAAAATTATGCTAATTAAACTTGAGCACATAACCCAAAACAGAATTGTAATAAAGTGCCTAAAACATCAGACCACATGACATCATGCTCCCCACTAGGGAAGAAGGCACATTTTGAAAAATAATGGACTGAAAAAGACCCTCACAGGGCTAAAGCAGGCAGAACAGAACACTTGGTGAGAAAACAGAAGCTGCACTTTTCTCCTTGTCTTTTCAGAACACCTGCACAGATTGGGTGTGCAAACTTTTTTAGTTCTGAGCAGCCCATTGCAGTCCACACAACCAAGACAGACAAGATGGACTTTTAACTGAGCAGTCAAACAATATGATATCACTCTCTCTCAACTACCTTTTCTTCTCTGTGTACACACACTGATAAACATACCCATCTACACACACACACACACAGACCCCTGTCCCCAAGCGGCTCTGTGAAGGGCTGCTGGAGGTCTGGTGTCTGCGCCAGATTACATCACTGTCTTGGCCTAGTGTTTCTTTCTTTCTTTTTTTCAGAGAACCCTGATGGCAGGGCGAGTTCAGCTACACTGCGCATGATCTAATATTTGACATATTATTTTAATTGTGGAGCAAAGGGAAGCATTTCCAGAGGGTGCCCATGAGGTAAGAGTGTGTTCCATGGCTGCTGGCTCTGTGAAAAGCGACATCATATTTTCCTCACTCAAACAATCCCAATGGAAAAAAGACACAGTTACAGCCTGCAGAATTAGATTCTCTGAGCAGGGATTCCACATTTTCAGGGGTAAGACAGGTCCTAGAGCTCCAGCATGCAATCCTATATTGCCTGTTTCACCAAGCTGGAATACAGACTAGGCATGTTTTAGAGTAAACCACCAGTTTTCCCCTCACTGGTGGATTACAGCAATGTCAAACACGCTGTCACTGTTGTGGATTTTCAGTGCTGTGAAAGCATGAATTTCCAAGTACATGTCATTTGAGATATCAGACTTCGACCAAATTGAGGCAACTACCTCAGAGCAAAAATCCAAACAAGGATTTTTCTCCCCCAGGAGGATTTCGATTCTCTAAATCCTCTACAGCACCAGTTTACTCATCTGCAGTGTACTGACAACTCTTCAACAACTGGCCTCATAAATATTTTAAAAAGCACACATGAGGCAAAACTGATCAAACAAGCTGAAATAACGCTACCTGCGCCTTATTTTTATGGACATGAATTAAACGATGTGGGCAAACCATGACAACCATGAGATTTCTTAACATATTACAGAAAACGTACAGCACACACATCTCTATAACATAGACCTTCCTCTTCTTTCACGACTCACTCAAAATTATATAATGACTCCAAAAGTTTCACCTGAGGGTAAAGTTTCTGAGAACTGATAAATAAATAGAAATCTTCCAGTCAAAGTTACGGCAACTTAAGGTATATAAGGTATAAAATAAGGAGAGCTCAGACTCTTACCTGATATTAGTGGGCATAAGGCGCAAAGTAAGACGTAGAGCGCGAAAAGACTCCGTGCTGCCGCGGGAGACATCGCGAATTCTGCTCGGGACCTGCCGTGCGCCTCTACAATGGATGGAGAGGGATGGGATGCTCGTGCGCCTGCAGACACGGGCGACTCACGTCTGATTCCTCGACGCTCTATCTCCCTCTTCCGGGAGAGCGCGGGACTGGGCTTGAGAGTTTCTATTCCCAAGAGTAAGTGGTGCACCTGCTGGTGGTCATTACGTGAATGTCGTAGTTTGATATTTTCCCGTTAGTTGGTGTTGACAAATTGAAATAGGTTATCTCCTTCAGACTATTAACAATCGAGTAAACCAAAATTACAAAACATCTAGCCGGCTACCAAGAACTTTTTGTCAGACCCGCTCTATAGTGCCTTGAATTACCCTGTTGTTTAGCTACCTCTCCCCCATTGACTCACCCCATGACAGACCAGTTAGAGAAAGTCTGCTCGAGCCGGCGCGTAAATCGGGGAAGACCGTGACTGGGCCAAGAAGTACAGACCGAACGCGGAATATGGACGGAACAAATGATTGATGCCAGGTGACAGAACCCCCATCCCAACCCCAACCCCCACCACTCGCTACACACACACACGCACACACTCACACGCACACACGCACACACTTGTGTGGAAAGAAAACGAGCTCTTCCCGCCTAAATACTGCAACATCTAAGAGGGACTTGCAGTATACAACGTACATATGCCAGTTTTGTTGAATGGCCAAAAACACACTTCAGACAATCTGTTGAATTGATCAAGTTTTAAGATTTTCTCACGATGCAGTGTAATACAGAAGTAGCTCGACAGCGTCCACTGGTGGTGGTAGATTTCACCTGCGCTCGAAGAACACATCCCGCATCACACGGTCGTCGGCTGAACTTCTAATTCCCGAAGGCAGGGTCTGGTAGCGGCGAACCCTCTCCTTTTCTGCCGTCCCTAGTGGGCCGAGGGCACTGTGTTTGGGTGGGGATGGTGTCAGACATATCCTCTTATCCACATATCCTCATATTCCTATCCTAGTCATAACAAATAGCCTATATGCGGGATTGTGTGTGTTTTATGCAAGGCTCAACCTTGTACAATATATGGAATGGAATCCTATGATGAATCTATGTTTAATTTTCACAGAGGCATATTAAGTTTCCAAATCAAAGCTCCACTTTCATTCCATTGTAAATATTAAGGACTATTAAGGAACTATTAATTTGAGGGGTTTATGTACAGAATCCCCCAGTACCCTAGCCTATCTCACAAGCTCTCAGAGGAGAAGGAATAGAATGTGGAGCCACCAATTCTGTTATGACCTGCTGTGTCAGCTTAAAAAGAAACACATATCTATAGGAAATCATATCAGCAAAAGCCTCTTCACATATAAGTCCACCATCAGTACATCTAGTCCTGCTCATAACAACAACCAGCTCTGCACATATCTCTGCCAGCCTGTTAATGTTGAAGTAAGCAGGGCAATGTATCCCGAGAGATGTGCATACAAAGTCTGTGTTAAATTTTGACTACAGGTTCTCCTCCTCCTCCTTTTCACTACTGTCTCTTTTTCTCTCATAAAAAAAAAACATCCAGGTATCACTACCCTCCCCCCAACCACAAACACACACACACACACACAGGAGTTCCATGAAATATTCAGCAGTAAAGCTGACACTATAGCTAGTGGACAAGAGGACCTTGCCTGGGGTGTCATCGCCACATACCCGAACTAGCCATATTCAGTGTAGATGACTGAGTTGCCGAGGCAACTTGTTCTACTTTTGTTTTGCATGGGACACGTGTTTTCTGGGCATGCCTCTGTTTTATTCAAATTCAAAGGATCAACATTACATAACAACAACACACCTGTTAACGAGAGAACTGCACTCTCACAAAAAAATGACAAAAACAACAACAAACTCAATTTTTAAAAAAGAAAACACAAATTTTAAAAAAGAAAACAAATGTGAAACATGGAAACATGGAAACATGTCAACACAAAACAAAACAGTCATTACAAACATGTTACAAATGTTCAGAATAATGCTAAAACCCATTAATTCCCATATTGAAAGCAGGCAGGATTACATAAACGTTCTTGTTCCAGAAACATGAAAACACTGTGAGTCCTAGTGTGCATGACAAATGCATTAGCCTATCTTAATGTGAAGCAGGCATCCCTGCTCTAGGCTGGGGGCTCTTACATGGTCTCCTTGGAGTTCTCACTCTCCCTCACAGGGAGCTGGAAGTAGCTTACAGGCAGGCAGGTACCGGTGCGGTCTCTGTAGCTTTCACGGTGTCTCTGAGCCAGCTGCAAACACACACACAGACACACACACAGACACACGAATACATGATGCACACATAGGCTACACTTGTACATGCACGTATACAGTGCATTACAAACTGTAAGTTTACCACGCCACTGACTTACAAGTCTTGGTGAGGTTTACTAATAGTTAAGTGAGCAGAAATGTAGGTGACAGGAACTGTACCCCACCGAAAAACTTTCACGATTGTACACCATAAATGGCCTTTGCTCTGGAAGAATGCACAGGAAGAAGTTTGAGAGTACCATAAATGCTCTCTGCTCGGGGGAAAAAATCAAGGAAACCGTAAATGGCCTCTGTTCACCTGGGCAAAGTTCTGGAGCTCTTGCTGGCGAGTCCGAGCAGGCTGGACTACGGCCAGGTGGCAGTCGTTAGAGGCAGTGGATGGGAACATCCCTCCCCGGACATTCACTGCAGTGCTGATGGTCATGGACGTGAGGCGGGACTCCTGGAGGCACTTGCTGGTGGCGTTGCCATATGTGTCCCCATATGTGAACTTGATGGTGGGGACATGACCGCCATAGCTTCAGAGAAGGAAAGGAATGGGTTAAATACAGCAGTCTGCAGTGAACTTTAATATGAATGATGTCATGTCATGGCATGCACATTTCATGCAGTTATTTGATGCAAGACCTACAGAACAAAATGATAGATTAGGACATTATATTACATTACACAAACACTTAGGCTCAAGACCTGTTTGTTAGGCTATTAGAATTCATCATTCTGCATCTTTATCATGCCACTGTAGGCTACACAGATAAAGTTACTGTAAGCCTAGATATGTTTGGCTAGATATGTTCAGCTAAGATGATGTGCCTACAATACATAACCACAACGAACTATCACATAGCTCACTTGGCTACGATATCCTGCAACTTTAAATTAACACTGGTGCATTATTACCCGGGAAGGAAAGCAGGTGCGATGTAAGTTGCGTTGTTATGAGTGAACAGTGTTCCATTCCGTCGAGAGGCCATGTCTGAAGTCCTGCCTGATATCGGGAGCGTCCGATGACCAGTAAAGCGCAATGTTGCACGCCCAACGCCCAGCGCACACTATGATTTCCGCAACAACCCTCCTGAACAGTAACAGAGGGTTACCAGGCAACCCCTACGTCCCAATTGTGCCCGATCTAGAGCAGAGCGCTCTAGAATCTTTGATCGTGCCCCATTATCTGATGCGCGGACCTCGGATTGTCACATTGCATTTCCTTTACAGTTCATGACTTTAATGTTTATGTTATGCTTGTTTATTGTATTAACTGATACTTGTCCAAAGTGACGTAGGCCTGGGACAACAACATCTGAACACTGTTAATAAAAAAGATATAACTTAATATGCTATGGTTGCTATGGTGATGTAGCCGTACGATGCCAGCCTGATACCGCAGCTCCCACTCTTGTTTCCACGCTCTCCGCTATGTTTCACGTTTCTTTTCACATGTTGTGACTAGCATTGTATTGGATCATGCCATTACATTTTCTGCTATTTTCTGTTTAGTTTTTGTCAGTCTCCAACAGTTTGGAAAATTTAGATTAGGCATTTTACAGAGCGCTTCTGTTCAAATAATGCGCTCCGACTGATCTGTTTGCCCACAAGACGAAGCTACCTCTACCAGGCGCCTCCATCTGTGGGGCTGCGGAGTCTTCTTTTGCTGTCCGTGGCAGAGACTGAGTGGACGGAAACTGGAGCTGAGGTTGTGAAGGTGACGGTGAGACGTGGAGGACCGGTGTGGTGGACCGTCCACTCATGGTTCGAGTGGGGGCCATGTGTTTGCAGAGGGCTACGTTCTGCCCAGGTTCGGAGGAAGGCGGCCCTGCCTACAGATCGTTTGGGCTGTGCGGTGGTTTCCGATGCGGGCTATACCTTCTCACATGGGTAGGCCAAGTGATGCCATCTCCATAACCACCTTGAGACGATAGCGTATCCCATACGCGACGCCACTCCTCCATCCCGACTTCAAAGCAGCCACGGTCTCTGGAAGACGCTGGACACAAACTGACTCACGTCTGGTTCCGTAGGCTACATCCCAACATGGACTAATGCCAATGTATTTGCTTTTGCTGTGTATTTCTTTTTATCTTTTATTAAGCTAATATTATAGGCTAATTTATGCAAATTAACTACGTGTCTTACATTAGTATTTCAACGAGAAATAAACTCCTTGATAAACTCTTTGATCCTTGATATTATGATGAAACAGCACTACATCCTAAAATTTGACTATGATTATAATTTTCAGACGGGTTTCTTTCGCCAGCAGTGCATCTTGTAAATAAAGCTAAATTGAAATATCCCATTAACATCTGCTTTGACTGCAATATTAAAACTTACCATTTATAAAACGATACCTAGTCGACATAGTCTACAAGAAACCTCCACTAGCGGAGTTTCCTTGGGTGGGCGTCACCAGGCGGTTTCAGCCGCATAGCCTATCTCTACTCATCTTCTCCAAGTCTGAATGGGAGAGCGCGCGCCAGCTCTCAGCGCCAGTGTGTGTGAGAACAACTAGACAGCGAATCCCACCATCCCACCTCAGACAGCGGGGCAACATGCTAAAAGCACTTTAATAATTTATACCGCAGCATTAGAAGAAGATCAAAGCGCGTTTTGGTTTGGCTGTGGAACGAGTAGAATATATTTGCTCGTACGTGATGTTTTTAAGTGTAGACCTGGAACACTGAATGTGACTTTGTGCGTGCTCAATTGATATTCTAATTGATATTTCAGTTTAGCGTGAGCCTCGGGATAAATCCAAGTTAACATGGCTTTAGTAGTGCGCCTCAAGACCATCACCTTCCTGCGGGGAAAAGCGGACAGGGTCGCTAAAGTGACGTTTCGAGGTAAGAGGATAGACTATCTAGTTATTACATTTATGGCACCACTCTCCTTGTAGCTTTTCGTAGTCACTACGCCAGTTTTTTTTTTTTTTTGCAACAGATTCTGGACGCATATAATTACGGAAGGTCGAAGATTTACAGTACTCGCAGGTTGTGGTGGGTCGGCAGGTGCCAGCAGGTGTACGCTCTCCCTCGGGGATGTGTAGAGAAGTTGGGAACCCCCCCCCCCCCCCCCTCTCTCTCCGCAGTGCCGAGGACACTCTGTCTCTCACTAGACAAAGGGAATCCCGTCTAAATGAAAGGAAGCAGAACATCTAATTTCCACCAATCCCGATAAGTGACAGCATTGTTAGTGCGGCGTTTTCCATTTAATTGATTTATCGAGGGAGCATGCCTTTTACCGGTAAAAAAAAAAAAAATCACAGACATACCTTTGACAGATTTTTCCATGTGGATAAAAAAAATGCCGTGCTATTGTTTCCTCTTTCTCTCTTTTATTAGTATGCCTGTTTTGTTTTGTTTTTAATGAGACCATTCTTCGGCAGATGCAGCAACAAAGTATTGGTGTTGTGTGCAGGGTACCAAATATGGTTATTTACTCCTGCAGCCTACTTTAAAAGCATTTCATAGGATTTTTAACCTTAGACTGTCAGTCCTTGAACAGGCTTTTATGCATGATGCATGATATGGTTATTGCTGTGGTTATTTCAAAGGGTATTCATTCTATAGATAGCTTGAAAGGGTATAGGCCCAATGTCAAAGCAGAGGTATCCTTACTGTTATGCACCCTGTTACAGTAGATCTAAAAAATACTTAACTTAAATACAATTGGAATTGACATCTTGGCTTATTGGAGAGGATGTTTAAGCTACAGTAAAGGGGGTTGCAGCTATTAGTGCAACCACTGCCATTTCTTCATTGTTATCCTCACCCCTTACAATACTGTAACTGCAGGATAATTTCTTGGATCAGCTTTAGCTAGCAAAGGGCTGCCTCTGTCTTTATGGTCTGAGACATCTTGTTAAGGTAAATGATAGTGTGTGACTGTGTAAGATAAACACTGACAGTGCAAGATGTAATCCAACATGACTTTCAATCTGGTACAATAACCTCAATCAAAAGTGTTATTTTCATGTCCAGGGGAAACAGCAGCGTTTTTCTGCTCTCCATATGGAACATTTTTACACATACGTCGATGTGCTACAACTCAGTCACAAACATGGTTTGCACACAAAAAAAGCCTAATACCTTAGCAGTGGTATTACTGTAAATTTTAGTGATTTTGAAACCTTTGGGGTCTGTTTCAAACCCCTGTATATCTTGAAACCAGTATTTGTCCCTGCCTGAATGCTGGAGGCATAAATGAATTGGTGAATTCCAATCAGTCTCATATGGTAGAAAAGGTGGCAGGACTGTGCTGTACAATAGCTTTGATCCGTGAACAGCAGGCTTACTATGCTATGGGGCGTCAGTATGTCTTTTGTCCTCAGGGACCCAAGGTGTAGCTGTATAGTTCTCAGACAGCCAATCCCCCAGTATGCTCAGAAAATGAAGCTGTTGTCGTGGGGAGAAGTGGATGAGGATTAGATTGCCTTGGGGGCCTTTGTTTATGTTAACAGTTTGAGTGCAGGCCAATAAACTGACCTTTGGCTGTTTCAGTCTCCTCCAGCAATATACAGTTCTCAGCAAAAGAAGGATCCTCTGTCTGCGAGATGATCTGTTACATGAGCTGTTTAGTGTAGACTTGAGGGTTCTATGTGATGGTTTTGCCGTTTGTACTTGTTGTCTTATTCTGTAATAGAATTATGTAAATGTTCCAGAATGAATCTAATAATTCTACACTCAGCAGTGTTCCGGATGGTGGAATGTAATATGTTCATATTTAGCTTCTCCTGAAAGTCTGTTAGTGTCCATTCACTGTTAGAAAAATGAATGAAGTAAACAAGTGAACTTTTGGGAGCTTAGAAATCCAATTCTGTGCACTTGTTTCATGCTTTCTTTCTCTCTCTCTCTCTCTCTCTCTCCACAAGTCCCTCCCTCACTCTCTCTCTCCATCTCTGCATCACTCCCTGTTCACCCCACTCTACCTTTCTAGCCATCTCTTTTTTTTTTTTTAAATGAATGCAGGCAGGTACATTGTGTAACCCCTTTCCACAGCCTTAGAGAGATTCATGCATGAGAGTTAAAACATGGCTTTGCCCCCACATGCTCATGAAGTTAACTGACTTAGCTGACTCAGTAATGCACCTCATCCTATCCAAACCACCACTGTATTGTGATGAATTGTAAGCAGCAGTTTATCATTGGCATCCTACACAGGCATCCTATAGTATTGCTGTTAGCAGCATTGCTGTGGCGAGAGGATGGAAGCCTTGCTTTGAGAGGGGTAGAGAGGAGAATGTTTATGAGTTTTTAATGGAGAGAAATCTTTTTGTAGTGTCTCTCTGTCTCTTAAGTGGGCCGGCATCCATGCACCGGTGTTGTCATTAGCTGAATGAGATGAAGCCAACGTTATGTAACACCCCCTGTCGATCACTCCCGCTTTTCATAATTATCATAGGAAGAATATGTCAACTCGTTGGAAAACTTGACAATGGGCTTTTGACTACTCTGGTGTTTATCATTGCCAGGGGACATGTAGGAAACAGGGTACCCTGGTGCATGAAAATCACTTAAAAATTAACACAGAACATATCCATGGTCAGCTAAAGATAGCTTTTCTCTCAGTTTTGCTTTTTCAGGGGAGAGCTACTTCAAAGCAGTGGCTCTCCTCACGCTGCATTGTAAAAGCTTCTGTCTCTCTTGCCTTTAAGATTTTGTTCAATTTTATACTCCTTCAACCTTTTACTAAGACTATAGACAATATAGAAATTGCTCTAAGAGTGAAGTGAAAGAGGTTTTTTGGTTTGTAAAAGAATATGCACAAATAGCTGAAGTCTAGTTTAGTGGATAATATTATGTTCAGTTTTTTTGCCTCTGTTTTGTCTTTTAAGGAGCCCCTTTTGCAGTCACTTTTGTTCTTCTAAATACAAACACACACACACACACATGCACATGCACACACACACAAACATACACATGCACTCGCACAGGCACACAAATATATACACAAACACACACACACACGTACATGCACATACATACACGCACACACATATACACGCACATGCACATGCTCGCACACACAAACACACACACACACACACACATACAAACAAACACCCATTGTCAATGACCACTTGCAGTCGAGTGTGATGGCTTCCTGGGGGATCCTTATTGTAGGTCTTCTGATGGCTTGAGAGGGCCAATTATGGAACCACAAACTGTCCTGCAGTCTGGGCAAGGATATAAGAAGTTGGGTTAGTTGGATATGGGACAGTACTCCTGGGGCGAGCTGGATTTACCATCGTTGCTAACTTCTGTCACAGTCTTGGTTGTTAAAACATGGTGTGAAATGGTATAATTACAAAGACTGTGACAGAAGTTAGCAATGATGCAGACAAACTCACTGTCTTTGTCTCTCTTCCTCTCTCTCTCTCTCTCTCTCTCTCTCTCTCACACACACACACACACACACACACACACAGAGAGAGAGAGAGCATTGCAACTAAATGGTTCACTAAATGGTGATTTTAATTAGAGATAAAAAAATGATTATGCTTATCCTGTGGATAGTGTTTAATTGAAATTATGGTTTTCTGTTGTAAATTATTTACATCAGACATGTTTTTCAGACATTTTTTCACAGTCTTTGTTGTTATTGATTATGTGAAATGGTAAAAATACCAAGATTGTGACAGAAGCTAGCAATGATGCTGTCTATGGTAAAGGGCCTTCACCATGTGGGAACTACTGCTATTTAACTCTATGGTATTCTCTTCATGGACACTTTTTCAGGCTGTTTTGAGATTAATCCTTACAGGCTTTGAAATGCCTTTACCATGCAGTATTTTTCAGTGGCGTATCTGGGGGTTGGATAGGACTCTTATAGCATACTGGTTACTGGTTTATACTGGTTAATGTTTTTGTTTGTTTGTTTGTTTTTAAGTTTTTGAATAATGTGCTTCACTGTCTACACTTGCCTTTGAGGAGAGTTGACAGCTTTCCAAGGTATATAGCTCTTACTGATGCCAGAGGTGTGGAGTTTTTTTTTTCTTTATTCTGTGTGGGATGCAATTCTGTGTGGGTGACAATGACAAAAGACATTAAATATCAGATGAATTATGACTGACTGTGCCTTAGCTTTGAGTCTTTTGTCTTAATCTTCAGCCATCTCTTCTCTTGCCAAACCACCATACAGTGCTGGGACCAGTGGGTTAGTTCTGATTGTCTGCCATCATACCGCCTTTGGTGTGGCATAGGTCCCAGTACTGGTCATTAGATGCGCATTTTAGGATAAATAGGATGACTGGATAAAAATGGGCAGCCTTTTCATCTGATGCTCAGGTTACTTTCACCCCTGATGTACACCTTATGGACTGATCATTTTATTTCTGTTAGAAACTCATTTTAAGCTAAATTTGGATCTGGTCATGATGCATATCGTACTTTTCAATCCAAAAAGAATTAAATTGTGTGTGTGTGTGTGGCTGCAGGGGGTTTCTGATATGCAGCATCCTTCATGAGACATACAGTCACACACATAGGCTACGCATTTGCGCACACACACACAGACACAGTCATACACAGAAAATGAGTGTATCAATCAGTCCTTAATTTTTTTCTTATTAATTTATTATTAATTGCTCATGTGTACTAGGTTGTTGTGGATGAACCCTGTACTTACTGTACTTTTATCAGATCCATCAGCGTTTTATGTGCTGTTTGTGTGTGTTCCTGCTTCAGCCATGAATAAATCATGACTTCAGATTTTGCTCTTTGATGTATTTTCAAACAGAGGAAGTGGAAGACAGGTGAAACACACTCTCTTCACCTACTATAAAAAAGTTATTATCTTATTATGCAGAGAGAGAGAAAGAGAGAGAGAGAGGTTGTGCATCAAGTAAACATCACCTGTCCACTCCACACACACATGCTCACACACTCTGTGGTGTGTTTTAAACTCAACAGCCTGCTGCATTGTTATGACCCCAGGTGTTCGTATTGTACAGTTTGTATGCTTTTGGATTAAGTGTCTTTGTGTGAATGATGTGTGTGTGTGTGTGCTGTCTTTCACCACTGACCTGTTTAAACCTTGTTCATTTTCCTGCTGTGCTGTGCATTGGTCACTTTCTCATGTATACTTGTCATCTCGAGAGAAGGCTTTGTGCTTGAGCTGTCTCTAGTGTGTGTGTGTGTGTGTGTGTGTGTGAGAGAGAGAGAGAGAGAATATCATGCTATGTGTGTTTGCCAGTCTTTTTGTGTACAGGTTTGTGTGTGTGTGTGTGTATGTGCGTGCACACACGTGTGTGTGAGTTGGTTTGTCAAGTGTCTCAGGGATGGACTTCATCCCCTCTCTTGATGGAAATCATTATAAAGCAGTATCTCTCCTTCGCTCCTGTCCACACGTCCACACGTGCACACGTGCTCCTGTCCACACAGTCACAATGCATTAAAACCAACTGGTCTTTTGCAAGGCCTTTTGTAATGGTGATAAAGACAGGCCATCATATGCACACACACACCTTCTCTCTCCCTCTTGTGTGTGTGTGTGTGTGTGTGTGAGAGAGAGAGAGAAAGAGAAAGAGCGAGAGAGCGAGAGAGAGCAGCATAACAATTAGGTCCACTATCGAGTGTGTTTGGTGATTTTAATTTGGAATAAAAATGAAAATGGATTAACCACTTATACTTTGAGATAAAGCTTGTGTAAATAGTTAACGTCAGACCTGTTTGATATTAAATTAGTTACAAGGAGAAAGTTGTGCACATCCCAAGTTGCAGGCCAAAATCTGATCACTAATCCATAATGAATGAGTCCACACACTTAAAATCATTATTTTTAGTTTTATTTTGGCACAGAATAATGTTTTTACCATTTCTGGTCTTTCTCCAGAAATGGTTGAGACGTTTTTCTGTGCCAAATAAAAAATCGAAAAAAATATTTGAAGTGTGCTGACTCATTCCTTATGGACTACTGATATTTAAAGTAACCACCCAACTTATTCTCTTGGGTAAAGAACTTGAATTAACACAGTAACTTAATAGGAATATAAACCTATGGCCAATGAACTGCATTGTTTTTGTTAATACCTAGATTAAAGATGGTAGATTATTGATTGAAGAATATGCCACTGCTGACTTCTCTCTTGGTCATGTTTATGGGTTGTGTGCGGTAATGAGGTGAGCAGCAGGGATGGACAATGTTGAGAATGCTTCCTTGATAGAACGCTTCCTTCTGAATAGGTTGCTACAGAGGCAAGACTGAGAACCTTTCTAGCATTTTAGATAAACGTGTTCTGCTATGGTGCCACTGCCTTTTTAAAATCCAATGCCAACCTGTATTGTTGTATGCAAAGGATTGTGGGTATTTCCTTACCTCAAGGATACACAGATGCATCCTCTAGAATTCTAAGAAAGGAGCACCCTGCACTTGGTAGAATTTTGGAGGATCCCTGACTTTGGAACAGTGCTTGGTGACATTCAATGATGTAGCAAGCAGCTGTTAAGACTGGTCAAGCATCCTTCCTTGACTTTGAGAAACTGACATAGTTAGCAGGACAAGATGGTTCCAGTGCAATAAATACAAAATGTATGTTGCATGTGGACGGAGATGACAAACTGCACACTAGAGATGTGCAATTTGACTTGCTGTTTTGAAGTGAGTCTTGAGAAAAAATTGGCATTCTAGATGAAGCCCTGGTTTGAGGCTTGTATCATTACCAAAAAAATCACGTGAACGATGCCAAATGAGGCCTCGGTTTGTGAGGGTGACGTCCGAAGCTTTGTTTATCCACTGTTTCTGTTTTGGAATCTGATTCAAAGGTTTTGAACTGCTCAAATCAAAGTGTGGCTTTGTGGGTTGTTGTAGCATTGGATTGTGCACTGTGATACATTGCAAAAGTTTTCCAAAAGTGTGTTTATAACTGTGATGAATACAGGATACCTTTTCTAATTGGAATAATGTCCCAAATGTATAATTATGTTTTACTAGGTTGTAGGTTGTATTACTTTTATCAAAACCTAGATTTATGAATCGACTTTTCCTTGAAAGCTGAGCAGAAAAAGGCACTCAAGTCATTTGTTTCAAAGAAGGACGTATTTGCTGTTTTGCCAACGTTGCTCTGATTGGTCGTAGCATTACCCTATTGCGTAGTGCAGAAGTAGTTTGAGAGCTCTGCATCTCACAAGTAGTGGAATCAGAGGGCACATCCAACGAGGGGCTTTCCTGGTTCATACGGCATTTCACTTGGATGCAAAAAACAAAACCCAACCCAAAACAAAAATTCCAAAAATGAAAAAAAAATACAACAAAAAGTGACTATAAAGAAAATATTCTTAATTGAGTTATTGAAAAATTATATTGACATTGACATTTCAATGACAAAATGATCCTTAATGTTAAATGTCAGATTTAGTAGACTAGACTTATTGCATCTGTTTTTTTTTAATTATTTCTAATAATGGCCAAGTTATGGCTAAGATCTTCAGAATAGGAAATTGACCTTGACCACAGGTCAGGTCCAGGACTACTCTCTCACTCTCCAACTAGTTGTAGCAGCACAAATTTAAACAAAGTCCAAATCGCGGCCACTGGCAACTCCTCAACATTGTTAACACATATTGCCATTTGAAATCACAAGTAAAGACCATTCTTTTAATATAAATCTCCCAATAATACCGTCATTTTGAGCACTATTGTTTAGTGACATTTTTTTTGTGAAAATACTGCTCTGTCACAGGTTGACTGTCTACTGTTATAAATGTAAAGATCATAAATGAGGGTGTTTGGTGTTTTATGTTCACTGCTTGGATATTAAAATTAAATGAAAAAATAGTGTTTCATTTAAAAAAATACATATATTGTTGTATGTTAAAATAACAACTGTACTTTTCTGTATAACCTATTGGTTGTGGCAGAAAAAAAGACTTTGATGTTTCTGCTGACAGCATTCTGTGTTCCACAGGTCTGCCTTTCTATTCACATGTGGTGGAGAACTGTGAAGATGAGGCAAGATTTGATGAGGTCAGTAGCTGCTTTCACCACGCATACCACACACACACACACACACACACACACACACACATGCACACAAACTCACTGACACACACACAAACCCACAAAGCACACACACACACACACAGTGCATACACAGAAGAAGACCTACACACTATCCATTTTTGAGTCCTGGCGTAGGCGTAGCCTCACCAGATTTTCGTCTTCACCCAGAAATCGCAGACATCTCTCACATACCTGATATCTGATGCAGTGCTGCAGTGCTGAATACCCACATATGGGCAAAGATTGTTTTAGTTATAAATAATGAAAATGAAAAAAAGACTGTAATTTGAACCTAAAGGACCTGCACAATGCCCCCCCCCCCCCCCCCACACACACACACAGGGATATGGATTGATTTTCACCAGATTTCTCCTTTAACAGTTGTTAAGAGTTATCTTAACAAGGTGACTGTCACGATCAAAGTGAAAGTCAGCTTTATTGTAAATTTCTGCACATGTACCAGACATCGAAAGTACGTTTCTCGCTATCCCATGGTGAAGAAAAAATGCATAACAGAGAAAACATTTAGTAACACTAAAGCAAAAAGTGCACAACAGACAAGGACATTTTTCCTAACACTAAACAGTAAACTGCAAAATCGATAAAAGACACTTCCTGACAAGCAACAATTTCACATGACAAGATCACAAGACAAAGAATTTCACAAGCAGCAAAAAATTCTGTATGATCTTCTGTATGGTGTTGTGATAGTGCAGAATGATGTGCAAAATGTAATAGTGCAGTAGTAATGTAAAAAAATTGCCATATACAAAAACAGCAACAACTTTAGAGTCCAAACTTTTTGGAAGACAGAGAAGAGGGAGTGGGAGAGAGGGGAGAGAGTTCAGTTTCCTGGCAGCCTGGTGGATAAAGCTCTTTGCTAGTCTGGTGGAGTGGGCTCCTATATCATCTCCTCGAGGGCAGGAGGCTGTGTGCGGGGTGGCAGGGGTCGCTCACAATCATGGTCACTTTTTGGGTGAGGCGGGTGTTGTATGTGTCTTGCAGGGAGGGGAGCACCAATTATCTCATGGTCACACTGGAGCTAATATTTTTTACTTATGGAGCTAATAATTGAAAACATACCACATGCTGCTTTTACGAGCTGAGAAAAAGGAGAAATGTCTGTATCCACCACACACATACATTTTGATGGCTTGTGTTGTATTCATTCAGGTCCCGAGGTGTTCAGCTTCTCTTTTATGTTCACCGCTTGAATGTGAAAATAAAATGAAAGAAGGTTTTATTGAAGTTTTCTTTTTTAATGTTGTTGGATGAAAAATAAGCTTTTGGTATGTCAGTACTCCTGGAAACTGCCTGTTTTGCTCTAAATCACTGTTGTGGAGTTAAGGCTAGTGTTATTGTAAGGCCTAAGACAACTAAGAAAAAAGCTGAAAGCTATTTCCTCTGCTGATAACACTGCCCTTTGTTTTGGCAATGAAGGACATGAGGAGTCAGTGTAAAAAACAGACACACACACCCATAAACACAGACATTGTTGTTTTAGTTAATGAGTACATGAAGAGTGAATGCAAATAAGACAGGCACACACACACACACACACTCACACTTAAATGTCAAAAATCACATACACACACACATATACACACATACACATTTTGTTTTGGTAAATGAGGGCATAAATTGGGAGCGTTGTAAGAGAGACACGTAAGTATGACCAAGCACGCGAGCAAGACTGCATGCACTCACATACACTCACACACACATACGTGCACGCACACTTTTGCAGCAAGTTTTTAGAGGAAGCTAAAGCAAGCTACAAGCAGAGTCACAGATAAGCAGAGAGAGAGAGAGAGAAAGAGAGAGAGCTGGTCTCTGATGTACTGTCATGTACCAAGAGAGACGTGTGAGAAACATGAGAGAGCTTCCTATTCAGGCCTCTCTCCCTGACTCTCTTCCTCTCGCCTTCCTTCTCTCCCTCTCTCTCCAACTCTCCATCTCTCTCTCGTGATATTTCTCTTCCTTTCTCTCCATCTCTCCCACTCTATATTAGTCCCTCTCCCTCTTCATATCTCTCTTCCTCTCTTTCTCTTTCCTCTCTCTCTCCCTGCCTCTCTCTCTCTCTCTCTCTCTCTCTCTGGATGGCCCCTGTGCCCTCTGGCATTGCTTATCCTACTTCAATGAGCTGCCTTCCTTTACTCTTCAGTGCCTTTCCAGTACACACACTCACACGCACACACACACACGCGCGTGCGTGTGCACATACATACACATAACACATACAAATACAAACACACATGCATGCACACACATACGCACACACACATACAAACCCCTGCTATTGCTCCTTAGACTCAGTGTTAGATGGCCTAAAGGCCACTGTATCTATCGAATCCTCTCAGCTGATTTGTCAATCATCTGTTTATCAGCATTACATCATGCGGTGGTTATCCAGTCACCAGATATACGAGCAGTGTGTGTGTGTATGTGTGTGTGTCTGCGTACGCGCACGTGTGTCTGTGTGTGTGTGTGATGTTGGGGTTTGTGGCATGTATTGTTTGGATGCTCCTGTCATTGGTTGTCTGAGTTGCTTCATAGCAAAAGAGCGAAAGAGAGAGAGAATAAAAGGATGAAACCTAAGAAGACAGAAAGTGATCTCATCAGAGACACACATAACAAAGTTAGGAAAGTTTTATTGAAATGCAAAAGGAAGATAGAAAACAGTAGACAGGAGACAGAATGATGGGGAAATAAAAGATAAAAAAAGTAGAGTTATCAGAGAGATAAATACAGATTGGAAAGGTATGGTAGAGAATCCAGAACATAAAAGCAGTTGCCGTGATGTTCACATTGACAGGCACAATGACAGACTCTTCAAGGCTTATTCTGAGCTCTGGAGAGTTTGTAAATCGGATGTGTGTATGAGAGAGAGCAAGAGCGAGAGCAAGAGCTCAGTAAATCAGTAAAAGTGTGTGTGGAACAGTAGACTGTGTGTGTGTGTGTGTATGTGTGTGTGTGTGCATGCATTTGTGCGTGTGTAAGAGAGAGACTCTTCCTCTCCTGCTTAATCTTGCTTTCTATTAGTGTGTGCGTGTAATTGTGCAACTATATATTCTCCTGTGACTGTATGTTGGAAGTGACAGACTAAGGCAGGCCGAATTTTTTGCCTACAGACAGCCAGCATCCAAAGGATGTGTGTGCCTGTTTGGGGGTGAAGGGTTGTGTGTGTATTTCTCCAACTCTGTTAGTATGTAGCTATGACAGAACCATTTACCTCTGTAGATCTCCGCCTTGTGTCCGTGTATGTTGCACCAGCCCATACCATCAGACACTGGTGGAGTTACCACATACTGATACAGTGTTTAAAAATTGTTTAGCAGTACAATCGGGAAATCCTTCCACTGTATCCAAAGCAATGTCTGTGCATATTTACAAAGCCTAAACTGTGAACTAGCATGTTGTTAACTGTACCTATGGTTGGCTGCTGAAGTCAAAACAAAGCAAGTGAACCATCACAGGCTTACACTATCTGTGGGGTGTGAGACGTTTTTGACGGATATTTAAATATTTTTGGTTTCCGAGGTTTCCAAGGTTTCCGTCATCTGTCAGAGAGCCACTTGGAGAAGGTTTGCAACATTGGTGTGTCTGCATATTGACAGATATGGACGACTATAAACTAGGCTTTAGTGTGTGTGTGTGTGTGTGTGTGTTGGGTCATGTCTGTCATTGAGTGTCACTGTTTCCCTGTTTTCAAATACATTTCCACAGTTTTAACAGTTTTGCTCAGTTTACAATGTGAACTTATTAGCTTATAAGCAGGACTTTATTATTAGATTGTGTGTGTGTGTTAGCTCTGTCTTAGACGAGACAGGTTTCAGCTATCACAAACCACAACGAAGTTGTCTTGTTGCCTTGCTGCCATACAGGTGACTCAGATACAGACACAAATGCACTGCATGTGAACATCAGGAGTAACAGAGGTGTCTAAAGTCATTGTGATGAATGAGAGTCAGTAATTGTCTAAGAGAGGCTGTGTCTTTTGGCTGTGTGTGGGAGCAAGAGTGTTGGTCTAATGTTAAGAACAGCAAGAGCATCAAAAGGAAGTTGTCATCAGAGCAAGAGCATCAGAGGGAAGTGAACTTTATGGTAATGAAGATATATAGATAAAGAAGAATATAAGAATATATATATATATATATTTGTGTGTATTTGAGTGAATAAATTCCAAATTCCTCTGGGAATAAATTTGATGTGACGGCATGTTCTAGAAATTAATCTTATGAGATTACTATTATTTTTACATTCAAGTATGATAGCAAGGGACAAAAATGTCACATCTAACGGTATAATGGTATTATAAGATGTAATACGTATGTGCACATCTGTGTATTAAAATGTGCAATATCTGCTTTTTTGATAAATTTAAGTGATAAAATGCAAACAAAAAATATAATTGTAAATCAAATAGAACAAACAGTGAATATCAGCTAGGGTAAAAGTATGCAGAACAGAAAGAAGGAAAAGCGAATATGAAAGACAGAATCTACTGGAGGTTCCGTAAACTAGCGTTCATAGTCCATAGATCCTTTGGGGTTTTTGGGCTTTTGAGTGTGTTACATAAGCCCCTAGACTGGCCCCTCATAAATTCTTAGGAAGGAGAGAAAGATAGAGGGGAACGAGGAGGATCTACTGGCCAAGTCTGCTTGATATGCAATTTGATGCACATCACTGCATTCTAATGGAAGATATGAATACATAGTCAGTGGAAGAGAAACACACACACACACACACACACACACACACACACACACACACACAACTGAAAGCTATCTTGTGTGTGTACTGAAGATAGTATTAAATATTACATCAACTCATCTAGTAGTGTGTCCTGATAGAAAGAGAAGCTGCTGTCTATTGGCAGTATAGTTAGTTAGTAAACCCTTGCACTGAGCTTTCAGAGGCTTGGTATCACAGCAATAGAGAAAGCTAATGTGGTAGAATATTATAATATTGTAATGTTTTGCATTCTCTCACATTTATATTCATACATTCTATCAGGTGAAGTAATATGCAATATAAGGGGAAGAGGAGAAGTGACAGGGATAGAGACAGTTGGAGAGGACAATCATCAAAAATGGCCTCAACAGGGCAGGTCTCTTTATCTATCTATTTGTCTATCAACGTATTGATATATTGAATGTGTTGAGGGCATGGGTGAGCTGGTTGGAAAGCACTGGACTGGAGCTGACTGTGTGAGACCTTTAGGAGTTGTATAAAGCTCCAGCTGCAAATATCACTTTGGTGAGGGAGACATGGAACTATTCACATTATTTATTAATGCATCTTAAATATGAATATGACTGCCTTAAGTATGTGGAACACCAGCCAGATTTAGTGCAAGTATAAGTATGTGTGTGTGTGTGTGTGTGTGTGTGTGTGTATGAGAGAGAGAGAGAGAGTGAGAGTATGTTTTGAGAGTATGTGAGGTTCTCTTATCTGACTCCACTGCTTGTTCTCCTCTCATACACTTCTCCTGTCAAAGGCTGGGGCATCGTGGGACTTGTAGTCACCTTTAATTGAACACTTGGCCTTTCTTATTGAGATACTTGATTCCCCTGTCATTTTTAATGAACACATCAGCCACCTAATTAAATAGCCTAACACAAAGGAATTGATGCGAGGCAGAGATACATGAGTTCTCTGTGTGTAAGTGTGTGTGTGTGTGTGTGTGTGTGTAAGTGAAAGTGGGAGAGAGACTTAAGAGAACTCTACATAAGTGAACAGCTCATTACAGGAGCCTCAGTGCTGTGTGTAGAAGATAGCATTTGCCTCATTATATGGCCATAAACAGCAGTGTGGGTTAAATCACTCATCCACATAAGAAACAGGGCCTCTGCCTTTAACCTGACTGCTCAGAGATCATGCCAGCAGGGAATCACTTCTCTTTTACTTGTTGCAGATCTTAAAGAGAGATTAGAACAGCCCAGGCATAGTGCTTTAGTTAGGCTTTAGTTAGTATGAATGACAGTGTCTACACCATTAACTATTATGATATGTGTAATGATATAGGTGGGATCAACTTTAGATGTGATTTTGAGAACAGTAAAGAGCAATCACAAACCATTAAATTTTAGACGTTGCATTTATTGATATGAGGAGAGACATTTGTTATTGTTGGTCAGTGTGGACACTACTATTGGTATAGTTATAGTTATCTGTAAAGTAAACAGCTATTTTTTTTGTAATTATTTTTTGAGGAAATGTTTGCACATTCTAGAATTGATTTACGATATATGTTCATGCCAAGCTTTTTCTTCAGCACGATTCCAGTGTCTACTAAACCATGAATCCTTAGCAAGTACTTTAGTGTAGATATAAACTGCCTATCTAGTTAGTTATCTAGTGTAGGTATAATCTGCTAAGGGGGGTTGATGGGATTTTATGTTATTTCTTCATCAATTATCTTATCAATTCCTTACTCTTTAGAAGGTATTCTACACAGGAAAACAATGTGAAACTGTGTTATCTATTTCAGTTTTGCATTCAGCAAAACCCATTGACCATGGTTTGAAAAAAATCACTGATGTTAAAGGCATACAGTTTCAGTGAAATGAAGCTTGATTTGATTTTCAGTTCTACTCGATTTCCCATCACGATTCACACCTCTACCACTGCAATGTTATAAAGGAATGCTGTCAAAAGGGAAGCCGTGGTGCCACTGCACTTACTGGGAAAGCGGCAGGTGCCCATGGGAAGCTAGAATCAGGCATGCGGTCATTTACCCATCTCCCTCTCATCCCTCTCTCTCTCTCTGTCTCTCTCTCTCTCTCTCTCTCTCTCTCACTCGATCACTTCCTGCCTGCCTGCCTTTCTTCACTATCTAAATCACAAAATCACAGTGAAATCAAAAAGCTGAAAAATGAACATTAAAGTTCAAAGTTAAACTAAAATGAAAGAAATACCTTCTCTGTCAGAAGCATTGAATCCTGACCAGGGGAAGAAATGTGGGCATGGGAAGTGATTGAACATCACTGTCCTGTCCACATCCACGGCTGAGGTGCCGTTGAGCCTTGAGCAAGGCACCTAACCCCTCACTGGGCTGACTGACCACTGCTCTGGGTTAGTGTGTTTCACTAGTAGAAAGCTCATTGACAGAATACAAAAGGCTGAGGCCTCAAACTACAGCATGGCAGTATAAGGGAAAATAGCCCAAAAGAAAGAAAGAAATTATACAAACAGGGTGAGGAAGTGTGTGGAGGTCTCTGTGGAGTGATCGTCTGTGGGGGAACGGGAGATTTGTGTGAACTTGATACAGCTGAGTGGACAGATCCATTCCTCATTCTGGCTCTGCAGATAATAAGGCTTCCCTTTATAGTCTTCTGCCTCATCAACACACACACACACACACACACACACACACACACACATTCCCACACAATCGTATACAGAGAAAAAGATCAACAAACTAACCATTTTTATTTGAATCCTGAAAATCCTGGGACATAGCATTGCCAGATATTCTTCTTGACAAAGAAAACGTGACAATTTTACTACTGTGCAAATTTTATAAAATAGTGTCATCATTTTAGTAAACTAGTCTATAACATGAGTGAACAAGTCAAACAAGCACACATCTCTCACAGACATTGTATCTGATGCTGTGTCAAATACCCACGTATGAAGCAAGCTCATGCTTACACACACACACACACACACGCACACACACACACACACATACACACGCATGCGTGCACACACACACACGTGCTTGCACACACATCCATGTACGCACGTATGCAGACTCAAACACCCATAAGCATACACAAACACACAGACACATGCACACACACACACACACTCTTCTGCTTAGCAGAACTGGAGCTGCATTACAGTGTTGATACACACATAACAGGCCATGAATAATTTAATGAAAAATAAGACTTAATGAGGTCAGCTCATCCAGTCATTTTCAGACCTAAATAAACTGCACAAGGCAATTCCTCCCATTCATTTAAAACAATCATCTTGATATCCCATTATGTCTTATGAGGCTATTATGATCTGCTTGATCAATAATGCATTAATTTGGCAGTACAGTTGTATTATTTGCTTCTGTAATATATATCCTCAACACCCCAAAACATCTCTGATTCATCCTTTTCAAATGCATAAAATCATGCAGTGCACACACGCACACACACACACACACACACACACACACACACACACACACACACACACTCTCTCTCTCTCTCTCTTTTGGCTCCACCAACTGGTATAAATTACAGCATGTGAGGCAGAGCCAAGAAACTGATGGGAGGCTCACAGCAGGTAGAGAATGATGAACCCTACTGCTCCTAACAGGCCCACTAGAAGTGCACTGATAGATATCACACACTAACAGGCCCACTAGAAGTACACTGATAGATATCACACACTAACAGGCCCACTAGAAGTACACTGATAGATATCACACACTAACAGGCCCACTAGAAGTACACTCATAGATATCACACACTAACAGGCCCACTAGAAGTACACAGATATAGACCTATATTGTACACTAACATTCTTACTATAAGCACACTTATATATAGATTTCTGTATAACCTCCGTAACCTCTATAACCTCTGTTTGATTATGTTATAATCTTAAAATCTAAACTATAATCTCAACCCAACCAGAGCCAGTACTGAGGAGCTGTCATGCAATGAGAGTGGTCCACAGGGTCATGATATGATGGATCAGGGCCTTGCATAGGGATATGATGTGGTGGGTTGGAGCTGCCATGTTATCATGAAATAATGAATGAGAGCTTTTCATGGGATCATTGCATAGTGGATCAGAGATTCAGAGCTTTGCACAGGGGTCAGAACATAGTGGATCAGAGATTCAGAGTTTCCACAGGGGTCATGGCATAGCGGACCAGAGATTCAGAGCTTTTCACAGAGATTTTGACTTACTTGTAATGGAATGTTTTTGTTACACCAGAACCAACCAACATATTTGGACATAAATTCTAGCCAGAGGCTGAAAATCTGACACCACAAAAATACATCACAGAAAGATGCTTACTGTAACTTGTTAAAAAATTCTCATCTGCAGAAGACATGCATTATATTCTAGGTACAGTATTCAAGTTACCACAATCTAGTCAGTGCTCATTCGTCACAGGTCAGAATCACTGTTACTTTTGTTACTGTCTTTTGTAATTAGTCCCTGAAAAGCTAAAAAGGGGAGGGTAATTGCCTTTCCTTTCTCTATGTGTAGCTTTTTGTCCCTCAAAGATTTCCATTGGCACTCAAGCCAGTTGTTTTTTTCCTCTTATCTCTCTCTCTCTCTGTCTGTGTGTGAGGTGGAGCAGGGAGGGATAACTACAGCAAAATTACTTCTTATCAGAGTGGACTAATTAGGAGCTGGAGTTGCACAGCCAACAGTGTGTGTGTGTGTGTGTGTGTGTGTGTGTGTGTGTGTGTGTGTGTGTGTGTGTGTGTGTGTGTGCGTGCATGCGTGCATGTCAGAGACTCACAGACAACATATCTGTATAAACAGGCCAAGAACACTGAAGTGTCTTCCATGCCATTCTGCCTGCTACAAATCAGAGGGTCCAACATAGAAGGACCACTCTCCTTGCATAGGGGCCAATGTCCCCTCTGTTTAAGTGTGTGAGGCAAGGACATTTCACTCATCCTCAAGGGATCAATGGCATCACTGACAGAAGGACAACAGGGGTTGAGGTATTGGGGTATTCATTCTTTAGCTGTTTCCAGACTGGCCAGCCCGGGGTTAGAGCCGGTTCCCGCATTAGTTACACTGGGAACCAAAGTGCTTGCCCGCATTCATACCATTATTGCAAACCCATGACTCGTCATCAACAGGGCGTTGCTTCGCCACCCCAGCCCACCCCCAAAAAAATCATCACTTTTATTTTAATTCTTTTTAATGTCTCAATAGTCTTTCTTGAGGTTTTATAGTTTGTTGGTGATATGTTGTGTAGTTGAACCCAGCCCTTGCTAATTCCTCAGCCAGCTCAGCATATAGTTTACGTTTTGTAGTGCTGCTGTCTAGCTTCAGTTGGAAATCTGTGGATGTCCAAATCACAAGCAAATGTTTTGTCTCCTCTGCCGACCACTCCACAATTTTCTTCTGACTTGGTGTCTCTGCCATTTTACACACTGACGTTTTCTTGGTTTGTGGTAACTTCCACTCATGTCGTCCACAGGAGGTCTTCATTAGGACTGCAGACTTCTCGGAGTGTCCAGATCTTGGCCTGTAGTCTGACACACAAGTAAAGTATCTTATGAATTGAATTGTTGAGGAGCTTTTATAGGAGCTAATACTTTGAAGTTAGCCTGTGTATCATCCCTTCGGAGCACTGACAGACACCACACCCCTGAGATCTACTCTCTGGAGGTGACCCCTTGGATGAAAGGAACTGTTTCCCATCTCACACTTATTATTTCCCCGCGTTCTCCCGGGTTCCTTTCCCCCCTCTGGACCTTTAGCTTCCTCTCCTCCATGTGTTTCTCCACACCCAGGGGCTCACCAGTGCTTCTTCAGCCCACCTCAGAGGGCCTTTTACTGGGGTTGAGTCACAGCTACTTCCCCCCCAGAGAGGTGGAGCTCCTTTCTCTAATTCTGTCTCATGTTCTCTCTCTCTCTCTCTCTCTTTCTTTCAGACACACACGCACACTCACACTCACACACACAAACACACACATCTGAGAACTAAGTACTGGGACAATGACAAATGCCCTCTTTCTCTGGGTCTTGGATTTATTTTGCTCTAACTCTGGTAGTTATTGAGGTTATTGGCTTCAGTACGATCATATCCCAGTGTCGCAACAACAAACTCAGCACTGTTCATCAAATCAACCATTCCGGACACATCATCACAGAACACACACACACACACACACACTACATTAGCCACTCATTTCATGCCCTCACAGCTCCAAAGAGAGCAGTCTGTGTTGGCCTCAATATATTTGATTGCTACTGTGTGGGTAAAATGTCTTCCACAGTAACAGCAGCAAATCAGCACAATTCTGACTTCTGTAGTCCCTTCATAACATGATAAATTCTGAGTCAACAGTAGCCACAGTCAAACCCAACTCCTTATTGCTAAAGCCTAACAGCTTTGGCTCTGCATGGAAGGCCTCCTGAAGCATCTACCAAAGCTCTTGAGACCGGAGCAGATGTGCTGTGCATTGTAGAGTTTCTTCAGAGTGTTGCTTCCCTTCAGCATTGGCTACAGCTCTCTAGTTAGGTTTTATTTATTTATTTATTTATGTTGTAATTATTATTATTTTATTTATCTTGTTTTTCCCTACACTGGTGTTTCTGGAGGATTGTGAGATGGAAAACAGAAAAGCCCCTTTGTGATGCAGTCAGTGGGGGCAACTGTGGCCTACTGGTTAGGGCTTCAGGCTTGAAACCAAAGTGTTTCCCGCTTTGGCAGGCAGGCAGAGTGGCTGTGTGTGTTCCACTAATTCACAATTGGGTGAAATTCAGAGGCCAAATTTCACTCACGGGATCAAAGGAGTATATATACTTATGCTTAGTCTCCACAGCTTTCTTCCTCTTTTCTTCTATCTGTTCTTTTTCTCACCCTTTCTTCAAGGCTGTCTTTCTCTCCTCCTCTCTCTCTTTTTATTATTCTCCATATCACTTCTCTCTCTCTCTCCCTTTCTCCTCCAATACTATATTCTACCTCAGTTTCTCTCCTTTCTGTCTTTTCTCTCGCCTCCTCTCCCCCTTTTTCTGCCCTCTACATGGAGTGAGACTGACTTGATCCCTGGTGCAATGAGAGCGTCTGACATACACAGACACACACATGTGCACACATGCACACATACGCACACACTGTTAATGGCTTTCAAATGAGAACCAGTTGGTGGCCTGTCAGCTCACACACACTCTTGAGCTAGGCGATACTACCATCAGCAGATCCAAGCTAGCAGTACCTACAGGGACACATGAGTGGAAATAAATGTGTGTGTGAGTGTGTGTGTGTGTGTGTGTGTGTGCATATATGGTAGTGGTTTGTGTGCCTCACAGACGCAGGCACACACACACACACACACACACACACACACAGACACACACACACTCCAGCTAGGCGACGCTGCCATCAGCAGATTCTGCTCCAGTGCCTACAGCTATACTAACGGTGATGGTGTGTGTATGTGTGTGTGTGTGTGTGTGCGTGTGCATACACTTCCATGTAGTGCTGTTTGTTTGTTTGTGTGTGCAATGTTCCCCGCAGCATGATGTATGATGCAATGTCCCATTAGTGCCATGCTGTGATACTTTTCCTCACTGCTTCCACAATTAATCTTTAAAACACTTATAATCATTTGTGTGTGTATGTTTGTGTGTTTCTTTCTCTCTCTCTGTGTTTCTTTCTTCTTATGTGTTTCTTTCTTTAACTGTGTGTGTGTGTTTGTGTGTATGCAGAAACAAGAGAGTGTGAAGACTAAACAAATATTTGCTTTTTGCATGTTTTTGCAAGTGTGTGGTGTGTGTGGATAAAGTTTTGTTGTGGTGTGTGTGTTTGCGTTATAAGGAGTACACTGTACTACTAAGTGAGAGAAACTTCATCTGTGTGTGGTGGTAGAGACAGACAGACAGACAGATAGATAGATAGATAGATAGATAGATAGATAGATAGATAGATAGATAGATAGATAGATAGATAGACAGAGAGAGAGAGAGAGAGAGAGAGATGGAGTGTGTGTGTGTGAGTGTGCACGTGCGTGCGCATGCGTGCACATGTATTGTTTATTGCTTGTTGTAGCTAGGGGTATTCGATTGAACTCTCTTAGAGTTTGTGATGATCGATGACTCCTTTTCCCTCTGCACAAACTGGGTCGATGCTGCATTCTCTTTCTCTTTTCCTCTTTCTCTCTCTCACTCTCTCTGTCTGTCTGTCTTTATGTCTCCCTTTCTCTTCATCTAGATCTGGACACTCATTACCGAGATCATTGATATTCCCATTGGAGACACAGTGTGTTGCTCTTTTAAATGATTAGGACACAAACTTGTATTTAGTGGTTTCTGCAGGGTCTGTATTTCCTCCAGGAAAAGTAATGCCACATCGATTACAGCATTGAGTGGACTAGTCTGACCATGATGACAAAGCAGACTGCATGGCTGTGTGGTAACAATGTTTGTGTGTGTGTGTGTGTGTGTGTGTGTGTGTGTGCGCGCGCGTGTGTGTGCGTGTGCATGTGTGTGTGTGCGTGTGTGTTTGTGTCTGTGTCTGTGTCTGTGTGTGTGTGTGTGTGTGTGTGTGTGTGTGTGTGTGTGTGTGTGTGTGTGTGTGTGTGTGTGTGTGTGTTTGTGTGTGTGTGTGTGTGTTGGGTGGGGGTGATAGGGAGCAATGGAGATCAACATCAATCATTGCTAATTACACACCAAATGTCTGTGCCAACCTGTAGAGGCATGTGAGGTAAGAACCTTTGAGAGACAGCATGGGCTTATTTTGGATGGTTTGACCCAAAGTTACTGTAATATGTACAGCAACATTTTTACATCTGTGCGCCAAGGTTATGTCTTTGTGTGTTTGGAGGGCTTTGAGTATTTCATGCTCTAATAAGAAAGTAGGTCATTTCCATACTGTAAAAGGCCATTCACACCTGGAACGATAACTATAGCGACAGTATAACAACAAATAAATATTGCTCTAATTAAACTCCGAAACTATAACAACACGTGCAACAATATTGTTGGAATCACTATCAGAGGAATTTTGAGAATGATAAAAGGAACAGACTGAGAAAAAAACCTGAATAAAACATCATGGTGATCTGATTGTTTCACTCCATAAAGTATTACGGGAAAATAACAAACCACAGCAAACCATTACAGTAATGAGAAGCCATTTTGAAGTGAACCTGTGACAAAAAAGTGTTAGCTTACTTCATTAAAATCATTAAGTTAAAATTGGTCTGGGTTTTTAATAATTTAGTGCACACACAGACACACATACACACATACACACACACACACACACACACACACACACACACACTGAGACCCCAGCCAGTCCCCCACCCTACCTACCTGAGAGTGCCAGTAGCTTACTGCAGCAGATGGGAGCTTCAGGCTGATGGATCACATAGACAGGTGTTCCCTCATGTCTCCAAGTCCTTTAAGTGTGTCCTTTAAGTCTGCATTAGAGAGAGAGAGAGATGGACAGGAAAAAGAGAAAGAAGGAGGTAGAGAGAGAGAGAGAGAAAGAATGAGTGAGGAAGCAAGAATTAGAGAGAGAAGGCAGAGTTAGGGAGAAAGAAAGAATGAGATAGTATCATTGCTTTTGGTAATGGGTTTATAATTATACCCCCCAGATTGCAATCCCAATCTAACACCCTCCACATCACATTGGTCACACGGCAGGGGATAAGAGCATATTTCACCCACAGTGGAGAAGTGTATACTCATCCTTTAGAGAGGAATTGTACTTTACCTACAGCAGATAAGTGCATACTTGACCTACAGGGCCACACTTCATCCAAAGGTGAAAAGTGTATACTTAACCTAGAGGGGTGATGTCCATATTTTGCCTATGAGGCTGGGAAAGTGTGCTCATGTGCCATTGTGCTCATGTAACAAGTCTATAGTTAATGTTGAAGTGATATTCCCGAGTACTTCCAACACTAGTCCTGCTGTTTGAACTCACCAAGTGCTGTTGGTAGGAAAAAGAACAAGATCATTTTGGCACAAGACCAGCAGCTAGCGCTAACTGAGTGGGACCATGAACTCACTTTCAGTTTCAATTCTCATGGCTTCATTCAGTTAACTTAAGCTACTGGTTTGAGATTCAAACCAAATTCTCTTCCTTCGCTCTTCTTCCTAATAGTGCTTCGGACTTAATAGTAGTACTCTAGTACTCACTTTAGCCTACACTGTGGAATCGTACACTTCATTTCCATGAGAGGAATACTAGTTCTACGAGATTCTAGTCATGTGAAAGAATGGCAGAGTTATCAAGCACAGGAGAGAACTTTTCACCAACGAAAAACCGGAAGAGAAAGAAACAAGCTTCTGTGCCCCATGCTCAACAAATAGTGATGAAGGGCCACCAGAGAAAAGGTTCCATTCTTGATGAGTGAAGAATGTCACCTGAGTGTCTGTTTATGATGTTGTTTCAGACGTTCCGCTGGCCCATTGGGAGTACAGTCAATGGCAATGAGATTCTGGAGATCCAAGTGTACAACTACAGCAAGGTGTTCACCAACAGGTAGGTGGGATGTCATGGTCAAATGATCACCTGGTCAAAAGGATTTAAACAGTCTATGAATAAAGCCGAAATTACGCAATCTTTTGTATAGAGAAATATATTTCCACAGTAGGTTTCACTATAGAATAACTACATGCATCGCCCCTCTAACAGAAACAGACTGTAGTTGTCAGAGGGATGTGCTGTTATGTGACATTGGCCATATGACTTTACTATGGGTCTGCCCCCCACCAAACACACACACACATACACACACACACATGTAAGGGCATGTGATGCCCGCTAATCGAGTGTGTCAGCCATCAAATCTAAACCATCACATTCCCTCTGGCTCCGCACATTAATGTGTCAAACACACCACAGGACATGATGAGGGCTGACACTTCCTCTCCAAAGCTTGTCTGTGCAAGTTGTGTGTGTGTGTGTGTAAGAGAGAGAGAGAGGCTAGGAGTGTGTTTGTTTGCCCTCACGGGCAGTAAAATGTATGTGTGTGAATGTAGTTTTTGAGTGTATGTGTGTTTGAGTGAGTGTGTACATCTGCGTGTGTGTGTGTGTCTTTGTGTTTTGTCACCCGTGTAAATGAGTTGTGTCTAATGGTGTCTGACTGCTGCTCTCATGGCCTTCCTGTATCCTCTGTGTCAGAGTAGTGTGTATGTGTGTGTTTGTGTGTGTGTGCATGCTCACTCTTCGGTTTCTGTCCAGTCGGAGTCAGTACTGATTTTGTCCAAGCAGGTGTGCTGCCACAGGTGTGCCAGAATGTACCTGTGCCATCTAAATCTAGCATCCTGGCATACTCAGCCAGGTGTGCTGCCACCAGCCCAAACCCACTTCAAATGTATGCTGCATCGAAACAGTAACTAATAATAGCCTTCATTCAACTTGATACGAGACAACAAAAACAACATCTCCAGCACAGCACTGCATAGCAAAATTCAAACAAAGCACGCACAAATGCCCATGTGCACAAATTCCTGCCACCCCGACCATTTCCAGTAATTACAATGTTGCATTGGTACACAATTGTAAATATGAAATGAAGCTTTCTAAATTGGTTGAACAACCCCTGAACTGGCAATCTGAGGAACATTGAGAGCTGTTACCAAGCTTATTAGTCAAGCTTACCTTGGCTAGTAAACTGGTACAATCACAGTACACTACTTACAACTAGTACTTATGCCTAATGTCAGTCTATCCGCACTTCATAAAACTGAGAAAAGTGAGCTGAAAACTACAGAGGAAAAGTCAGAAATAAAAAAAAGATGTAATGTAATGACAGAGTAATTATGTTAATGTTATTTAAACA